>OX402045.1:14320692-14804692 GCA_947859365.1 Archips crataeganus | reverse complement strand
GTAGATTTTTTACGGAGCGGGATCCGCGGGCGTGCGCACGCGGCGGGCATCCGCGTCAACTAGCGTAGGCCCTTAGACCATCTGAATTGTGGTCATTTTGCTTCATAGATGATTCGGTACTGAGCGTATTTATTAAACACAATGAACGATGCTATCTATACCTGTAATATTCCTTGAGAACCGATAACTACAGAAATATCTACCTACATGTGTATTATGAGTCACATTTCACCCGAGTGAAGCCGGGTTCTCATCTAGTTAATTTATAAATTGTTTAATCAACTTAACGATGAGTGTTTTTAATCAATTTAACCAAAATTGCCTGATAAGGACTTAAAAATAATTATTTGTCACTTTAAATGAGTGAAGTTAATTTAAATAATATGTATACAATGATCATCATCATCATCATCATCATCATCAGCCTATGTTCGTCCATTGCTGGACATAGGCCTGTCCCATGGCACGCCACTGAGCACGATCCTCGACCACTCTCATCCAGCTCTTGCCAGCCGCCTTGCGAAGATCATCGCTCCACCGAGTCTGAGGACGCCCTACGCTATGTTTG
Source organism: Archips crataeganus (assembly GCA_947859365.1). NCBI lineage: Eukaryota > Metazoa > Arthropoda > Insecta > Lepidoptera > Tortricidae > Archips > Archips crataeganus. The sequence goes on along the minus strand of OX402045.1, from coordinate 14,804,124 downwards.
CCGATCCGTTGTCTCCCCTCAAGAACTCGTCTACCCCAACGGTTATCAGTTCTCCGGGTTATTTGGCCGGCCCATTGCCACTTCAGCGTGGTAATGCGGTGGGCTATGTCGACAACTTTGGTTCTCTGTCGGATCACTTCGTAACGAATTGGATCTTTCAGAGAAACTCCGAGCATAGCCCTTTCCATAGCACGTTGAGCAACTTTAAATTTGTAGACCAGCCCTAAAGTGAGTGTCCATGTTACGGCACCGTATGTCATGATGGGTAGGGCGCACTGATTGAAGACTTTCGTCTTTAGACTCTTGTGAAGACTTGACGCAGTTTCCCTTACGCTGCCCATCCCAGCTGTATTCTTCTGTTGGCCTCTTTCTCGAAGTTGTTTTTTTTACCTAACTGCATAGTTTGCCCGAGGTAAATATACTTCTTAACCACCTCGAGAATATTGCCTTGAACTGAAATTGGTTCCGGATGTACATGTTCATTGAACATAACCTTGGTTTTATCCACTTTCATCCGAAGACCTACGCGTTGAGAAGAATCAGCTAGGCCATTTAACATATGTTGCAAATCTTGCAGCGTTTCCGCCACGATGACGATATTATCATCTGCAAATCGCAAGTGTGAGAGGTACTCGCCATTTATGTTAATGCCGCGCCCCTTCCAGTCCAGCGTCTTGACTTGAACATTATCCTCCAATGCATTTGTGAACAATTTGGGGGATATAACGTCCCCTTGTCTCACACCACGATGCAAGGGGATAGGTTCACACTGCCGGTTCTGGACTTGGACGGCCATAGTAGCGGCGTTGTAAAGCCTCTCAACACTTGGATGTATCGCCAATCGACTTGGCATCCTGGCAAAGATTCCAGAACAGACCAGATTTCGATCGAGTCAAAAGCCTTTTCATAGTCCACAAACGCAAAGCATAGGGGCCGATTATACTCTTCGGTCTTCTGTATAATCTGCCGCGCCATATGGATGTGGTCTATGTGCCGTATCCCGATCGAAACCCGGCCTGTTCGCGGCTGGAACTCGTCGAGCCTTCGCGCAAGACGGTTCGTGATGAATTTCGAAAACAGCTTATTAACGTGGCTTAAGAGTGAAATCGGTCGGTAGTTCTTTCAAAAGAGTTTTATCACCCTTTTTGAAAAACAACACGAGAACACTGTTACTCCACGCCTCTGGAGTTCTCCCATCAAAAAGAACAGTATTAAAAATGTTCTGGAGCTCCAAACAGGCCTTAAAAACTTACATTATATCACCTTCTTGTATGTTTAAGTCACAGCTGGGATTAATAATGACGTATGACAAACTGTTGCGCTTTTCGCTGACGTCATCGTAGTCAATGCCGGTGAGATTTAATGACTCCATCCGCGATCGTACTAGATTGGCGATTTCAGCTCTTTCTATTTGCTGCGCATGATTGTCCCGTGCTTCGTCTGCCAGGCTCGTAGAGTACTGCGAATTTGAGAAAAAATAAATATATATAATTATATCAAACATAGCATGTATGCAATCAACTACGAGTATACATGAAGAAGGGAACTCCAAGGACGATATCGTCCTCCATCACTGAAGGTACCGCGAGGTACGAGCTGGAGTTTTAACAGCATTTTGACTAGTATTTAGATCAGTTAAGTGTCATTTATGTTATTTAAGAATTAAAGTTCATGACTTCCTCCCAGTTTTCGTATTATCAATACTACAAGGAAGAAACGAATCTTTTTGTGCAAAGGAAATCTAAGTTAAGATAACAGTTCATTCGTTATAATTGCCTTATACATCATTATTATACGTAATTTATTAGATTATCTATTATGAAGTAAATTAGGAGAACTCTTTTTTTCTAGGGTTTAAAACGGAACCCTTATAGTTTTAACATGTCTGTCTGTCCGTCTGTCTGTCCATCCGTCCGTCTGCGGCTTAGCTTAGAGACTAGACAACACTACTTAGAGACAATTAGGGCTAGAAAGCTGTAATTTTGCATGGAGATGTGTAGCAATTATACGGATAAAGTAAAAAATAAGATGTAGAAAAAATCTTTTAGGTTTCCCCTGCCTGATATAAACGTAAAGTGGGGGTGATATTTTTTATCGTGTAACGCGTAACCTTATACTGTGGGTATCGTTGGATAGGTCTTTAAAATCATTTTAAGGTTTGTAGTGATTCGTTTGCGAAATATTCAATATCGAGCCCCCCCCCCCCCCGCCGCCTCTAAAAGCTAAACTTGTTGGTATAAAACTTTTGAAAAAAATCAGGATGGGAAGAAATATGTCAAATTAACAAGGAAAACTATAACGGCTCAGTTTGCGTGAGAATTATTAGTAGTTTAAGAGTAAATAGCAGCCTGACCTATAAAATATTGCTTGTTTAATACGGATTGTATAGTTATTAATTAATAGTAAAATTAATAAGATATGCAAGGATTTTTTCGTAATGTTCTGGGCGTGTCCGACACGCTCTTGCCCGGTTTTTAAATATTCAAACACCGCAATAGAACATAAGCATATATATTTCATACTATTTTTGAAAAATGAAGTTGAAAAAATAAATACAAAAAGATACTTCATATCTAACTTGTTAAAAGTTGGCTCAATAGCGCCATCTCTTGTCCGGGTGAGCGGGTAGTTCCGAAGCAGTGTTGAATTGAAGTCTCTCGATGAGGGTATAACATAGATGTGCGCTGTATCACTGCATAAAGTGATTATTTAACAGATTGAAATGTACGATGTATGGGAAAAATTCGTGTCTAAACTCTAGACCAGTGGTGGTGTAGTGGTATGGCACGCGGCACGGAATTCTGAGGACCTGGGTTCGATTCCCAGCATTGGTCTTTTTCTGGGGTTTTTTCTGTGCATCATCAATATTTCAGTTTGTATTTAGTATGAAATATATGGTTTCACGGGATGACCGTAAAAGTAATAAAAATGATGTTGAAAAAATAAATACAAAAAGATACTTCATATCTTACTTGTAACAAGCATATTATATGTAATTATAAAAGGTGAAATTATGTATAAAAGTAGTGTTTCTACTTTTTAGCTCGGTTAATGCTGGACAATATTATAATGCATTAAGAGTTATTTAATTTGAGGTGTCCATAAATTATATTTGTAATTTAATTTCAACAAAGTATTTTAATTCAAAAAATTATCACACTTTCACCTTGTAGATCAATCAATTGGCAGTACGTTTTCCGTATATATTTATTTTATTTGGAGTTTGCAAGGGCGAAAGAATTTATGTTTAGCACATACCTTAGACACCTTAGAAATAAATTAAAAGCTCATGTCGGGCCTTTAGAGATGTCGTAAAATGGGGTTCGTAGTCGGTTAATTTATAAGTATGTAAGGCGTAATTGAGTCTCCATGGTGAACTTTTTCTGGTGGGATATTAAAGGGAAATAGTGAAATAAATTATTATATGCATAATCTTGTTCAGTTGAAATGTAATACATACATAATTTAACGTTTAAGTAGGTACTCGTAAATATTTTAAGTGTTCAACACAGCAACTCGTCACGTAAAACTCATTTTCCTAAATTGTAAACTATTGCCTTACTTACATATATAAAGTTAAAAATGTTCTTTCCGTGGACCCTTCATATGGCCTCAGAAATGCGTGGTTAAAATTTGTCGGGTTACCTACTCTTTTCCCACCGTGTATGTACATATATATAAACATTTTTATTCTTTTGCGATCGAAAGGGCTGGCCACTGGGATGCTGAGGCCAAATCCTTAGTTTGGGAATTGAGACGTAGATTATGGAACAGGGGCGGCGACCCCCGCTCCGGGTCATATATACATGGTTCAGCAGATTATTGCGCTGACCATACAGCGGGGGAATGCTGCCAGTGTTATGGGCACTTTAGAGCCGGGTGGTGGTAAATACGGGACCCTATTACTGAGACATCGCTGTCCGTCCGTCCGTCTGTCTGTCTGTCACCAGGCTGTAGCTGTATCTCATGAACCGTGATAGCTAGACAGTTGAAATTTTCACAGATGATGTATTTTGGTTGCTGCTATAACAACAAATACTTAACAGAATAAATATTTAAGTGGGCTCCCATACAACAAACGTGATTTTTTTTTATACACTATACACAGAAAAATACATTAGAAAGCAAGAACAAATAAAAATGGAAAACTAATAAATTAATAAACTATGAAAAAATTGTCAAGTCAGTCGGAGTGTGGCAGGGCAGCACAATCATCAAAGCCAAACAGCTTCGCTGCTGGCTTCCATTTATGATGGGTGCCTCGAAGGCACATGCTAGTCGCTCTAAATATGGATGTTATTATTCGAGCTCTCAGCCAGCCCAAGACGCAAGACAAAGATCGGTCCCAGCGAGATACAAGTGCTTCCCCGAGGTGTTTCACAAAGGTGTCCATTTGTGGTGCAGAGACTGAAAAGACTCCATCCACGGAGGTGACAAGGGGCGTAAAAGAAGCATGACGCAGCTCGCAGGCATTGGCATATTTATTTGTTTTGCTTTTTTGATTCGGCAGATTTTAAGACAGAAGCAACAGGGCGTGAGATTTAAGAAGGAGCGTCGGTGTCTACGACACGGATATCGAATAACGCGTCCCTCTGGGCAACCCACACGCCGCGGCAAGCTAAATCACCTCGTAGGCCAATATCACCTTCAGTGATAATTGGTTCTTTGACTACATTTTCCCATTTCGTTGTGAAGTGTCGTGATTAGACCGCCAGTTTTGCAACAGAAGGCATGATCAATATTGAAATCGTTATTGCCGCATTGCCGCATCCATCACAAGATTTTGGCATAGAGATTGGTGTTCGATGGTAGTGTATTGAAAGCGCTTTCAAAACGCGGATTTTTAAATGAAAAAGCGGATTTGCCTAGCAGTGGGACATATTAAAGGCTAAAAAAAACGTCATCTTCATCCGCTTCCCCGACATTCGTGAGCCATTGTTACTGTGTGAGTGAAATGGGATATTTTAAAAAAGCGAATCCGCGTTAACTTAACGCGGATAGCGGGGCCAGTGGCAAAAACGCGGTGTAAAAAGCGGAAAAGCGGGGTGTTTGGCAACACTGACTGGAAGGGCATCTCGGAATTCATTATGGAGAAAGGTCAAAATGATATTTTCTTGTGTGTTGTGGGTATAACGGATTAACGTGATTTTTTGGCTCGTTTTTGCTCGATATTGATAACGGCAACAGGTGTAGACGCTTGAAATATTCACAGAATATTTATTTATATATTCACTTTAAAAATAAATAATTAAATTAAAATAAAACAAATATTTAAGGGGGGCTCCCATACAACAGACGTGACAATCGTTACGTTACGTTAGGGGACAATCTTACACAAATCGACCTAGTCCCAAACTAAGCAAAGCTTGTACAATGGGTACTAGACGACGATAAACATACTTATATAGATAAATAAATACTTAAATACATAGAAAACATCCATAACTTAGGAACAAATATTCGTGCTCATCACACAAATAAATGCCCTTACCGGGATTGGAACCCAGGACCTCTTGCTTCGTAGGCAGGGTCACCAGCAACTAGGCTAAGGCGGTCGTTTTTTATAGACATTGTGGCATTTGTGGCTGAAGAATTTGTGTGACTGGTTCAACTGCAGTACCACTTCCTTGTTTGGAGCAGCGGCCTTCAAGATCAGAATCGCCACGATGTCGTCCAACCTCCGATAGGAGAGGAATGGGAAGAAGAAGATAGGTAATGGTACGGAACACTTCGTGCGCGAGTCCGACTCGCACTTGGCCGGTTTTAGTTAGTATGTTTTAAGTTTTAGTTTATTTAGTTGTAAGTTTTTTGTTTTGATTTGATTTTAACTGAGATTTATTTTTTATTAATTGATTTGTTTGTGTTTCATTGTTTCGTTTTTAAGCTCTAAGTAGTTATTTAAATTGTATATCGAGTTATAATCATTGTATTTGGCCTTAATTGATGATGCAATAATAAATAATAATAAGTTTATAAGCTATTGTAATGTAATTAAATGACACATAACCAAATAAATCTAGTTATAGCCTTTTAGTACTTCTGCATATATGTATATCTTTATTTAGCAAAGTGTGAGATATTTACATTTTATTTTCTTTTTCCATTACTTGAGTTACTAATTTGTACTGTTTTAGCTGACTTAAGACAGTGGTCATGCAAAATTTGCTAAGCTTTATGCATAGTTCGTGAATGAAGATTTTCTTAGTTGTTTATGTACACAATTAATTAAATTCACACTACTTTAGAATCTTAAATAACAATAGTTATAATTAATTATTACATGTGGCAATAGTGCGAAGACGCACAAGAGGTTACCCAAAGCATTTCTAAGGACTAAAGCTAAATCTAGAAGTGGAGTTACTTAGTGCTATGTGATTGCAGTTGTTCTCTAAAGTCATTCCTAATTACTAACTTGGCAATATGTAAATTTTATAGAACCCTAGGCTTTTGACCATCGAGTGTGACATGCGATGAGTTTACAGAAGTTAAGAATCTTTTATGCGGCTTGTCCATAAAAACTGATCTTGAAAAAATATTATGCTGTAACAGAGTATTGACACTTTTTGATCACGCCAATAACGTAAGATTCAAAAGGTCCATTGAGTCCTTCCACAAGGAATATGACTGGTACCTTTTAGTTTATAAGTTGAGGGTCGGCAGGTATAATTTGGAAGGTCCATGTGAAAGGGCTGCGATAGTGCCTTACCGCCGGCGTACGCTCTCCGTAGCAGCCGCCGAGGCAGCTAGTGGCCTCCCGGCGCCCGCACGCCGGGAACCCCGCTCCTTCACCCTCCTCCTGCTGCAACTGTCGTGTCACAGTTTTTGCGGACTATCGCCTAGTCAGTTTACACAGTCTAACTACGTCTTACATTCAAACGGACAAGGCAAAAGTGTACCAATACAGGTCGGCACGGCTAACAACAAAACAATTTAACAACGCTTACGGCACCCAAAATATCATTAAAGATAAAATATATATTATGATCAATTTCAATTACGATAAATACTAAAAATAACGTGTCTCAAACTATTAAATAATCACCATTTGGGTACAGTTCAGTCAGCATCAAATGGGTGTTAAAACCAATAATTGTTTAGCTTATATCTCCTAAAAGCCTCATCTGGTGAACGCATGATTTTAGTTTAACTTTCTCTCAAGTCGCATTTTCTCACTATATCGTTTTATTTAATATCGCATAAAAAAATGCCATGACGTGACAACCTGACTGACAACTTAAGTGATTAAATTGAAAAAAAGGGTTACACTGAGTATTCCTCGCACAGAGGTTCCATTTTCAAATATGGACGGAACCCTGAAAAAAGACGCACAAACAAGAATTTGATTGCCGATACCAAGTTTTTAGTAGGTACTTAAATATTTATAGATTGTTTTTTTTCTACCCATTACTTTTGTTCTTACTTTCTTTTTTTTTGTAACATAGACGAACGGATTTTTTTAGCAAATTACTTTTTTCTGTAGTAACGTGCCGCCGCCATTTCAGTCTTAATCGGAAAATTGTTGAAAGCAGCCATAGAACTAAGTAACTATGCGTTGTCTACAATTAAAAATAAGATAAAATGTACATACTCGATCGCAAGTTTTTTATTGTTTAGTGAGTAAAGCATCCTCTCAGTTTGAAAAAACTTGAGAATGAGTAAGTAGTACTTTCACTGTAAACTACCGGTTATGCAGCCACAAAAGTTACACATGATGTTTAAGTGAAATATTGTAACCGATGTATTTTGGGTACAGTAATGGGTACAGCATGCGTAAGCAGAAGCGCGATAGTATTTGTGTAGTGCCAGCAAGTGTCTTCGGAAAAAGCATTCACGTTTAGTTAGTGGGAATTTCGAATCCAGACTACTCAATCCAGAACTCTATTATTTTTACTATTTCAATCCCATGCAGTGATTATTGTTATGATTTAACTATCTACACGCTAAGTATAATAGGAAATTCCCCTAGAGGTCATTTTATGTTGATTATTCATGAATTGGTACAGATTACGTGGATATTATGTTCTCTGAATCACGATGTATCTTTGGAACTTTCCTTTTTATATTGTACTAATACAAACATGCAAACAACTACAACGATAACAGTACTGAGGCGGGATTGCGATCATCGAGTTAAAACTAAATCATTTTGGATGGTTCTTCAGTAAAATGTATTTACGCCAATCTTGTCGGTAATGTATTTTTTAAACTCTAGTCATAAAACGTTATTTCGCGTCCACGCAAAAGCAAAGATTTATCACTGAGAAATAGGTAGCAGACTGCGATAAAGAAATGTTAAGCACGTGTAGTTCTGAAGAAAATTATGTTTCGCGTGAAGAATATAAAGTTATTATGTAAATGCTAACTAAATTACAGACACGTCACAAGTGTTAGGCTGAAGATGTGAGTCAATAAGTTACAATCATAGAGTAAAGTGTGACGATGCCCCGCGATAACAGTATCAAAAGGAGTATAAAAACCCGAAAATACAGTCCAAGACTCGGACCAAAATATTTGTATGCATACATTTGATAAGGGTACGCAATTTAAAAACCATGTCAAAATAGTGTTTTTTAGAGCGTACAAAGAGTATTTGATAAAAAAGGACTGTATTTAAGGAAAGCAAGTCTGAGTGTAGAGGTAACCGACTCACCGATGGACGCGATGGTCGCATTCTCGCCAGGCGTGACCAAAACCAGTTGGAGGGGTTCCGTGGCGACATACTCACGTGGTGAGACGGATCGGCTAGGCTCGTGTCCTGCGTGCGATAGATCCCGATAGGGATTTCACACGAAGTCGAACACAGTTTTTGATATAGCCGACCGTAAGTACGAATCCACATGTCCTCTTTCGATATTTTCATCTGTTAGAAGTCCAAGATTTACTATGTAGCATTCTGCGTTGTTTATTTTATCAAATACACATTAGTGATTCAGTCGCTGTATGCAATGCAATTAATTAATTCGCGAAAGGTGGTACTGATGAGGATGAGGTGAAATATCGCACATAAATTAATAATGTCGCATATGCTTTCGATTACAGGGCATTGCAATTTATTTGAAGTTCAACTCAACTTACTGAAGTTAGAAAACCAGATCCGGGTGCCTGGTCCACTCCCAGTAGAAGGCGGACGAACGTTATGACGTAGTCTTTGACAAAAGCTTGGTAGAGCAGAGTGTCGAGCATGGAGGCCGAGAAGACCGAGCCAGCCGCGAACGGTAACCGAAACATGTACGAGATGTGCGAACCACGCTCCTTCTCCAGCTGCACAATCAAACACACACTCTTAAACTTAAATTTATCAGGTCGGGCTTTTGTTTTTTGGTAATATGATACAAAAATAACATTGCTCATTATTATTACATTGACTTTCATAGTGAAAAGCCGAAACATGTCGCGCAAAACTCGGTCGTAGACGTGAGTTTTCCGTATATTTTTCACTATGAGTGAGTCTCAAGGTAGTTTTATGTTCAAAGTTGACTTTCATTATTGAATTTCACCTCACCCATAAATTTCACTATCTTAAGATCGACTTTTAAAATGAGAAAAATTTGAGGTCATCATCATCATCATCATTATCATCCCAGCCTATAATACGTCCCACTGCAGGGCACAGGCCTCCTCTCAGATTTTCTCTCTCAAATTTTGAAGTAAATACGAGAGAAGAATCAGTGGCTAAACTTACCTTTTCCATTTTAGATAGATGTAAGGCATATTTATCGTGAGCCCTGAATTGCATAAAACGCATATTTGATGATTGTGATAGTTCCGTAATTGATTTAATAGATGGAAAAAACCTGAAAGGAAAAAGATTGTTATAACGCGGCTAACTTTTTGATTACTTAGGTACTCTTTAAAGGAAAACACTTTGATAATTCGCTCTTGCATAAATATACATATATGTACATTAAAAATTTAATGATAGCTTCGCCAAGCAAAAGTTCGATGGCCAAAATACGAATCATCTACATATACATAAAAGAACGATTTTTACTTGAACATCGTCTGTACAGCCACAATTGTATTACAATCTGCTAAACTGTCCTCTTCAGCAGAATTAGAAAGCTCCTTGTTGACTACTACTACGTTTTCTGCCAGCGTGATTCCGGCTCTGAGTAGGTCATCTAAGCTGAAAAATGATTGTTATTTTTTTGTTGTTAATTCAGTTTTATCACGAAATTGTAATAATGCTTTTAAACTTAGCATTTCACACTCTCACTGCCATATGGTCCGCCGGCGGGTCGTAAGTTTTTCAGTAAGGCACGCCAAATACCTTCTGCGCTGAGTGAGTTTTACGGGCTGTGCGGGTCGCGTGGCCTGCTGCACTCATCGCAGCCAATTTTCCGCGACTTGCGCGTGTTGGTATAAATGCGTCCGTCGGCGGCCCATATGGCTTGTTGAACTCAAAAATTCAATTATGGGTGGCGGTAAGAGTGTTAAAATGAGCTGTAAATGTTGTACTTACCAGTCGATTGAACCAAGCATCCAATAAACCAATGGAAAATAAGAAATGGCATCCAAGAATGCAATATCTGGTCTTCTTTCGAGCAATAAAATAATTGGATTTAGAGAGGTCTTCGATCTAAAATGTGCCCGCAGGGGTATAATGAAGTTATAGATCCCATTTGATGCATAATCCGCTGCTAAAATGATAGTTTTGTTTTGCCACTGGTATTCTTTGGCGTTTCGGTAGGCGCAGTGCTCGCAGACTTGAGCCAGTTGTAGGCAGCACAATGGTTTCTTTTCCTTCAGCAAGTAGCATAAAGTTGGACTCACGCCTATAAACGGCGACACCGGCGGAAAACCTTTTACAATCCTGAAAAAACTTTACTTAATGACGTCATCTTTTTCATGTTTAAATATGTACGATTTGGGTTATTTGCCGTAAGGCTAAAGCAAAGCTTAGGAAAGTATTAAGAGACAAAATACAAATTGCAGGATACTTAAAAAGGATCTGAATCTGATGTTACCCACCAGAGCAAGAACTCTATTAAAGACAGAAGCAACACAATAATTATCTTATAATTTTATTAAAATAGGTAGTGACATTAAACGACGTGATATTCTATAATATTGTGCTGTTCCATTGTCTAAATTCTAACATTCAACATATACTTAGTAATTATTCATGCTTAAAAAAAGACAAAGGAAAAGTGCGGTAGGATAATTCAAAAATAAAACTACGGAATATTAAAGGGGTTTTAAGAGGATATCAACTTTACCTCAAACGGGCAGATAAATGATTTCTCTTCTTACTATTCTAACTCTACTGACCTGTCTACAAAATATTATTTTGATTTGTTTCCAACAACAACAAAAGACAAGAGAACATTGCTGTTCGTCAAATCAGGGTTACTTGTCACAGACGGTTCAACAAATTTAACAGTCTGTTATGACCGATTCACAACGGCCAAGTATTGACTTAAGTGATTAAGTATTTATGTAAGTACAGCCGCAGACCGCATACATAGAAATTGGCAAATACGGGGCGAGTCATTTGGACTGGCAAACTGCCTGACTTCGAGCTAGGTATATTAAAAAAAGAAAAGTTTTAATTAGATATTGCTGATACTGCATTTTTCATTCTACTACATATACTAGAATATGTTTATAATAGTTAGCCACAATTTCTTGTATTTTTTAATTTATCATAATGTACACGTAATAAAAGTATGGTTACACATAATAATATATCCTTTCTTTAACTAGTCATTAGTGTGATATTTTTAACGTGACACAAATTAAGTGTTTCTTGTTGAGTTAATACTAGATAATATTATGACCTAAATCGATTGTTAAAATTTTGTCTTAATTAAATAGTATAAGACAAAATTATAACAAAAATATACTTGACTCACAAACTGTTCTTATGGAATCACTTCACGAGGTATATCATTTATATATCACTCCTCACTGAGTTGACAACGAGTAGGGGAGGTAGGGGAGCATTGGGCAGTCGGGAGGTTCGGGCACCACCTTGTAAGTCGGGTCGGGCCGTATGGAAGCTACTTAATTTTGTATACTGTGGTAGGCTAGCTACTTAGTAACCACCAACACCGCTCAGGCTAATATCATCTGCCATTTTGATTAGTTCTCAGTGTCACATGCCGTCGACCGTTTCGTGCATGCGTGCGTGCGTGCGTAAATATTTTGATTTGATTTCGAAGGAAATAACAACGTGATCTGCGAAAAGGCGTAAGTTCTGTATTGTCATTTAGTTATGTTTTTGCGAAAGCTAATATTAACGTATAAATTAAGGCAAAACATTAGACTACAAAAAACATATTTGAATTTATTTGTGAAATGAGGGGGTGGGGAGCATTGAGCACTAATTTTAGAGGGAGGTTTGGGCATGCCCAATGCTCCCGCCATTGTTGTTTGTTTCGGTTGTTGTATTGGTTTTAAGACCAAAGTTTATGTGGTAGTGAAATTTGACTCTAAAAAAACTGTCTATCACTATGTTGGCCAAATTGAAGAAGTTCGTCACTCTATGGCAACTATTAAATTTATGCGTATGAGTAAGATACGTAATACATTTATGTATCCAGAGATCGAAGATATATCAAGTGTCCTATTGAAAGACATCAACACCAAATTGCCAAACCCAAAAATATGGGTCAAGCGTGGTAGCTCTAAGTATACTTTTGATAAGCCCATCTGGGTTATACCGAATATTAGATAAATTTTATTACTGAAGTAAGTATATTGAGTATTGAGTACTAATCTTTAGTATTTGAGTACTTATAGTTTAAAACAGTTGATTGTTTGTCGATTTTATTGCAAGTTTTTATAGTTACATTATTTAATATTCAAGTAATTTACCATTAAGTGGCGTATTTAATACAGTGCCCAAACCAAACCACCCGACCATTGGGAGGTTTGGGCACTTTTGACAGTGTTTAGAAAAACTCTTGCAATTTTGAGACTGAGTATAATTGTACAAGCGTTCTTCGTGATAATTGAAGCCAAATATATGTGCTACTATAATAAGAAGTAAAAAGTTGTTTTTGTTAAAAAATAGCATTTTTATTACGACTTAAGTAAAAAAGTGCCCAATGCTCCCCTATTTTCCCTAGCTAATTTCTGGTAATAATATCAATATCACAAATAGCTCAAACTCTCAAACTCCTTGATCTTATGTACTCTGGTACTAAGGAACAACCTACGACGGAGCTAAAATTAAAAAACAAGAAATTTTTCTTGTCCGAAATTCTTATCTACAAAGAGAGGATAGTCGTAGTCGTGGTCGCTTGCAACATTTCCTCAAAGATTGCTTACAGTCATATACTACCTACTTATAAACTAGTAGGTGCAGTTAATAAACGCATCCGAGTAACGTGGTCGCCGCGTTCTGCAGTATGCGTCGGAAGGGCCAAAAACGCAAAATGCCAATAAACGCTAAAGATCTCATTCGCGTAGTTCCAAACACGCAACATACCAAATACGTGATTTACCAAATTTTTATTACGCGTAATACCAAAAACGCAGATGTCCTGTCTTAATTATGATGGCCAAAACCTTATTAACAAGTTGGCCAAAACCATGTCATTTCCGTACGGTATGCGTCTTAACGCCTATTCGGGCGTAAAAATCATGTCATCCCCTCTGTGCGGGAGCTCTATATTGGGTTTTACTTGACGTTAAAGAGAGATAGTCTATGTATGTGCTTGGCTTTTCAATCATGGAAATGAAAATGGTATGATGGAAAATGTAAATGACTAGCTTCACTTATCATTTTCAAAATACTTACTATACGCGATAGGCCAAACATTTATGTATTGGCCTTTTACGTTTTTGTTATTTTACTAAATTGGTCATTCGCGAAATGAAGAATTTAAATACGTGATTAGGCAAAAAAAATATATGTATTGGCCTTTTGCGTTTTTGGCAGTATGCGTCGGAAGGTTTTTGGCAGTATGCGTCAGAAGGTACTAAGTGTTAACTACAAAATTAGATTCAAACTTTTTTCTCTTAACTCTCTAAGTAAACCACGAAGAGACAAAAGAAACAGGAATAATTAATCAGTGGTATTACTTAATTAAGATGACTTTAACAACACGAGACTTAGCAGGGGGTTTTAGCATCAGGGGCATGTGTTTAAAAACCAATGAGTTGTATTACGTTCAAAGTTACGCCCTGTATTTTAAAATATTACTATTTTCTCAAATTACACTAGTTTTTTTATTTCAAAATTGTTGCAGAAATGGATTCTATATTACATCGTAGCGTGGTAAGTATTAATTAGCCGGACTGAAGTTCGCCAGTTTGACGAACACTTGACCAATGTGAATCAGGCCTTATGGTGATGAATACTCGCTAACGTTTTTCCAGTTGCCAATTGGCCTGCAATTGATCTCGGTGAAGAGGGTAGTTTGCCGAGTGCAAGTGGGTTTATTTAAAGTTTTAAGACTGCGGATAGGGGAGTGGTCAGTCGCTCACCTGGTGAAGTCGTTGCGCCAGGCGCTGTGCGGCGTCTCGCTGCCGGCCAGAGACGAGAAGCTGCTTGTAGTGGCGTCGTCGCTGGAGGCAGAGGCAGAGGCGGGACGGGGCGATGGGCCGGGTGGGGGAATATGCTCAGGGGTATATACACATACACAATGCACACAGTTTATAAACAAAATACCTAGCCGTGAACCAAGTATTGGAATTTTTAAAAATATCCGTTTGTGTAAAGGTCAAGTGTCATGCTGCAATTTGTGCTTACTAGATTAGGTCTAGTTAGTTAAGAGTTTGAAAATGTAATTTCAATTCAAAAAATATTTTTTTCAACTCTTTGTGGAACCAAACCGAAACTGTTATGAGAAAAAACTTTCAAAACTTTTTAAGCTAAGATTAAACCAATACTATAACCTATTTGTTACCATACGCAGATACATCTAAAAAAGGAGAAAATAAAAGCTATATTGGTGACTGATTGCCTGAGAACGCACCTAGTCCATAGCGATACTTTAGAGCACTTGGTTTGATCTTGGTTTGCTAGATGGTGTGTGATAAAAGTAAAGGGATAATTTATTTTTCATGAGAAGTGTGCGTTCAAAACTGTAACCATATCACAACGAAACTTAAGAACATGTATTTTTTTTGTGATAAGATAATAAATCAACGTAGAAACATTTCTAAACCGAATTTTCAATTTTGCGTGCTACACAAAGTACATAAATAGGCGAATTTGCTCCTGTCTCCCCCATTTATAATAAGAAAACCGTTAAAAGGTTTTGATCATACGCTTCCCAAATTTAACCATGAAATTAAACATAAGAAGCGACGCCAAATAAAGTAGGAAAAGCTAAGCAAAATACACTTACATGTAAGAACAATGACGAACGTATTGTGCGGGGTTCATGCAGCTTGCGTGATCCAGTTCTGCTATCTAGGGAGTGAATGTACAGGCTAAAACAAACGGTAATGAATGTAACACAACAGTTAAACGTGTTGATGGATTCCCTAACGATCGAAGGATCATTTCATAAATGCAAATAACGTGTTTAGATTAGAGAAAAAGTATTGTCAATAAATCTATCCTTCGGCATTAAAACGTAAAAAAATCTAAATTGAGATAGAATGTCGAAACGGAAATATATAGCGTGCATGTAGATGCAGTGGAAGCTGAGGCGCATGTTCGGAAGCTTACGCGATCTTCTCGGAGGGCGAGCGCCACGGCACGTCGTCCTCCAGCTCGTCCTCGCTCTCGTCCGCCTCGGGGTCGTCGTCTGCGTTGTCCTGCGGGATACTCGGGCTGCTCGCCACCATGTCCGGCACCGGCAGTATCGATGGCCGGCGACTACCTACTCCAGTACACTATCTTGTAATAACCCACATTATAATTCATACCTTACTGACACCGTGTAGAAAACATTGTACCTCTGCGATAATTCAGGGCGTCCGGACTGAGGAAATTAGTATTATCTGGCTTAGGCAACAGTAAGTGACTGTCAGTGGCGCTGTCTGTGCCTGGGGAGTCTTTGAGGCAAGTCCTGGAGTCCGATGCAGACGTACCTTCGCCGTATTTAGCTGTGTACGACAGAGCACAACAATTAATGGTACGACTGACGTTCAAATGGTTACGAGTTTATTTATGCTACAATAAGAAACAACTCGAATTACTTTCTTGGCGGCAAGTCCTATTTGTATAATCCAGTGACTTTTTATCATCGATTCATTTAGCTTTAAACTGAACGAGTGACTAGGAATATGTAGGTCAACGCCATGTCATATGAGTATCGATTAAATAATTTAAATGCATTGATTAAAATGTTTCGGATGATTGATTTACAATAAATTTAACTTTGTATGTTACTACTTTGCATGACATTAAAACACCAAACAAACAAGATCTGCACAAACTACACAACAATGATAGTCGACGGACTCCGAACACACTTGGTGCATCGTCAGTTTGATTGACCTTTTTCTTTCAAAATCATGAATTTTGTACGAGGACGATGCGCCAAGCAATCGATTTTCTGTTACTAGTGTCAAAGTCGATTTATAACCCACTGCGCCCAATGTCAAATAAATAAATGCATATTCATTAAATTAAAGAGTTAAGACAAGGATAGAGGGATGACAAAAAGTAACCAAGTTCCGATGGTTATCGCCACGTGCAAACTGTGCGATATGATTGTCGATCTTGCCAGTAACCGATATTAACCAAATAGTACGGTGACGTACAAAATGGTGAAACTATCATTATATACATGACTCAATAGTTCTAACTCATTGTTAGTAAGATTAGTTAGAGCAGCAGATGTTACTCTTTTGATTCTTTAACTATACCTCTACTCTGGTCTATACTCTTTACTAAATCAACCAACATGCACAACATGAATTGCCTAATATATACCTGTATTAATAATATATTTATTGAAATAAACAATTTTATTAATGATAAAATAAATGCATTAAAATTATTCAATGTAACCTCATTCATTACATTACTTTCATAATATTTTTTTAATGTGAAAATATTAAAGCTATACAAATTTTTGGTATTTTTTTTGATAATAACGATTATGAGCACGGAACAATATTGAATGTTTTCAATGCACTAACAATTTTAAGCAGAACTATGAATAAATAAATACCTTCATGTTACTATTACAATCGACGCTATATTTTTTTTCAAGATGTGTGCTTTTTTTCAAGACGTGGAAAGAAAGTTTGTTACATGTATTATAATTAGAATCAAATCATTAGATATACATAGGAATTTGTTAACTACATAAATAAAAGCTTGGAATAGCTTGCTTGAATATTAGGTATTGTTTAAATGAGCCACGAAACCAAAAAGCAACTAAAGCAAATGCTACAAAAAGTAGGTCGAATACACTTAAAAAGAGAGAGTGTTAGGAGCGTAGATGTATTCGGTCTACTTTGGGCGTTTATCCAACTGTGACACTCACAGCTAGCGACAGTAAAGTTAGCGGATGATACAGTATTAGCTTGGTTGATGCGTGATGGCGATGCGTTTGGTGTGGAACTCGCGGGAGCTTGGAGAACCACTTGTGGGAGTTCGTATTGAGCGACGTTACTACCGTCAGTTTTCTTCTGCTGGCCAGAGCCCTCCTCCTCGTCGGGCTTCTTGTCGTTTGAAAGCAGACTACAGGCTGTTTGATCTTTGGGTATGGTCCGTTTGCTCTCAATTTGCTTGTCTGATATGACAAATGCAGAATTCTCTTCTTTTGTAATGCTCATGTAATAACAGGTGTCGCTATTTTTCATGATATGTCGAGGACCTGGATTTAAAAGTATGGTCTCTTCATAAAACTCTGGTAACTCTGCAGGACGCACGCCCACTAAAGCCACACCGTACCTTTAAATCATAAAAAGCTTATTTACCTCAAATTTCTTGAATGGTGTTATAATCATACGTCGCACTCCAGCGGGCAGTTTGGTGGCAAGGTAAGGTTTACAAAAAAAATCTCAACTTACGAGTATTATAATGTACTTAGTATTTGTAACATAGTTAATTATGTTAAATATTAATTTAATATTTAGTGTGGTATATGCTTTATAACAATAACATAATGTCTTTTACATGTGTTTGCTCTGGCAATAATACTGAGCTATTTTTAGCGGGGCAACACCTCTGTCTCTTTCGTTGTAACCTCCTTGCTGACCGGGTGCGGTATATACTGATAATATTATCTTTCTGTTCTGTAAGTTCATTGAGTAAATCTGTTTATGTGTCACGGTGCTTTACGTGTATTTGTAATAGTACATTACTGCAGCGGCCGCGAAATAGGGGATTGCCGGCCGAGTAGTAATAGATGGCCGAGTGTTAACGAGGCCATCTAGAGATACGAGGCCGGCAATCCGTGTTCGTGGCCAAGGCTTGTATAGAGTTTTTCTCAAACATGCATCATCATCATCACCATCATCACCATCACCATCATTACCAACATCATCATCATCACCCACCATCACCATCATCATCACCATCACCAGCATCATCATCATCATCATCACCCACCATCACCATCACCAACAACATCATCATCATCATCATCATCATCATCATCATCATCATCATCAACATCATCATCATCATCACCATCATCGTCATCGTCTTCGTCGTCGTCGTCATCATCACCATCATCAACATCATCATCATCACCCACCATCACCACCATCACCATCATTACCATCATCACCAACATCATCATCATCGTCGTCGTCGTCGTCATCATCACCATCACCACCACCATCATCATCATCATCATCACCATCATCGTTACCATCACCCACCTTCACCATCATCATCACCACCATCATCATCATCATCACCATCATCATCATCATCACATCATCATCTCATCACCATCATCATCATCACCATCATCATCACCATCACCCACCATCACCACCATCATCATCACCATCACAACCATCACCATCATCATCACTATCACCATAATCATCATCATCTTGCCTTACACTTGTGCTGTGTCACATGAAACAATAGACAATCACTTTGCTGGCCAAGGCCAGCAATGTTGTATGAAAATTCATTATTGACCTCTCGTCTAGCCGCACCTGCAACGTGACTCTTCGTGGCGTATTATAAGGAACATAACGTCAACATTTCATAGCATGTTTGAGAAAAATATATTAAATAGTAGAAGTCATCAATATACGGATTCCTGAACTTCAGTTGTTTCTTTTTGTCTCCGCTGCCCACGCCACCAATTACCACTGCGATCCACGTTGCCAACAAATTAGTTACCCGTTATCATATTTATTAGTCTTTAATGTATAAATACTCTTTGAAGTGATAACTGATAGCCCATTTAAGTGGTGGCATGTCAGAATGATAGATAAGGTTCACAAATCAGTCAATTCATTTTCGAGTAGTCAGACCTAATAAGGTATTAGTATTTAGTATTTGGTACCTAGTATTTGTAATGTGCAATTCCAAATATCTTAGCAACTAAGGCTGTACGTTAGTTAGGTGTTTATTTTTATATCAATTAAATTTTAAATAAAAATAAGATTGAATAGTATGTATGTGGTATATTTAATTTAATTTACTTAAGTAGGTACCTACTACACGCTACGCATAATATTGCGAATACCTATATTATTAATATTTTTTCCAAATTTTTGGCAGTCAAGGTTCTTCGTCGGCTTGAAAATATTAATTTTAAATGGGAGAACGTTCTTTCAACATCGACTGAAGTAATTGGCAAGTATTTGCATTGCTGAAAATGCTGAAGTGTGTTTTTATTAACTTTATTTGTAGTCTCAACCTCTTCGTTCTGAATTATTTTATTTATCATTCTTAGGGGCTGTTTCACCACCCATTGATTCATTTTAACTGACGGATAAATATGATGCCGTCTCCGTCTACTCGAACAAAACAAACAGAGACGGCATCACAGTTAGCCGTCAAATAACTTTGATCAATGGATGGTGAAACAAGGGGTAAGTGTCTCATACCCTGGATTAGATTTTAAGGCACTTCGTAATTTCAGATATAAGTACTTGTTTTCCTTTAGGGTGCAGACGTACTTTTGACAATTTGTTCATAGTCTTATTTTATTACATTTAAGGAAGCCTGCAGTGGAAAATTCGGATTTTGTAAATATTGTATATTATTTTTATCTCGAAAAAATGTGTATGAATAAATATCACTTCTTCTTCTACGCTGGCAATAGCAAACATACGTTTTGGTTCTTTTATCGCAATGGCTTCACGACTATTTAGTGTATCTACAACAGATTTAACAGCAAAATAATGCTTGGCATAGTAAGATGCCGCTTTAGTCATGTAGCGTGCTGCATCAGTGACAAAAAGTAAAAGTATTTCCTTATTTTTGTCATGGTCGGCACCCCAAAGATCATCAAGCGTGCTCTGAGCGAGTTCTGAAATAGTCATATTATTCGTTTGCTCAAGAACTTTTGTGCTAAAGACATGACATGTCACTTTTTAGCTTCGGTATCATCTAGGCTTCTGATTACTACATTAGCAACTGGTTTTCCTTGTGCATCCGTGGTCTCATCAATGCCTAAAGAAATATATTGATTTTTCAATGCCACCCTTATTTCTTTTTTTGTTTCTTCATAAACTTTCGGGAGGTATTTATTGCGTAACTTTCATGAGGCAAAGTAATATTCTCACCGTATTCTTGATTGATACATTTTTCTATAAATCCTCTAAAGTTTGGAATCTGTAACTGAGCCCATGGGATATTAGTGATATTCAGTGCGGAGCTAAACTTTAACAAAATTTGTAAAGCTGACATTAAGGAGAATTTACAACCAAGAAAAATAAGAATATTATTGGCAGATAAATATTATTTATTATTATTTATTAGATTAGTGTTCAATTTAACTCTATATCGAAATCTAAGATTTTCAGTAGTTTATTAATACTTTCATGTCTTTAAGCACTGTTTCATGCCCGCTTGGCAAGTTTTGTTAAAGTTTAGCTCCCAAAATTCCGATCACTGGTGATATTACATTCAACTAAGAATTTCGTCAAATCTTCGATAAATTGCATTTGCTTATCTTTTACCAGCCTGTGTGACAGCGAACCAAGAAGTCTTTCAATATTGTATTTTGTGGGAATTATGTAACAGTAACATAAATTAAAATATAATAGGGTGAAGGCACCAATCATGGACATGTTAAGCACACTAAATTAGAATTTCGTTTAAAAAATGGGATGTTTTTTGACGATACAAAAATGGTGATTTTTTTGCGGCGCTCAAATACATCTTAAATACATGAGGAATATTGAAACAAAACCAAAAATCCTGTATGTTTAATATATAATTAATAAAAAATATATAAATAGAAATTTACGAAATCACCATTGATGGACATCAAAAATTCAGTAATGGACACCCAGTCATGGACATGGACCCAATTATGAACATCCATTATTAGACACTTTTGTATTGAACACAAAAATGAAACAAATGATGTCACAAATCAACTTTTATTAGGTAACGCTATTTGAACTTTCAACATGATCAGTCTTAGATTTCCAAGTTATACTATCAGACTTTCAATCAACCATCTGGTTTTCAGTAATTTTTAAACATTTATTGAGGTTTTGCCTCTTTGCTAGCAGCTGCAGCTTAGAATTGGTAACCATTGCGACCAACCATTTTACCAGAATGTCCTCTTCTTCTGCCGTGAGGATAGTTTGAGGCCCCATAGCACAAACTGCAGGACTTTTGCCTGTCACCTTGTTGTGTAAGGTTATTCGAGGAACCCCAAACCGGAGGGCAGCTGTGCTTATCTTTTCTCCCATCCTTACAGCATCCAATGCTCTCCCCATTTGTTCGGGGGTGTAATTTTTCTTCGGTGCCATCTAAGAAGAAACAATGAACCCAATTATGGACAACTAAAAATACCCAGTTATGGACATCGTCCATTATTGGAAAATAAAGAGCAGTCACAAAATCAACTCAACCCAAATGTTTAGTGCAACGAATTAAATAATTTAATACAATAAACTAAAAAAGTAAAAAAAAACTTAAGCATGCACACTTGTCCATTACTGAACTTCATAAAATATCGAATCCAGTAATGAACAAACCCCACAAAAAACTTATTGCTGTGATTGGACATATTCAATTTAGCTCAATTTACTTGCTATATAGTATTATTCAGTAAAAATAACATCAAATCTCATTACATCACAACACAAGATAACACCATGCAAAAATATGTACTCACCTCCTTAACGATTTCAACAATAAAAACGGATTTTTATGACCACCGCGCGTAACGAAATTTCACTTCGCAGCCATCTTAGAACAAAATGGCCGATTTTGGTGACGTGTGTCAAAATGACAGCTCAAACGTCTATTGGTTATGCTTTAGTGTTGCTAGTTGAAAAATGTCGGGAAAATTACCATAATTGGTGCCGTGTCCATTACTGGTGCCGTCACCCTATATTTATACATTAAAGACTAATAAATGATAACGGGTAACTAATTAACTATGTTACAAATACTAAGTACATTATATTACTCGTAAGTTAAGATTTTTTTTGTAACCTCGGTCCCAGGCGTAACATTTTATTTATTTATTTATTTATTTATTTATTTATTCAAACATCTGCCTAGAGAAATATTTCTCTATTGTAGCTTAAATTGCCTAGCCCCCAAACTGCTCGCTGGAGTGCGACGTATGGTTAATAATAAAATAATAATAATATAATACTAGCTAGGCCATAGAAATACGTACTTTCTGTGTGAATGGAAACTCGCGTATGTAAAACTTTTTCCTTCGTATTCGCCAAAAAAGCGACTGTCTCCTAAGACGATGTGATAAATCTCATTTCCTGAGCATTTCCCATATAGACGATGCCATTCTTCTGGAGATTGTTGACCTTCCCTGAATAGAACACAGTTGCACACACAGTTACTTGTATAACACGAGTATGTTTTGTACCATTTGAAATTTTGAGATTGAGCTAACTTACTGTCCTCTGCTGGTGTGGAGTAGCAGGGTAACGAGCGTGGAGGCGCCGGGGCACGTGCAGTTGTTAGCTAGAAGCGCGTACTTGAATTCATCTTCACACACCACGAACTCCGCAAATTTGACGTGCAACTTGTTCTCTGGCCTAAATATTTGAACATACTGAGGAACATCCGGTGCAAAATCTTTAACTGCCCACGATCTGTTGAAAATCATAATGTCACAGTTAAGAGATTATTGGAGTTGACTTCACGGAGATGACTTAAAAACATCGTTTTTCTGTTAACCTAAGTATCGTGTGTTCGTCGGCTGCGGTCTTATCGGCGTAGTTCCTTGCAGCCAGCACGAAACAAGCCTCCGCTTCATTCATGCGCGCGCGGATCAGGTCCGTGTCCTTCAAGCACGATCCTTGTATATAAATGACACGTTGAGCCCATATCGGTACCTGAAGCGTTACAGTTTTCAACATTAATTTGTGATACATAAGTCTTATAACATCTCCAGATCATGCGGCTTAGGCAATTCGTTAGAAATTACTGTTTTTAGGGGTCCGTAAAAGCTTTGCTCAGCGTTTTTCTAGAGACAACACTTATTAGATAAATATTTCGTCTCCCAAAACCCTTAGAGCGCGCGCAGACAGCGAGCGGTCTGGAGTTCTGAGTTCCGCGTTCGGGGTTCTGCGTACTGAGTCCCTGACGATAACGCACACAGCAGGCGGTCAGTATGCTTAGTATAAATTTTCCTTCACTTCAATACTTCTCGATCGCGTTTACGTAAAAATTTCAATTCTATGGAAACATAGACGCGCGCGCGCGGAGACGTTGTCCATGTTTCCCTAGTAATTGAATTTTTTACGTAAACGCGATCGAGATGTATTTTGGTGAAGTAAAACCTAGTAAAACTTATACTAAGCGTACGGACCGCGATGTCTAAAGTTACAAATACAGAAAAACTGATGAAATTGGTTAGAAAGGAGATTATTATATAATTTAAGTCATGTACATTGTACATATAGTCGGGGTAAAAAAAGGTTCGTCACTTTTCGATCTTAACTCGTTGACATAGAGTCGAAAAGTGACGAACCTTTTCTTACCCCGACTATACACTACAAAATTCGTGACAAAAAAGCAGAAACTTGGCTTGAAATGGCCGCGGCAAGGGATTCTTCTCGTGTTGTGTTAATTAGGTGCACCCAATACAATATTTTTCTACTTTTTTAGAAGTTTCTAGGCTCCACAAAATCAGTGCTTCTTCTTCGAAAGATGAACTTTCTAGCGACATGTTGCACATACAAAAACATGGAACGCAAGAATTTGACCGCCTCTTGTGTGCGTTAGAACTTTCGAGAAACGCAGAAATCTGAACGCAGAACTCGGTTGGAACTCCAGTACCTCTACCATGAGTTACACTAGTTTACAGTGACCGTACTCGCTAGCGACGGCGTAAATGATTTTGTATGGAGAATTGTACTTCCGTAAGTGACCGCTAGAGGCGCTGCACAATTCTCCATACAAATAATTTACGACGTCGCTAGCGAGTACGGTCACGTAAACTAGTGTAAACTCATGGTAGAGGTACAGACCGCTCTCTGTCTGCGCGATTTGCCACACTGGTTGCGGTACGCGGTCGGGTCAAATTGAACGCAGCCCGCATTATGTATGAACAACATTGTCGGTCTCTATATATTTATTTTGTATAGATATGCTATCTGACCGCGCGGCTGCGTTCAATTTGACCTGACCGCTGACCGCAGAACGCATCTAGTGTGGCAAATCCTTAATATACGCAAAATTCACCAAAACCGTTAAAGGCTTAGTCGAGTTCAAACTAATAACATACAGGGTTATTTGTAATTCACTAGCATCCTTTTAAACCTAAACTCCTACCACTTAAACAAATGTTTTTTGTTTTACGGCTTTTGTCATAACTTAATATTTTTGGTGTAATAACGTTTTGAAAATTTGAGACTACCTCTTATTTTTACGATACTCCGTGTATTTGTATGGGAAAAAAGTGCTTCATTTTAAAAAGTCGTAAAACAAAAAACATTTGTTTGAGTGATAGGAATTCAGGGTTAAGAGGATGTCAGTGAATTACAAATAACCCTGTATTTAAGATCTTTTTGTATGCAATTATTGCTTGCTGGCAAAATTGTGGAAGCTAACCCTAACGGGAGGTGGGATTTTAACTATTTCGCTATGATTTTTTACTGCCAATTTTTTATATACAATGTACTTACATACGCTCAAGTGCAAAAATATATACCTAAATACTAGCGGACCCGACAGACGTTGTCCTGCATGAACCTAGATACCGACTGTAGCGCCATCTGCCGGGCTGATTTGTGAATCTAAACAATCCAGGGCGCCACCCAAACGCATACAAATCGGTCCAGCCGTTTAAGAGGACTTCAGTCAGTGACAAACACACTTACAGTGGAATTATATATATAAAGATGTATTCGTTAACAAGGTGTCAAAAATACAACTATACAACGCTATTCTCACTATCATTAATCGTAAGGTTGATGTATACATATTTTGACGCGATGACTTTATATTATGCTTTGGAATGTACATCTACTAACATTGGCATAAAGCTAAAGAGGCCATTAACGAAGAATAAAATTGACAAACAAATTGCCAATATTTGATCAGGGGTCAAACTAGAAATAGCCAAAATAAATTAGCATTAAGTAGACCGAACAATCATTTCACGACCCTGCTACGTCAAACAATCATTTGACAAAACAAGGTTAGAAATGCGTCTCTGCTTCATACCGCGTTTTTTGCACAATTTATGAAGGAAACTTGTTCCTGAATAAGACCATAATAATGAAAGTGAGTTAATTATCTAGCCAGTTTCTCACCTGCAAGATCATCCTCATTGTTGTGTCCAATTCCATAGGCGATAATAGTACCACATAGTAGTCCTGAAGCAGTGGGTGAGCGTAGAACTCGTTTAGGAAATCCATGATTGTGTCCGCGTGCAAGGTCGTAGAGCAAACAACTACGTGTTTCTCAGATTGGGCACGATGCGACGAATATGATCCGCCTAGTTTCTGTCTCTCCATCCAAGTGAACGCTAGCTGCTCGAACTGCAAATTAAGAATGCCAAATTAACTGAGTAGATCCCCGAGAAAATATACTCTATGGACTATAACGATCTTGCTCTTAAAATATGGCATTTAAAGTTTAAAAGATACTCGTAAGTAAAAAAAAATTTTTTTTGAGACTTATCATAGATTGACAATTAGTTCGATTTCAAATATTTTTGAGCACCTAGACAGCATTGATGATTACAATGACGATTGTACATCTATAACAGTGGCGAAGGTTACTAACAACCCGATTCCCCCCGGGTTAACTAAACTATTGAAGTTACCATACGCTTCTCTTTCATTACTGCACTTTCAAGAAGGGGATAAATGGGGTTTTTAGGTTTTTTTTCTCCGGCTTTACTTGAAAAAATATTCACATCCCGCCACTGATCTATAAGTCTGTTTTTTTAATCTAATCAACTTATGAAACAGATCTGGTTCATGAAGTTGTGCCAGTCGGTTCAAATTATTGGGCGAGTTAGTTGCTGTGCTGTTATTTGCGGTCCGAGTACTAATATTAGTTTTATTATCGTTTGTCTGTTTCAAATATCTAATAGGTTTATTTCAATTAATGTTATTACTTTTTGCTTGACTTTACATGTTATTAAAATAATGGGTCATACATATTTTTTTGTTCCGTTTCCGGGGGAAAAAAAAAAATATTAGGGGACAATCTTACACAAATCGACCTAGTCCCAAACTAAGCAAAGCTAGTACTATGGGTACTAGACGACGATAAACATACTTATATAGATAAATAAATACTTAAATACATAGAAAACATCCATAACTCAGGAACAAATATTCGTGCTCATCACACAAATAAATGCCCTTACCGGGATTCGAACCCTGGACCTCTTGCTTCGTAGGCAGGGTCACTACCAACTAGGCTAAAGCGGTCGTTAAAAAACTATTATATTATAATAATATGCCTGTTTGAATCGGTTCAACGGTTTTAGCGTAAAGAGGTAACAGACAGACATAGTTACTTTCGCATTTATACCTAATATTAGTTCATGTGAACTATTAGGTCATGCTGTTGAAGTGATATTACTAAATTGTACCCTGTGAATCCAATACACTGCAGCACTGTAACTCCCATAGACAATGTACTGAAGATAGATACAGTGTATTGGATTCACAGGGTACTAATGCCCAAGGCAATTCATAAAAATGTATCGTGGTTTACATATATGTATATGTATTTTTTTCCACCATTTTTTTGTACCATTCGTCTTAATAATGATAAAGATACGAGTACACCGCCGAATAAAAGATTATCCTTAAGCATTGATAAAATAAAAAACATGGACTTAAACGTGTTAAATATCTTTTTAGCGGCCTATTTGGAGAATATAATTTTGAATTTTGTCCTGACTATTGTTATACATAGGCGTAGAGGTAAACTTTGTTCGTGTGTTTATATGTAGAGGGTAAACACCGGAACAATTAGAGCGACCTCCAAGAACATTTACAAAAAGACGGGTACACTATTCTAATAACACATTAGTCACAGGTTTAAATTGTCTACTTTTTATCCCGGGAAAGAACAATGTTCCTGCGGGACACAGACGAAAGCGCAAGTACATACAATCGGGTACGTATCCAAATATATAATGTTTAAAAGTAATAATGGATGAAATACATACTAGTCATTTGATATAAAGCAATTTTCTTGGAAATTCTCAACTCTACAGGATTTTCATAAAATAAACCTAACCTAACCTAAATCAATCTGTAGATTACACGATTAAAAAAGTTCGTTTAATCAATAGTTTCATGGAAAATTTTAGTATGTATTATGACCATTATGTATTTCGTCCATTATTCGTTTTAAACTTTATATATTTTGATACGTTCCCATACAATTATCAAAACGCAGGCCTGCCCAGTTTCAAAACAAATTTGCTTGCAACGGTCGAAGTTGCCTAACCCCGCCCTTAATTTTGTTGACCAATGAGGAACAGAATATTCTTTTGCTAATTACCTACTTGCACATGTTTTGTCTAGTTGCTTGACCAATGAGGAAATGGTCTTAATTTAAAAAAAAAATGACAAAAAATCTTTCTTTCTGTTAATTGCTTGCACATGTTTTGTCTAGTTGCTTGACCAATGAGGAACGGGTCTTACTTCAAAAAAAAATGACAAAAATCTTTCTTTCTGTTAATTGCTTGAACATGTTTTGTCTAGTTGCTTGACCAATGAGGAACGGGTCTTACTTCAAAAAAAATGACAAAAATCTTTCTTTCTGTTAATTGCTTGAACATGTTTTGTCTAGTTGCTTGACCAATGAGTAACGGGTCTTACATCAGAAAAAATACACAAAAATCTTTCTTTCTGTTAATTGCTTACACGTCATGTTTTGTCTAGTTCCTTGACCAATGAGGAACGGGTCTTACTTCAAAAAAAAAGATACAAAAATCTTTGTGGGCTGCCCACAAATTTCATTGCACCCAAAATGGGCATTTAAGGTGTCAAGGCGACCTTTTTGTCGATTGTACATAGCAGCTATTATTTTATACATATGTAGGTGACGTTATTTTTAGGTTCCACCGTCACGTTGTGTTTTTGCGCTGTAAAATTGATTAGAACGCGTCTAGTTCGGAATTGTCCTTGAGGGGAAAATCGCTTTAATAGGCGGAGTTAATTGCCCGCCGTGAGTGTACGGTCGCGTGACGTACCTGCGTGGGCAGCACGACGAGCGCTACCCCTATCATTATCACCATGTACAGCTGCGACGGCCAAATGTCGGGCACGAAGTCGCCGTACCCCACAGTCGAGAAAGTTACCACCACGAAGTATGTCGCCTGGAACAAGTTAAGGTGCCGGTGCCCTGCACGCTGAAAGTGCTGAATGCCGCACACACTGAAAATCAACGGCATACAGTTATTTTATATTAGTCATTAGTTCGTGATGAGTGATGAAACGACCAAGTCTATAAACTCCCTAGTCAATGTGACCTTTTGTAACACGACGAATATCTTTGTGAAATCTCTTTTAGTAGAAATCGTTATATTATATTAACTTGCAAAGCACTTAGTTGTCAACCATGAGGCTATTAATACAAAGATTTATTTTGTTTACAAAGATATATGCTGTAAGTAAAAGCTCTTTTCCCATTTTTCCCCTCCGGGAATTGGTAAGAGCTGTAAACAATGTGGATTGGCAAAACCTTAAAAGGTTGTATAACTGGATTTGTAAGGCGGCAGTTGGAAGAGCGGCGCGTTATGGATAGGTACGTAATTTTCGCCATCAAAATGAAATAACGAGCATATACTGCTCACATTCAGATTTAAGTACTTAGGTTATGTTAATGTAGCGCTATAACTGGTCCATGAATTTTGAAGTAAGTGTTTTGGTGCATTCGTTGCTTATTACGACAAGGAGTAAATATTACTCTTGCGCGACAACAAGTAATTCCACCCACTCAAAGAGTCTGTCACAGAGCTGTATCATTTGAAACTTAATAGGCAAACACAAAAATAAAAACGCGTGCCGATTGAAATAAACCTTTTTTATTTTTGTACGGAAACCGTCTTGTGCGAGTCCGAGTCCAACTCGCACTTGGCCAGATTATAATGCCGAATCCAACAAATATTTTAGAATATTTTAGATTATATCATATGATTACGAATAGAGTCACGAGTCAATCAATGCTATTTATTTTCATTATGCGAAGAATTCGTTTATCGCTATTCCGCGGGAACTATGCAATGTCCTTTCCCTGCACTCAAACTAATTATATATACCAAATTTCACATAAATAGGTTCAGCGGTTTAGCCGTGAAATGGTAATAGACAGAAAGACTCACTTTCGCATTTATAATATTAAGTAAAACTTAATAAGTATGTATTGCACTGATCTTAAAAGCTCGTAAAAGACCGTAAGCACACCACAAATTTTCTATTTAAAAAATTTAAATTTTCGAACTACATATATGGTGCCGCTCCGTTCACGTCAAAGGACGGGACGATACGAACTTCGAATTTCGTAGGATAAATGATTTTTAGGATTTTTTAATTGTGGTTGAATAATGTCCACACATTGGTCAACGTTACAAATATATATGACCTCAAAGCCGTCACTACATTTTCAGAGCAAAATTCCGGTGAAAAGCTTTTACAAAGGTGGTCAATCAGGAAACATAACCATCTGCTGAAACATTATATTGGGAGTTTTAATTTTTAGATACATACGCCGAAACGGATGATATAACATAATAGCGGTTACAAATTAATCATCATCATCATCATCCCAGTGTATATTATGCGTTCCATTGCAGGGCAGAGACCTCTCAAAATGAGAGGACTTGGACTGAATTTCCCACGCGGCCCCAATGCGGATTGAGAACACCACACACACCACTGAGTTTCTTCGCAATTGTATGCAGGTTTCCTCACGATATTTTCCTTCACCGTAAATTTCAAATGTAAATTAATACTTTAATGTTTCTTCGTTATGGATGAAGTCAAAACAAATGAACCGATTAAAAAAAATCATTCACCTATAGAAGACTATGATCAACAAATAACGTAGGTTATTATTATCCCGGGAATGTGATAAGTTTCCAAGGGACGCAAACGAGGTTGCTGTTGTATTTAAAGAACAGGTTATAAATTAAGTGAAGTTTTTAGTGCAGAATCACCTTGTGAAGACGAGGCACAGGAGCGTGACACACAGGATCATTAATTGCTGGGACAGAGCCGATTGAGACTTTTGCATCGCCCGGTGCAGGTCGTTCTGTAAAGTAAAATAAACTATTTATATAAAATCGCTCTCAATTGAAATTGCGAACAATGTAAATAAACCATGTAATGAAATATCCATATTTTAGCACTTGTTTATTGTTTTAATGGTTTAGGATAATGTTATGGTAAGTATTTATCACCACCACCACCACGAGACGACCAGATGGCCTAGTGGTTAGAGAACCTGACTATGAAGCTTGAGGTCCCGGGTTCGATTCCCGTGTCGGGGCAGATATTTGTATGAAAAATACGAATGTTTGGTCTCGGGTCTTGGGTGTTTAATATGTATTTAAATATGTATCTATCTATATAAGTAAGTTTACCCGTTGCCTAGTACCCATGACACAAGCTTTCCTAGCTTACTTTGGGACTGGGTCAATTGGTGTGAATTGTCCCGTGATATTTATTTATTTATTTATTTATTAAATAACACACGGATTTAGCAGTATTTGATGAGGGAAATGGAAATTAAAGGCATTTTAAATACAAGGTTTGTTTACATTGTTTGCAATTTTGATTGACAGTGACTTTAGGTAAGAGGTATCAAAAGAAAATAAGAGCCACTTGGGGACTCTGTAAAATGAAATTAAAATGACATCTGTGTTTTTATCTGTAAACATTTAACTGAATGCTTATTGTATTAATAAAACATAATTTATGTGGTATTAATAAAACCCATTTATAGACAAGAAATGTTACAAATTATTTTTATTATATTACATTTCCGTTTTTCCAATAAAACTCACGTGGGCTCTATTTTCTATTATAGAAGCAGAGTAACCTGAATCACAGCCTTAACATTTTAATGTACTAACTAGATATAACTGAATTTTTGTTAAAGTTTGTTTAGTGAAAATTAATTAGTTTGTTAAAGTTAGTTTGTTTAGTGAATGACTCTGACATGATCAAAAATATATGTACAGGATTGTCCAAGAACAACAGTTAACTTTTTTGACGGATTCGAGTTACTAGTTTACCATTGTGTTAGTTTACGAAGATGCTTCAGATGGTGCGAAATATATAATCAACAATAAAATTGCAAGTTTGTAATTGTGGCATACTTACGAACATATTTTCAAGGGAGCGTTTCGCCAGCCAGCAGTTTAGGAATACCGGTATGAATAAATTCCGGAGAGGTGGAAATGGTAGCTGCAATAAATTCAAATACAAATCATTAGGTAACTGCATTTAAAATATACTCCTGATGCATTGGGAATAAAGTGCATTGACATCAGGGATGTTTTGGATATGATATTTCGGATCTGGATACGGATATGGATATAGGAATAAAATAGAGTTACCAATTTATTACAAAATAATCATTACAATAGCGGCGAAATAGGAAATAAACACTCTTATCATAAGTCGAAGTTAATAATATTCGTACTCACAGTTAACGCGAAAGGTATGGTGTTCACCATTTCTAAAATGAAATGGAATGATAGAACTTGTTGCCAGATGTTACCCTGTCGAAACAAAGAGAAATCTTTTAGGTACCTTTATATTGATTCACTTATTTTAAAACTAACAGTTGAATGTAGAGTCGCTACACGATTTTATTTTAATATTTGCTATCAGGCTTATCAAACTAGGGATGGCGATTCTTCTCGAAAAACGGAAAACAAGTTTCTTGGGTTACCTACCTATCATAACCTCGAAAAATTTTTTTCCGAATATTTAAAATCCCGAATGCTTCATTTATCCGAATGCTTTTTTTTCTGAAACTGTAAATATTTCAGGATTTTTATAAAACCACCCTAACCTAACCTAAAGGGTTCTACACGATGGTCCTGAAATAAATCCTGAAATATATACAGTTTCAGAAAAAAATGCTTTCGGACAAATGAAGTTTTCGGGATTAAACATTCGGAAATAAAATTTTCTAAACATCGATAGGTTCCCGTTTTTATGACCATACCAACATATCAGACGTAAAGAATACATCTGCTATGAGAAAGAACTCTCTATTGAGGCTTAAATTAAGGAAATATCGAACGTCGATTTTCTAGGGTGAAATATCGATTCAGTACTACATATTGATCTAAAAAAATCGATTTTTTTGGTCCGAAAAATCGATTAATCGATTTCAGATCGCCATCTCTAAATCAAACCTTTATTTGGTATGATTAATTCATCGTTCCGTAAGGCTTCCGACATTGTCTGCCACCTACTAAGAAAAGAGTCGTAACATTATCATGGAGTCACTGGTGCTATTCGATTGTACTTAATGTCAATGTGCTCGTTTTTAATCTCTTTCCGCTCTGTACAAGGACTTCATGCTATAATAGATAAATAAATAATGAACAAACCTTATATCCTAAATATGCTATGAGTATAGCTTCAGCAAATGAGATCATAGCTAGTATGACTTGCACTATCCATAGGTAGAGAGGTCTGTTGACCCATATTATGCCGTCCCAGTTGATAATCGGGTGTTCTTGAAACTCCTCCTCCGTTAAGTTGGCGGAATATTCAAATTCAGTCTTATTTCCGACCCTACATCCGTAACTGCAAATAATAACAATATTTTTTAAATAGTCACAGCAGACCAAGATTAAAGTTTTAATTTTACGATCTACACTGACGAGCAAAAATAAAGGGTCGGTTACAAAAATGACGATAACTACAAAATCGTCATTACCCCCCCTTCGACCCTTTATTTTTGCTCGTCAGTGTATATTATTATTGTGTCATTGCGAATGTTTCAATATGTTTTATTTCTGAACCTCAGATTAGAGAATTTACCAGAATCCGTATGTATACGCGAGTTTCATTGAAGCAAAAAATAATATTCTCGAAAAGAATAATATCATGTTTCAACAGTGTGTCTTTGAGCGGACGTCGATCGATGAACGTCGATGGTAAGGTATTTACCATAAATTATGCAGTTTTGTGCCGTTGTTCCCACAAGCAAAACTTAGTTGGACGCAAAAGCAAACACGATTGGATCCACATACCATGAGTAAGAACCGCGTTGTTGTCATAGAAAGTAAAGCATCCATTTTCGTAGTATATCATACACAATTTGAGTAATTTGCTTACTTTTTTGCCTGGTGTATCGAATTCGTAAATAAGCGATTGATCGAACTTGGATTTAAGTATTATGCATTTTATCAAAATTTGACATTAGTTATTATTTTTATTCACATTTGCAGTCGATAAATGTTTTTGACGTGGCAACGTCTAATAATCGATGAACGCCGGCTGCATACACGAAAAAGGATGACGCAATGTAACGTACATGTACCTACAGTAGCAGCAGTAAAATCGTGCGAGTAGCATTACATTGCGGCTCTCAATCGGTCACTTGTAACTCGTTAGCCCCGCGGCCCTGCAATGTAATGCTACTCGCACGATTTTACTCGATACGTGTGATCTTGGTATTAGTACTAGCGCTCGGGTAAATTTCAATGCGGGTGATGCGGGTGGTGCGGGCGGGGTGTAGGGTGCGGGGGGGGGGTTTGAATGTTTTGTTAGGACGTTGTCACGTTATTTTTCCGAGAATTAATTATACTAATATTATAAAGAGGAAAGATTTGTTTGTTTGTTTGTTTGTTTGCATTGAATAGGCTCCGAAACTACTGGACCGATTTCAAAAATTATTTTGCCGTTAGAAAGCTACATTATCACTGAGTGACATAGGCTACTTTTTACCGCGGGAAAATACCTTTTTCTATGGGAAAATTAATTTATCGCGGGCGAAGCTGCGGACGAAAGGCTAGTCTTTTATAATTAAAAGAGTCTAATGATAATGATTAAAATATTATGTTAAAACAAAGAATAAATATATTTCATTTCGAATACGAATGTTTTTTTCTGCTATTGTCATAATTAATATACCAGCGCAAAGACGTCCTATATCCACATATGCCTGCCCCATGCATTAAGTACTTAAATTAAACATTGTATCTGTATCTGATGTAATCAGGTTATCCCAGAATTAATACATTATATCTGAGCTAGCAACATTTTATATTTAGGAAGCGGTTCATGAGAGGTACTCTTGCTTTTTTATGTACAGTCAAGTGTAAAAATATGGGTGCACACAACTTGCTCATAAATATGTCCCATAACTCTTATGTCGTCGAATTAAGGTATATAGGTATGTAATGTAGCGATGGGAGGATTAAATCGATACTTATTTTTGCACTTGACCGAACTGTATTTCAATAGCCGGATATATTTCACGTCTTCTATTTAATTCTATGTCCTAAATTTCAACATCCGAGGCATAATCTGAGGAGAGAATAATTAAAAAAATATCATAATTGTCTTTCATTCATTTTACTAATGGAGTGCTACACTTAGGTGATTGATTGATTTCTGATCTTTGATTAGTCTAACCGACTAAATAGTTTGAATTTGTTTGTCGTGGAATTTGATTTCGCTGCCAATAAAAAGTTGAAAGCGCATCATGTTTCCTCCAATATCGGCTCTGTTTACAACTGGCTGTCTTTAGTCACCATTTGTTTTACGGCGTTAATAAATGCTCGCCCGCACTACGCCCGGCTACTCCTGGCCACCTGAGTATAGGTGTTCTTCTGTTCTTATAAGGTCGTTTGAAATACGGTAATGGCTATAGTAAACATTTCTTGTTTGAAATGGCTTAGCGAGCAGTAGCAAGGTTAAAATAATCGTTAACCTGGAAATGGTATTTAAGTATTAGATGAAATATACTTAAGATTATTTCATAAGTTTTTCGTGTTAGCGGATTGAAGTTGAGTAGTTTCCTACGGTTCTTTTGTGGCCGCTTGAATAAGATTATATATTAATTTAGTGCAGAAGTTGGTAAGCGGCAAATAATAACTCAATATGCACTCAGGTGAGCAACGTTTTAAATTAGGATTTTGAGTTGCAGAGGTCGTAAAGGTACCTATATAGATGTTCGTATTGTTGGTTTGATTAACACGTCGATGATCAGACTTTTCTGCAATGCGGCGGGATCATTCTCGTAGCCAGTAGAGAACTTTCTACACCACTTATCTTTATAAAAAAGCTTGAGCCTGCAGAAACTAGGCACTGCAGAGCGCTTGACTGTGTAGTTACTAAGGAGTTGTTTTCATATCATCCTCTATCTATTGCAACGTGGTACATACATACACACTTAAAGTTAAATTTGATCCATTTTAAAAATAATAACATTTACAAGTCTTCTAAGTTTAAATTTTCGTTACTGTGTTTATCTGATAATCCAGAGACGTTAAGAAATAAGGCTCTAAGATTTTAATAGAATGCCTAATTGAATGTGTTTTATATAAGGATATCGAAACTCAAAACTATTCTAAATGTGTTAAAAATATAAGTACCTATGAATCGCGCTCGGTCCTGACACAAGTAGAGCGTCGTTGAGCAGACATAGGGATCCTACAAGTCCCGTCTCATTGTACTACAGCTTCAAGCAAGAAATGACTCTCCACAATTCAGCGTTGTGTAACGAGTAGTAGCTCGGATGCGACACAAATTTACACCACCGCATTTTTTACCAGGCGACAAGTGCCCATTACTTCGG
The DNA here is from genome assembly GCA_947859365.1 of Archips crataeganus. Taxonomy (NCBI): domain Eukaryota; kingdom Metazoa; phylum Arthropoda; class Insecta; order Lepidoptera; family Tortricidae; genus Archips; species Archips crataeganus. The sequence goes on along the minus strand of OX402045.1, from coordinate 14,767,835 downwards.
TATTCTGAATAAAGTTATACTTTGTACTTAAGGTACATGTTATAATATGTTTTTTAGTGGGTCGACACGTAGTCGTACATCGATTTTGATTTATCCGAGTAATTTTTCCTATAATATCAGCCATATAAAGATAAAGAAATCAAGATTAAACTTATATAAACTCACTTAAACCCGTGGTGCGCCTCGTAATCACAGATGTGATCAAAAATTTTATCCGTCTATATGTAGTGATCACGGCTGCAATTATAATTACCTTTTGAGATATATTTAAGACCACGCGAGTGATCACAGGGCGCCCAACAGGTTAAGAAAGCTAACGGAAAAATAAAAGTATACTCACCAGGAAGCAGTTATCGGGTCACCATCAGCGCAGACGCGGCATATATACAAGACGCACGCCAAAAGCTTGAAAAACAAGTTCGCTATTCTAATACGTAAACCTGAAACAATTAATAAAAGTTTAGAACTAGATGGACGGAAACGCGTAGTACTCACGCGTACATATAAATAGTAGCAGTGTTCATGAATTTATTCATCGTATTTTAATTTTGCACGCGCTAACCTACATTTTGAAGGTTGTACTTTTAATACTAAATATTTTATTTTAATTTAACTAATCTATTAACGCGATAGCCGAACTGAACCGTCGAGTTATTTTTATTTTTGTACACCATTTAATTCATGTGTGTTATGCTAAGGCTACACACATCGCGATAACGCGAATATTCGCATAATCGCGATGTATGTAGCCGAATATTCGCGAATACTTTGGCACTTCGCCCGAAGCCGCAGACCCTTCGCCCCGCTGTCGGTAAATTTGCGCACATCAAAGGCTGCCAAACTAAAGTAAACTCTGCGGCATTGCTCTCTATAGCAGTGTGGCCATGCACATTCGCCGTAGCCCGAAGACGAAGTTTTATCGCGATAATTCTATCGCGATGTGTGTAGCCCTAGTATGAAGGTCTCATCCGCACTGGGCCCGCGTGGTAACTACGGCCCAAACCCTTTCATTCTGAGGGGAAGCCTGTGCCCTGCAGTTGGACGTATATAGGCTGGGATGATGATGATGATGATGACACCATTTAAACTTTTATCGAAAATAAATGTCGTTTTTCTACATCAACTAAGAGACTAGGAAGGATTGTTTATGTATCATGATACGAATAAAGAAATGGCGATTAGAGGCTGATAGCTATATCTTGAACAATTCGGCCAACGGTTGAGTGTAACTAATCAACGAGGCAATGCTGCCTTGATCACCAGTCTTCGGGCACTACGAATAGCGACGACGGTTTAGGTTTATTACTTATAGCTACTGAATTAATTTCAATTTTGGGTTTATTTTACCTACAAATAGGCTCATTGTGTCCTAGTTAACTATTTTAGTTTGATCAATTCAGAAAAGTGATGAATACAAATCGAGGATATAGTTCCCAAACTCAAATGCATAAAATACAACATTCAACTCTCCCCTCTTCCTTTGGACTTAGGTAACCAATTATACATAATAATATGTTTGGTAATAGTATAAATTTAAGTATAGGTAGGTACTAATAATTTCGTTGATTACTTTGTAAAAATCGTTTATGAATTTAGGCTAAGATAACATAACAGGCACGTTCGGTCGGAGTCGGGGATATCTTTGCACTCTGGCACCGTGACAAAGTATGGCTTCTATTAATCTTATACTATGGCTACACACATCGCGATAGAATTATCGCGATAAAACTTCGTCTTCGGCCTACGGCGCATGTGCATGGCCACACTGCTATAGAGAGCAATGCCGCAGAGTTTAGTTTAGTTTAGCAGCTTTTGATGTGCGCAAATTTACCGACAGCGGGGCGAAGGGTCTGCGGCTTCGGGCGAAGTGCTGAAGTATTCTACTAGGGCTACACACATCGCGATAGAATTATCGCGATAAAACTTCGTCTTCGGCCTACGGCGAATGTGCATGGCCACACTGCTATAGAGAGCAATGCCGCAGAGTTTAGTTTAGTTTGGCAGCCTTTGATGTGCGCAAATTTACCGACAGCGGGGCGAAGGGTCTGCGGCTTCGGGCGAAGTGCCAAAGTATTCGCGAATATTCGGCTACATACATCGCGATTATGCGAATATTCGCGCTATCGCGATGTGTGTAGCCTTGGCATTCGCGATAATGCGAATATTCGCGTTATCGCGATGTGTGTAGCCGTAGCATTAAACAAATTAGATTTCAAACAATAAATTGCAGCGACGGGGAGGCAGAGTGTGAACATGTCTCCGACTTCGATTCGATTGTATTTCTTATTAATAGAAGACCGAGACCTCCTGATACAGGTATGTAATACCTACTACTCGTACTAATACCCAATAAACGATTTATTATTATTATTATAAGAGATCTGTCTGTTGTGGCTTAACCAACAGCGTATTCACGTAAAACTCACGGCCGTATCAACGACAAAGCACACCAAGTTTTCTCTTTTCTTTCTAGTTCCGGAAAATCCAAAACGTTTTCATAAATGTATTATATTACGTGCTAATAAGTTTTGAATAGATGGGATCCGTTTATTTCTCCTGACGCGACCGACGTGAATCACACGAACGGGCAAAGGTACTTTGCATGGGCTGACCGCGGCAAAACGCCAAAAGTGAATTGTCTGTGTTGTGTGTTAATTAGGTCGAAGTAAACAAGCTCTGCGGTTCAGGTGACTGAGTTCAATTAAAGATCCATTATTAGTGATACCCACTGAACTCTTGGAAACTGCTAAAGGCGAATTTCATAATTTTAGATTGTTCTATATTTATTTAGTTTTAACATGGAGGTCCTATTAATATCTAGTAGATATGTTATTTGCTTTTCATTTCACGACATCTTTTTAATACGACTTGGGCCAGGAATGAATTGGTTTGATGGTACGTTCCCTTTCCATTCCTACAGATTCTTTTGTTTAGTTTTTACAACTTTTTAAGTTTGTATGTACATAAGTCAAAATTTGCAAACTATTTTTCGTCCACAGGAAGTTCTGTGTGTTATCCGATTGAGCTGAAATTTAACATACATACTTATGTGAGTCCGGTGACGATATACATACAGAGAGTAAATTTCATAAGGGATTATATTTTATCCAGACATAGTTTACGACCATATAAATCACGTGAAATAGATATTTTGGTAATAACTTTTATTATTCAAGGGTAGTTAATTTTTTTAAAAAATCTGAGGAGCAATGTAATGCGTACAATTTCATTTGACATGAGTGTTTATTTTCCTCATGTGATGTCAAACCGTCAAACCCCATTATTAGGCAGAACTAGGGTTGCCATCTCCAAAATTCGGCAACTAGGACAAAAAGCGTATAATCCCCGGATTTAGAGCTCAGAACCCGGACACGCCAAGGTTTTTTTTTAGTCTTTACTAGCGGTATACGTAGATACTTTTGACAATCATCCAGCGGCGACCAAAAACTAAAAAAATTCACACCCAAACTACAAATGGAACCTTGCCCGGCCTGGAAGTTCCCCGGACGCTCTCTAAACTAGGACAAATCCGGGGGAACCCGGACGGATGGCAACCTTAGGCAGAACGATCTTCTGAACTTATGATAAAATTGATGCTATACGTGCATAAAGCACAATACTGAGAAATATCTTGCTAACTTCCTGCTAAAATCTTATCGTTATTTACTTATTAGTAACTGGACCACGTTCGACCACGACCACGATGGAGGCAGACGGTGCACAATAAAGTGTGTGACTTAAAGGCTAGTCGCTGTAGCGGATTAGACGCTAAATGCGACGAGCTGAAGGCCAGACCACCTGTGGCTATAAACTATAACTACGTCGGAGGGGTGCTGACCTGTGGCGAGTGTGGCAGAACATTCGCTGCAAAAATCGGCTACGTCAGCCACCTGAGAGCGTATCAGCGACGCTCTGAATTATAGGAAACAGTCGCTGTGGCCGAATAAGACTAGGAGAGGATGATGATGATTAGTAACTGTCGGAGGCAATGGAGATACTCCCGTGTTAAAGTTCCTTTTGCGAGTCTTCACGAATCACTTCATTAAAAAAATGTTTTGTATTCCAAGCAGGTGGTGGTGTTAGTATGAGTTTTCGATTTCATTAGCTCTTAAATAACATTGTTTACATTTAAAACTGCCTTAATCAATAAGTAGTACCTACTCTTTACGTTCCTTATTCGACACTTTTATAATGAGTCTTGATGACATAAATATCAAAGACCATAAAGGTAATTAGTAGTTACCAGGTAGTATTACAAGTTCGGTGTATTTGATGCAATATTTTTTTTGTTGTTGTTTAAAAAAATAAAAAAAAATGAAGTTGAAGAAAATAAAAAAATAAATAGAAAAAGATACTTCATACTTAACTTGTTGTTTAACCTTCAAGAATTAAAAGAACAAAATTCAATGGTAAATCTAGAGCGAACTCATTGGTTGCGTTTTTCTGACATAATTTGTCATGACGCCGCCGACACAAATCAATAAGATTGTTTTCGAAAATACCGCGACCATCGAATTTTAGTGCCAACGAACTAGCCGATATGATATTGGCATATGGTGAAGCTGGACAAAGTGGGAGAAGAGCACTAGAAATCTACAGAGAGCGATTCCCAAACCGGCGAGCTCCACGAAACTCACGAGTCATTATCAATGCTCTCCAGCGTAGTCGCGATGGTTTGCCTCTGACTGGGAGGTCAGAAAATAGTTCCCGTTTGCCGGTACAAACAGAAGAAACTATTCTACAGCATTTTCCCTCAAACCCGGAGAGCAGCACCAGAGAAGCGGGGCGAAGGTTTAATCTAAACCATAAGACAGTTCACAACATCTTGAAAAAGGACAGGCAACGCCCTTATAAGTTATTAAAGGCACATGCTTTATTACTACGGGACTTCTTGCCACGCGTAGCGATTTGTGAGTGGATACGTTACCAAGAACAAAGTGATGAAGAATTCCTGTCCAAAATAATATGGACCGATGAAAGCACATTCACGAGAAATGGTATTTGGAACCAAAGGAACAGTCACTATTGGTCGCAGGTAAATCCACATCTCCTGAAGGAATCAGGTCACCAGTATCAATGGTCATTAAACTTAGAGCGTATATTTTACTGTTAGCCCTAGCAAGCGGCAGTGCAGAAGATGAAATTAACGTAAATCGTACAAATATTATGTTTCAGCATTCGACAATTTTATTTGACAAGACGGCTATCTTTTTCCTTTTTTCCTGCACAGATGTCACATCATGTATAGAGGTTTCACCTTAACACCTTCTCTTGATGTGTAGACCTAGCTGATGTACTACCTGTTTAATCATGGGCCTAGGAAGCGGCTTCGTGAAAATATCTGCCAGCTGTTGTTCACTGCTGATCCTCTTCACGATTATATTTCCATTTGTAACCAATTCACGCACAAAAAAATGACGAATTCGAATGTGCTTGGTTCTTCTATGGAACTCAGGGTTTTCGGCTAAACGTACAGCTACCTCGTTGTTGACATACAAAACAAGTTGAGCCAATGATCCTCAAATGTTTTATTTGCGGTTTTTTCCCAAACCACAGCTCAAACGGAGACTTCTGTTCTACAGCAGTTGGCCCTGTTCTATTCAGTATGTGAACAGCAGTCTTCACCAACTCTGCCCACAAAAATTGAGGTAGCTCTTCGTGTGCATGCATCATCGCTCTGACCATCTCAACGATTGTAAGGTTATCGCGTTCACTACAACCATTCTGTTCTGGTGTATAGGGCATCACTATAGACGTTGATTTATATTCCGTATTTGTTCAGTTCTTTGCGAACTTTCTCATTGTCAAATTCTCCACCGGTGTCGCTTAGAAATTCCTTAATTCGGTGGCTGTCTTTGCTTCTTCCAACATCAGACGCAACAATTCAGGTACTTCCGATTTATTTTTCATTATATAGACGTAACGGTATCAGGAAAATTCGTCCTTGAACAGAACAAAGTACCGAGATTACGAGCAACTTAGTGGGAACGGACCACAAATATCCGAATGTATGCGTTCTCCTGGATTTGTAGCTTTTTTTCGGATTCCGAATTTCAGTCTATGGGATTTTCCAAAGAAACATCCTTCGCATAAACTCCCACAGTCCTTGGTAGTTATATCAAGTTCTCGCTCTATAACTCGCTTAACATGACGCTTGTTTTGATGACCCATACGTTCATGATAAAGCTGTAAAGTGTCAACCGCATTTATCATTAGGTACGTTTTCTTCTGGTTCAACAGGTCTACTGTTCAGCTTATATAAACCACCGTGTTTCTGTCTGCTTCCGGTCACCCACAGTTTTCCATTGATACTGAACGAACAAGTACTTCATGACTCAAAAAAACTTTCCCAGTTTTTATATCTTGTGCTGAAAGCACCGAAAATAGATTCTGTGTGACCTTTGGTACGTGCCACACATCATTCATCAAGAATGTTCCTTTCTTTGTCTTCATCAGAATCGAACCCTTTCCTAATGCTTCAATTGCCTTTCCATCTGCAGTAGTTACAGTATGTGGTTCCAGGAAACGTTCAAAACTTTGATACAAGTCGCTTCATATCGTGACGTGGTGTGTGCCCCGTAATCAACGTACCACTCGTCTCGATCTGTATTGCAGTCTGTAATATTCACTAGTACAGCCATCAGGTTAGTCGTACTTGGTTTTTGACTACGTTCTATGTTCTTAGGACAATCCTTCTTGAAGTGTCCAACTTCACCACAACAATGACATTTAAAAGCCTTGGTTCTCTTCTTAACTTAACTGCTAAAATATGGCCCGTCTAGGAGCCCCTTTACTAATTTTATTACGTTAATTAGTATGTACAGTACACTAACCGTTGTTAAGTTAAATGATCGTATGAAATTTACACACTGTATAATCTGGAAGTGAAATTCTGGTGGTACGGCTAGGATCATCTCCGCAGGGCGGAACTCTTCAACGATTAATTACTGGAATGATAGTGTTAAGTGCAGTCAGCAAAAAGTAGACTTAGTAAAAAAGTTTGTATTAAAAGTGAAATAAATAATTGAGGTCTACGATTTTCCTCCTAGCGATGATGGGATTACGTAGCTTTCTAATGAACATAACACAGAGTTCGTTAGGATTAATGAAATTGCTGTGTGCTGCAACGCATTTTTGAATTGGGTCATACGGTTGTCATTTTATCGACGTAGCAAAAGCCAAGCCAGCTAATTTATTATTCGTTATATTTTCACGTCTACGTTTCTGTTTTGTATTTGTGACATTTTGTTCTACTTGACAATTAATTAATCAATGTCATGCTGTTTGTTGACAAAATAAAGGGCCAGGAAAGTATTTTTCATTTGTGAACAAAGGCCTCCTCTATCGTGTGCCATGTGTTTCTTTCTGCAGCAATGCTTATCGTATCAACTCAACACTGGTTGTTACAGGCTGCCAAGAGAAATTGGAATACTCCTTAAAAATATAAAATGGGACACATTGTACACTGGCAAGAAAAATTTAAGCAATGGAGTAGGCTTCGTGGTAAAAAAAGAGTTGGAACCGAACATAACTGATTTTAAACCAATATCTGACAGAGTTGCCTGAGTAAAACTTAACATAACATAATTCAGCCGTACGCACCGACTGAAAAAGTTCTTGCAGTAGTAGATTACCTCATCATCATCATTAATTTAAGAGCTTAGCTCTTGTCGGTGGAGTAATCGCCACTCTTTTCGGTTCTCTGCCAGCGTTTTCAGCTCCTGATACGACATGACATTGACTTTTTCCTTGGCTTGATCTATAAATGACCGTCTCGATCTTCCCCTGCCTCGCCTGCCTTCTATTTGCCGTTCCAAAATAGTTTTTATGTAACTGTCATGTCGTATCAGATGCCCCAGCATATTCCCTCTCCTATTTTCAATCGTCCTTAACAGCCGCTTTTCCTCTTCCACCAACTCTAAAACCTCCTCATTAGTTCTCCTTTCAGTCCAGCTAATCCCCTCCATTCTCCGCCAGCACCACATCTCAAACGCACTCAATCTGTCTCGGTCCCGCTGAGTCAATGTCCAAATCTCGCTCCCATATAATGCTATACTCCAGATGTAGGTCTTAATAAATCTTTTCCGAATGTTCCTTGAGATTTTGCCTTTAAAAATGTGTTTTTTATCATTGAATTATTTCTTAGCCATGGCTATTCTTGTTTTCACATCCGTGGTGCAAAGTAGATTACCTACTTTTATAAAAATATTCCCTCCGCGTTAGAAAATACGAGTTCAAACCTAGATAAAATGAGCGACTTCAATGCTAAAATTGGACACATTTACAGTAGACGATACATCAGTCATGACTCTGAAGGGGTATGGTAAAAGGAAGGAAAGAGGCAAAATTTAATTAACTTCTGCTTAGAACAGGAACTCTACATATTCTGACGTTGACACCGACTCTAAGAAGAAATCTGATCAGAAATGGACTGGACGTGGAAGTCGCCAGGCGGCAAAACAGTCGATGTAATAAAACTTGAAAATAACCGCAAGTAATAGACCAATTCACATTAAAAATATAGAAGTTTGAGGTACAGTCGACCAATTTGATTCCTAGGCCACTATAGAACCATGTCATAATTACTCATTTTTTTTATCTTCTACGACAGTGATTATTGCGTGAATTATGACATGATGACATCTCGATTTTGCGAAAATGGTGTCAACAATAATAAATAAGTAAGGAGTTTGCTTATGTATTATTAACTTGAATTGTGACTGGCGGTCTGTCATATTTTTTTCTTCTCATGTCATGGACCAAAAACGTTTATAAACTCTTTACGTCTATTTGAATGTTGTGATCAGAATGTTGATAATCCTTTGACCTGCACTGACGTTGTAATTATGTAGATAATGCGACGGGGTTTTATAGTGGCCTATGAATCAAATTGGTTGACTGTACTACTCACCCCACGGACCACCAAATGGTGCGAGGGACTTACACGGTACGAACACGAACAGAAACCTAGAAAAACGTACAATAATGAAAGGAATCAGGGCTTCAGACCCGCAAAACAGAAGTCCCTCAAGCATATTTTTACGGAAGTATTCACCTCGCCAACACGCAACACAACTTACTCCAATTTAACACAATTAAAACATGCATATATAAACTAGCAAGTTAATAACAAACGTACAAAATGGACTCCATAGTCATTGCTCAATAATGTGGACATGACTACAGAATTAATTAAATAATTAATCCTTAGTTAATTTCTTACCTGACTCTTAATTTTGATTTCTACTCAATAACACAAAGATTTCTTATAATGTAGATTTATTAAAGAAAATACTCAGTATTTTTTTCAGTCTATTCCTTTTTACTATTAAAGAATACTTAAGTGCTGAAAAACTCTACTCGCAATCTACTGACGTTAACGGACCGAACTTAAGTAGCTTAATAGAAATATTGTTATGCCAGCAGAATTCAGAGCTACTATTTTCTGTTCTAAGAAATGAGCGACAGTCTCAAAATTTGGGTTTCTTTCAAGGGCGGCTTTCTTTTTGCCTTGCGAACGGTTTCCTATTTCCCCTTGTATATTCTTGATTATCCTTGCCTTGAACTTTACTAATAAAATCTACTACATTCTCCCAACATAATGAATTAACATTAACATGTTTGGAGAGCAACTTCAAACACCTTTCCTAAAAGTTGAAATAACAACGGGAATGGCATAAACGTTTCTTTATTCCCTGTAGAAAATAAAAATATACTTAATTTAGTAATCTAGATACTTACTTGAATATACCGGGCGGGTTTCCACGAGGGGCCTTTGCGGAACTGACAGATAGTTCAACCTTAGCACTATATTTCCCCCATCGAAACTATGGAAATACACTGACGAGCAAAAAGAAAGGGTCGGTTACAAAAATGACGATAACTACAAAACCCGCTGTGATAGCTTCTTCGAGTAAAATGAGTTTTATTAAAGAGTTTTAATCTTAACAAGAAAAAGTTTAATTGAGAATAAAACTCTTTACTAAACTCATTTTACTCGAAGAAGCTATCACAGCGGGTTTTGTAGTTATCGTCATTTTTGCAATCGACCGTTTATTTTTGCTCGTCAGTGTATATGTTACCGTTTTCAGGTTATAGCGTTTTTTCCTTTTGAGGTACGGAACCCTAAAAACTAACTGGTTTTAACCGAGTACATTTTATTAATTCAGGATAAAAGTTACCTAGTAAATTAAATAAATTAATCAATATTATTTTTTGGTATATTACTGCAAACCATACATTTGTACGTTGAACTGGCTTTTGATGAATAAAAAGTGACTGAAGTGAAAATGTTATTATGTTCCACTGTTCCATTTCCTGAATGGAACTTTGGTTTTTACGGCCGCTTACTTTTTATTCGTCAAAAGCCCTACAAATGTGTGGTTTACAGTTACCTAAGTAATATATCAAAAAGTAATGTATTAATCAATTTATTCAATTTACTAGGTAGTTTTTATCGTGAATTACTTATTAAAATATATTCGGTTAAAACCCGTTAGCTTTTCATCTTAATTTACACCGTTCCATTTATTCCCCAAACTACCCTATTGTGACGTCATTGCCATAAAGATCCGGGGTCTACTCATGTTATACGCGAGCTGCAATTATAATGCGGCTGAAGTTTTAGGACGTTACAGGGAAACATATCCACCACCACCACCACACCCAACAGGTCGTAGGGCAATTTTACGTGTTTCTGATCGTGTCGCCAACAATCAGCCCGTTGTACCACGAACAGCTCAGAACGATCAACGTGGAGGACCCGTTATTCGACTTGCGGCTAGACTTGAAGAAAGAGTACTGCGGTATTTTGAGCGGGAATCCAAGAAAAAGTTCGAGATCAGCTGGTCGACATTTCGGAATAAGTCATACTGCAGTACTAAAAGTTTTTAAACGTGCCCGCCTTCACCCTTACAAAATACACAGGGTTCAAGCTTTATTGCCTAGAGACTGCCCTATCCGTGAAGCTTACTGCCAGTGGCTATTGCAAAAAACAGTGAAAGAACGTGATTTTATCAGGCATGTTATTTGGAGCGATGAAAGCTTGTTTACTCGCAACGGTGTGTGGAATAGACGGAACGAACATGTCTATGCCGAAGAGAATCCTTTCGCCTACCGATTTACAGGACACCAGTAACCAGTATTGTTGGTTAGTCAACGTATGGGCGGCAATATGACGAGCTTGAAACGTACTTGAACGAGTTACCGCTGGCTGAAAGAAGACACACTTGGTTCCAACAAGATGGTGCACCTGCCCATTCTACACTAGAAGTTCGAGTGAAACTAAATATGAGTTTGGGGATCAATGGATAGGCCGGTTTGAGCCGCACCGCTGGCCACCGAGATCTCCGGATCTAACTTGTGTAGATTTCTTCCTGTGGGGCTGTATAAAAGATACGGTTTACAAAACGGAATGCAATACTTCGAACGAAATGAAACAAAGGTTGATTGCTGCCGTCGACAATCTTCATAGGAAAAATCGTGAAGAGCAGACATTACGAGTACCTATCGCATGTGCACCGACATACTCGGGCACGGGCTGCAGCGTGTATTATTAGACACGGAGGAACATATGAACACCGTATGTAAAAATTGAAATAAAGTAACTCATATATATTCATATTTTTGCATTTTATTTGGTTTATTATATATATATTACTTTATTTAACAATTAAAGTAGGTATAAAAACAGGGACTTATTTTAAAATTAACATAAATAAAACTAACTTAAAATAGCTAAACAAAAATTAAAACTAAAAATTACAATCTAAATTTGGACCCTTAGTTAGTGTGCCCATCACGCAGGCAGCATTCCCACGTTGAGTTGCTATAGCAAGTCTTTGTGCGAGAAAGCTGCCTGCGCGAGGTACACCTGTTGCCTCTCTCAGGCGCTTGCTTAGAGCTCTGTGGAGCCCTCGTGCGCCCTTGCCCCATGAACCGAGTGTTTCGAAACCGAATGCGACGAACTCGTACTGGGCGCCGAGACATTCGTATTTAATGGCCTTGAACCGTTCTCGGTTTATTTGACACTAGCTTTTGCCCGCGGCTTCGCTCGCGTGTACCATGAGTATTCCAAAGAACCAAGATATCAAGCAAGCAAGCATACAGGCAAGCAAGCAAGCAGGTCCACAATTGACCGATAAATCGGTGAACATACCTACATAAAAAAATACATAAAGTGGAATGCATAACCCCCTCCTTTTTTAGAAGTCGGTTAAAGAGCCCTTTGCGGCCTACTTACAGTATAAACTTATGAATTTTGAAATTTTAGCTTTCTACAACCAGTAAAACGCAAAATCCCGTTTTTTCCCGTTCCCGTTAGAATTTCGTTAAATATTTTCTTAATGCTCCCCTACACTCCCCAAGAAACCCACTTGCCAAATTTCAGCTTTCTATGACCAGTAAAACGAAAAATCACGTTTTTCTCGTTCCCGTGGGAATTTTGGAAAGTCCTCTCTCAATGCTCCTCTACACTCCCCAAACAACCTACATGCTGAATTTCAGCTTTCTACGACCAGTAAAACGAAAAATCCCGTTTTTTCCCGTTTCCGTGGGAATTTGGGAAAGTCCTCTCTCAATGCTCCTCTACTCTCCAAGTAACCTACATGCCGAATTTCAGCTTTCTATGACCAGTAAAACGAAAAATCTTGTTTTTTCCCGTTCCCGTGGGAATATTGGAAATTCCTCTCTCAATCCAGCTCTACACTCCCCAAGGAACCCACTTGCCAAATTTCAGCTTTCTATGACCAGTAAAACGAAAAATCCCGTTTTTCCCGTTCCCGTGGGAATTTTGGAAAGTCCTCTCTCAATGCTCCTCTACATTCCCCAAACAACCTACATGCCGAATTTCAGCTTTCTACGACCAGTAAAACGAAAAATCCCGTTTTTCCCGTTCCCGTGGGAATTTAGGAAAGTCCTCTCTCAATGCTCCTCTACACTTCCCAAGCAACCTACATGCCGAATTTTAACTTTCTACGACCAGTAAAACGAAAAACCCTGTTTTTTCCCGTTCCCGTGGGAATTTAGAAAAGTCCTCTCTCAATCCAGCTCTACACTCCCCAAGGAACCCACTTGCCAAATTTCAGCTTTCTACGACCAGTAAAACAAAAATCCCGTTTTTCCCGTTCCCGTGGGAATTTAGGAAAGTCCTCTCTCAATGCTCCTCTACACTTCCCAAGCAACCTACATGCCGAATTTTAGCTTTCTACGACCAGTAAAACGAAAAATCCTGTTTTTTCCCGTTCCCGTGGGAATTTCGGAAAGTCCTCTCTCAATGCTCCTCTACACTTCCCAAGCAACCTACATGCCGAATTTTAACTTTCTACGACCAGTAAAACGAAAAACCCTGTTTTTTCCCGTTCCCGTGGGAATTTAGGAAAGTCCTCTCTCAATCCAGCTCTACACTCCCCAAGGAACCCACTTGCCAAATTTCAGCTTTCTACGACCAGTAAAACAAAAATCCCGTTTTTCCCGTTCCCGTGGGAATTTAGGAAAGTCCTCTCTCAATGCTCCTCTACACTTCCCAAGCAACCTACATGCCGAATTTTAGCTTTCTACGACCAGTAAAACGAAAAATCCTGTTTTTTCCCGTTCCCGTGGGAATTTTGGAAAGTCCTCTCTCAATGCTCCTCTACACTCCCCAAACAACCTACATGCCGAATTTCAGCTTTCTACGACCAGTAAAACGAAAAATCCCGTTTTTCCCGTTCCCGTGGGAATTTAGGAAAGTCCTCTCTCAATGCTCCTCTACACTTCCCAAGCAACCTACATGCCGAATTTTAGCTTTCTACGACCAGTAAAACGTTTTTCCCGTTCCCGTGGGAATTTTGGAAAGTCCTCTCTCAATCCAGCTCTACACTCCCAAAGCAACCTACATGCCGAATTTCAGCTTTCAACGACCAGTAAAACGAAAAATCCCGTTTTTTCCTTATCCCGTGGGAATTTCCGAAAATCCTTAAAACCGTTTTTTACTATTATAATTACCTACTTCTATACTAAATTTGAAGAGTCTAGTAATTATAGTTCATAGGATCCCGTTGAACTGAATATATAAATCCCGTTTTTTCCTTACCCCGTGGGAATATTGAAAAATCCTGAAATTAAAGTTTTAACTAATGTAATACCTATTTGTGTATTAAATTTGAAGAGTCTAGTTATTATAGTTACTGAGATAGGGTCACTCGGAATCGAATATATAAATCCCGTTTTTTCCCGTTCCCGTGGGAATTCCCAAAAATCCTCCCTTAGTGGATGCCTAAATTGTATAAGGTATCTATGTGTAAAATTTCAAGTCTCTAGGTCCAGTGGTTTGGGCTGTGCGTTGATATATCAACAGTCATTTAGTTTATTTAGACATTTCAACCCCATCGTACCCCATCCAGGGAGATTGTATTTTACGTCTGCCACGTCGGATTTTAAAACCGTTGTTGTTTTCATAACCAGCGACCCGATAAACCATAGAAACAACACCCATGTTGATTTTAAGACTTTGTTACCCCTTTCCCCCCTTTTAGGGGTTGAATTCTCAAAAAACCTGAAACACGTGTTTACTCATTTATCATTAGGAGTACTTTTGTGAAGTTTCGAATAAAATAGTCGATTTAATCTTGTTTCCCCATACAAACTTTGGACCCCCGTTTCACCCCCTTAGGGAGTGAATTTTGAAAAATCCTTTCTTAGTGCACCCCTACACCGTATAAGGAACCTACGTGCCAAATTTTGAATCTCTAGGCCCAGTGGTTTGGGCTGTGCGTTGATATGTCAGTCAGTCAGTCAGTCAGTCAGTCAGTTTCTTCTTTTATATATATAGATTTATGTGTCATTCTTATATCAGTACGATGACAACAACTCTCGGAAATAAACGTAATATCCCGAGTTTTCCCGACGGCGATTCCTTAATCTAGCCATCTTGCCGTGATGTGCAGATGCAATATAGGGTTATCACCACAGTTAAAAACGAGTGATTTTTTTTTTTACTTTGTTTAAACATTATAAATCGACTGTGTATCACTTAAACGATGCAATATCTCCGCAAAGGTCCCTCGTGGAAACCCACCCGGTATAATAACACCATAAATGTGCATTAACATTATCATTTCCACGTAGTATTATATTCATTTCTATTTTCATCATTAGCTCGTTTTTAAACTGACGATATTCAGTAGGCGTCAATAAAAAATTGGCTATTTACATTATTTTTTTTAGTAAAATGCTCTAATTGTAACTGTGTAATGACTTTTCTTTGTATAATGCATGGAATGTATTTTGTAATATACTATAATGATTTTTAGACACTATTTATATACCTAAATCATGTAGATTAGGCATTTTATTACTGAGTAACCCAAGGGCTTTATACATCCCTTTGCTATATTTAAGGCTGTATACCGTTAAGTTTATGGATTTTAAACTTTTATATTTTTATTATTATTTTAATTTCTAGTCACAGGCGCGCGACGTCGAAGTTCCCAAGACGACGGAACGGAAGCGATACATGCACTTGGTACCGCTCTGCTTTCAGAACAGGACATGAGAGTGCGTGAGAGCTAACTTTGCAGGCGGCTGGCGTAGCTGGCTTTCGGAATCCAAAAGCTTAATGGTTACTTTAGACGACCAGATGGCCTAGTGGTTAGAGAACCTGACTACGAAGCTTGAGGTCCCGGGTTCGATTCCCGTGTCGGGGCAGATATTTGTATCAAAAATACGAATGTTTGTTCTCGGGTCTTGGGTGTTTAATATGTATTTAAGTATATATCTATCTATATAAGTATGTTTATCCGTTCCCTAGTACCCATAACACAAGCTATGCTTAGCTTACTTTGGGACTAGGTCAATTGGTGTGAATTGTCCCGTGATATTTATTTATTTATTTATTATTTATTTACTTGACCTGGAATATACACCGTGAAATTTTAGTGGTTGTTTTCCCGAAACGAGATGATTTAGTTTCGATTGTACAATCGATTTATAATTACTATTTTGACTAGAGTCAAAAATCCAATTGTGAAAAACGAAAGTCAAAAATGACCGCAAACCAATAGTAACGCTTCGTTGATACAAGTAGCGTACGATCGTACGATAGGTTAGGTACCAACGAAGCGTTACTATTGGTTTGCGGTCATTTTCGACTTTCGTTTTTCACAATTGGATTTTTGACTCTAGTCAAAATAGTAATTATAAATCGATTGTACAATCGATACTAAATCACCTCGTTTCGGGAAAACAACCACTAAAATTTCACGGTGTATATATAAAGTGTTTATCAATGTAATAAGTGCTTTTAATTTGCTGTAGTTATCATAAGTAAACAAAGAATGAAGGGCTGTCATTTACACTTACTTGTCAATTTACTTTTGCTGTACATTGCTGGCAATTTAAAATTTGTTAGAAAGTTAATAAAGTCTGAAGTTTAGTTTATTAATGAAATCATGGTCATGGTTAAGTTAGAGAGCTAGGTATTTTACTTTACCCCATTGTAATAAATGCCCCCGCACCGGCAACTTCCTGTATAAGCAACATTCTATGCTCTAATTTCGATTTTTTGAATGGTTACTAGGTTTTACTATTTAGACGACCGGACAGTGGTTGGAGAACCGACTACGAAGCTTGAGGTTCCGGGTTTGATTCCCGGTCGGGGCCGATGTTTGTGTGAAAAATGCGAATGTCTGTGCTCTAGTCTTGGATGTTTAATATGTATTTAAGTATCTATTTATCTATATAAGTATGTATGTTTATCCGTTGTCTAATACCCATAGTACAAGCTTTGCTTAGTTTGGGACTAGGTCAATTGATGTCAATCGTCCCATGTTTCTTTATTATTTATCTACTTATTTATCGGGACCATGGTCACTTGGTGGTACCAACCTGTTGTAAAGTACACAGTTTGTTGTTTTACAGTTTTATGTGTTTCCATTTGTTTTATGAGAAATATCACACGATTGTCATTCACGATACTCTCACTAACGCTTTTGATTGACACTCATAACATGTCTGGGTTTATTTATTATATATAATTCACCTCATGTCTCAACGGTTGTAAAAATTGTATAATTTAGAGTTTTAATTTCATCGATATTTGAGTCTGGGATTCTACTGTACTTATGTAAAAAGTTGTAAGTAAACTGTGTTTTCATCCATACGATTTCATCCAATCTTCAAATAATAAATTAACGCGAAATTTACTTAATGTTTAATTATAAAGTGGCCTTCAGCGACCGTCAAAAACAATAAAAACAAATATTATACCTACTGTCGTAGCGATGTCGGCAGTCTCGACAGTGTATTCACGGCCCCGCACACACCTTCTACCAATGTTTTCGCAATTAGACTAATTATCCTAGTTTATCCTCCGTATAGGTATATAGCAACGTTGTACGTTTTATTACTCTCAGATTTTATACAAAACCTTACCTTTGTAATAATGACCTCCGTGCTTACACGTTGAATTTAAAATCACGCATAAATTAAAATTCTTTATTGTTAATGTCCCTTTTTCCAAGCCTTTGTTTGTCTTGCAACGATTGTTTTGTGCACTCTCTTGAAATATTATGTATTTCATACTTTCCGGTTTAAATTGTAATTTACCTCATTCCCAGTGGTTACTATTGTTTTTAATTTTGTACATGTGATATTAAGTAAGTATCTCTATTTATAGTTCTGATTTCAATCTTGATATAATAGGAACAATAAAATACGTAGCAATATCCGATCTATTTTTGAGATTCCGAGTTAGAATTTTGGAAATGATTATGGGTACATATTGGACATGAACATGTCGGATTTAAGTCGAGACTGAGCAAGCATAGCAAAGGATAGCTGTCATTGTAATCGACATTTGAGTTGGGTTCCCGCAGTCTGGGCAAGTTAGTATTTTCTGAAGCCTGTGCCCCTTCGGACGCGCCTACGTCACCGGCCGATATCTGTTAGCTCAAGAAGTAGACTATTGCACTTGTTTGAAAAAGCCAAGAAGTAAATTGAAAGAAATTTACTAGAGCAAGTCGAAATTCGCCCCATTTACTGGCAACAAAACTATCTAGCGGTTATACGTAATAATTAACTTACCTATTAAAAATCTTAAAGGTACTTACTCGATCGCTGATTTTTTATAAAATATAGTTGCAGTCTTTCCTTAAAGGTATTTTCGTTTACGTAATACTCCACACGTACTCTGAAACAAGATGAAATGGAATATTAATGCCAGTATCCTTAAAATTGGATTGGATAACTATGTACTCGGCGTCAAAAATATCGCCCCTCCTATTTGTGCACTTTTTTCCGAAACGCTCTGATTCACAAGCCATTATGTTTCGTTTAAATTAAACATTGTTAATTTAAAACACATTAAACGTGGTTTTAATTGATACTACATAATATTAATTAGGTAACATAATTTCGCTAAGGTCTAGATTAGATTGAATCTGATTTTCGCCGGAGGGGCGATACTTATTTTTGACGCCGAGTATATATATATCATCATTAAAAGACGTGGTTTCAGTTTCTTTTTTATAAAAGTTTCAAAAAGATGAAGATTTTCATGCAAATAAGTATGCAGGTAAAGTATGTATTAGGTACAGTCAAGCTCAAAAATAACTGAACCCCTTAAGTAGTACTATTATCACGATGAACAACAACACTGGGACAGTTTAAAATCTATTAAATTAATAACATTTACAAAATACTAAGGGGTTAAGCTACTTTCGGAGTGATTATATTATCCATTTGATTCCTGACCCAACGTAGAAATTTCTCACAGTAAGCGTCATAATAATTTTCCTTGTCAGGCAAATACGATGTCATTGTGACATTTTATCTGAAAAGTTTGAACAATGGGTTCAGTTGGTTCGGTACTACATAAATCATAACGAAGTTGATCACTTCCTCCTGGAGTAGAGTAAAACCAGACTGACCAAATTTTAAACAATAATTTAATATTACGCCAAAGGCAAATTCGTAGAATAATTAATGTGAGGTGCTTCCTATGTAGATATATTCATGATTGACAGGTCTGTAATTCCTCCTTTTCGTAATAAGAAACTTTGCAACTATAATCACTTATTGAAATAATACCTAAAAATAAAAATGTTTTATTTTATACTCAGTTACTTATTGATGCAACTGTTACAGCGTGTGATTCTTTAAGAGTTCAGTTTGCTCGACGTGCGCCTGCAATGGCGAGGAGCTAAAATTGGAAATAACCTTTTAGTTCGATCGGCATTCACCGTTTGACAACACAATTAGAAAATATAAATATTCAACGAAATATATTAATCCCAAAACTAAGTATTAGAACTTGTGAAGACTTTCAGTTAGATAAAATGGAAAAATAATTAAACAAGGGTAGTTTGCAATGCAACGAAACTAAGAATATTTAATTGTTTTGCGTACTGTAGTGGAATAAGCTGAGTTTGCAAATTCCGTTTATTATTTGTCTACTAAACCGCAGGCTAAACAAATCTGGTGTCGTCGACTTAAATTAAATTTGAAACTTATACAATACAAAATACAACCTAGTATAAATTAAAAAAATTAAAACTAGCTTTTACAATTGTTATTTCTGGTACATCTTTCTTGGAAAGATCAAACCAATTTTAACTGTTGTGTGTCGAGCAGGGAGACTAGTGTCCGTCTCAGGCTGCGGGCGGCCGGTAAGTGGCGCGAATACACATTGATAAGAAACGGGGTCGACGCTATCAAGAGCCTATCAAATCAAGACTGTTAGTATATCTCTAGGCCCAGTTGCATAATAAAGTACCTACATAATATTAGCGATTTTGTATAGAAGTTCACTAATACTCGCACTGAGTAGATTACGAGCCATATTTTTGTTTCTGAAATATTGAAATTCTTGTACGTCGAAAGCAAAGAATAAAAATCTTAGAAAGAGAGGCCTTAAAGTCGATAAAAGTTAAAATGAAAATTTAAAGCGGTTATATTATCTACATGACGAGAGAATAAACCAGTAGGTAATTGAAGTAGGTAATTGAAATGAAACCGTGAAATTTAAAATTCCCTTAATTCAAAATTCCACCACAATTCAAAATTCCACAAAGTAATGTGGAGCAAAAGGACAGCAAAGTATAACTAGTATACTATATGGAGGAATCATGCATTTATACTACTCCCATAAAACAAAGGTTTGGCCGAAGAGGGAACACGTAAACAAATATCTAAAGGTCAGCGCTTAATAATAGTTAATGCTGGTAACGAGAAAGGGTTTGCGCCCGGAGCGTGTTTGATGAATAAATCAACACATGGAATTAAGGATTACGATGAGATTAATGAGGTTGATTATAAAAAATGTTCTTGCACAAATTTTGAATATAAGCAGTGGAAAATCGTTTCGAAATAGATAATTCGAAGTACCCGTATCATATTAACGATGCGGATTAATTCGCCTCGCATCACAAAAAAGGCACAACACACAATTAAGTATATATTAAGTACCGAGTTAACATCTTTTTCGACCATGTTATAAATTACAATAAATTACTCAAAATTAAGGTTTCACATTTTGTTATGTAGTAAGTGTAGGTTAGACATATTAAACGGAGTTAACGGCGCTTGCGTGTCCCTGTCAGAGACGGGCAGGGTGTAACACCCCAGGGGACGTACGGTTTTTATCATTAGGTACAACGTATGACAAAATCTTTGTTTTATTATTGGTCGAACTCCTTTAATTAACTTTTTTATAAACCGCTAGTATTATCTCGTGGCTTCGTTCCCGTGGAAGAGTAAAAAGTTAGGAAGCTCTCTATCCCATGGGAATTTCGTAAAATCCTTTCTTCCTTTTCGTCATATCTACATATATATTTATTTTCACGGGATTTAATTTAATAACTATCACTTTCATGCTCATAAAGTTGGTTTTTGTGCTGGAATTATATTATCTAATATATAAAAAACTCGTGTCACGGTGTTTGTTACCGAACTCCTCCGAAACGGCTTGGCCGATTTTTATGAAACTTTTTTCTCTACACTCGGTAGGCCTGAGAATAGGTCGTAGGCTATTTTTATCCCCCCCCCCCCATTCTTCGCGGACGGAGTCGCGGGCAACAGCTAGTATAGTATATTAATGTGACGACCAGATGGCCTAGTGGTTAGAGAACATGAAGCTTGAGGTTCCGGGTTCTATTCGTCTTCTATGAAAAATACGAATGTTTGTTCTCGGGTCTTGGGTGTTTAATATGTATTTAAGTATGTATCTATCTATATGTATAAGTAGGTATGTTTATCCGTTGCCTAGTGCCCATAACACAAGCTTGCCTAGCTTACTTTGGGACTCAATTGGTGTGAATTGTCCCGTGATATTTATTTATTATTATTATTATTATTAAATTATATGGATTTCACGGGATGACCGTAAAAGTAAAAAAATAGGAGTTGAAAAATAAAAATACAAAAAAAAACTTCATACCTACCAAACTTGTTTACATAAATCTAGTTAATGCCATTAGAAAGCTAGAGTTGAAAACGCTGAAAATCGCGTTCATTGTGCGACGACCTCCTTTAATTTTTAACTTTATTTTATTTGAAATATTTGTTGTTATAGCGGTTATATTATTGTTCAAGAGACAGAGCCCTGTAAGAGGCGAACAGACAGCGGAGTCCCAAGAGTATCGTCCTGTTGGCACCCTTAAATTTGGTTAGGTACGGGAGCTTAAAAATGAGCAACTGTAATTAACGGAAATATGTATGTATTATGCTGCGGCGAAACTGAACTTCCTGCACGTAATGAAGCAAATGAAGCTTCCGAACCGGCTGCATGTCTATTAACGTCTGCTTTGGACAGCAATTCGTGCCTTAATATAAACGTCAGACTCGCGATTAGCCAGATCACGAGGTCCGTGGAAAATGGAAAGCGGATCGACATTTTAAGAAGAGATTATTATTTCGTCATCTTTTGCCGTTACGTGAGCGAGCTGTAACATCGTATTTGGAATAAAATAACGGCGGGACCCTATTACTGATACTGCTGTCTGTCTGTATGTCCGTCCGCCCGTCTGTCACAGGGCTCTATATCTTAAAGTTTATTAGAAATTTTCACCAATTATGTATTTACTATGGCCGTTGTACCGACAACACTTAAATAAAATAAAGTTAAAAATTAAGGGTCGTCATACAAGAAACGTGTCTGTTTTCAGCGTTTTTAACTACGGCACTGGTTGCTAGATGACATTTGACAGTTGCTAGGCAACGATTAACAGTCATAGCCATGTCCGCGCGAATACGTGCGAGTTGTTTGGATGTTTTTCGAAAACCTATAAGTTTGCGATAAGTGTGTTTATTTCGGTATTTTTCTGATAGGTATTTACAACATTACAAGGCCCTCCATTTACGAGTCCTACTCGCATTTGACCGGTTTTTGTAAATTAATTTGCTATAACGTCAAAAATTATAATACAGGTAAGTGTATATGGCTATTAACTCAAAAGGAAAAAATATTATAAAACTAGAACTAGAACACGAAACATTAATTTGTTATAACATTCTACTCTCTATTCCATAACCACGACTTCGATTGCGAACAATTATTTCGCTAGCCCACGCGGGAACCTGTGCAATTTTCCGGAATAAGAAGTAATTATCCAAAGTATCGTAGTAATTCAAGTACATATTCATTCAAATCCGTTCACTAATTTTTGCGTGAAGGAGTGACGAACATCCTGACGTACAATTTTCGCATTTCTAATATTATTAATATAAAGTCACTTTTTCTGAATTATTTTTAGTTTCTTTATCATAATGAGACCACTGGTATAAATAGATTAAATTAACTACGTAAAGACTGTACACGATAAAAAACGGGCAGAAAAACTGGACTGGCTCGTTACAAAACAACATCAAACGTTTTTAGTATTTTCTTTTAATCTACTGAACATTCATTTGACTTGTCAACTTGTCATAATCATCAATTACACAAAATGTCTGCGAACGAAGAGAGTAAGCGGAAAAAATTGTACATTCACCTAGAAAATTCGAGTTTGTCGACTAGAGCTATCTCTAAATTGCTAAAAATACAAAAATACCAAAATCTACTGTTGCCGATGTCATTCAAATATATCGCATTACTGAGAGAAAGCAGAGGTGTGGTAAAGTTCGTCGTCTGATGTAACGAAGAGCTGAAAAGAAAGTATAGGCTTCTTTTAAGAGAGATCTGGACATTTCTGTGCGAACTGTTAAATAAAGTGAGTTAGTCGGCTTCTTATTGAGAAACGATTGAGAAACAGGTTGTTTGAAGGTTTTCAAAGTTTAAATTGCTTTGAATTGTACCTAATGAAAAGCAAAATTTCACGACAATAACTTTATTGTGAAATTTTAACAAGACACAGCTGCGTCGGCATGGATGACGAAACATATTTTATGTGCTTCCGGATTTCAAACTGTTTCCTGGACAGGAGAAAGGACAAAAAAAGTGTTCCTGAAGAATAACAGAAGAAGAAGAAGTTTAAATTCCAAAAAAGAAACTTGGTTTGGCAAGCGATTTGCACATTCGGAAGAAAGACCAGCATTTTAATTTGCACGGGTACAGTTAACACCGAAGTTTACCTTAAAGAATGCCTTCAGCGACGATTTTTAAAAAGCCATCACAAACCGCCAATATTTTGGCCAGATTTGCTATCTTGTCATCATTCCAAGCCACTTATGGAATGGTACAACAAAAATGGTGTGCTTATTGTTCCACGCGACAGCAATCTGCCGAACTGCACAGAACTGCGTCCAGTTTAAAATCGACCTGCATTCATAAGTTTTTCGATTTTGTCGCTCAGTTCGTTATTGCATAACGCAGTCCAATTAAAAATAAAGAGAAAAGAAAGAAAATCATTTATTCGTGATGTTTTTACAAAAACAAAGAACCGGAAACTTAGACAAATATTGTCACGAAATGGTCCCAACTCGGCATAATGTCAACCTTACAGCCGACGCTGGTCTTCCGTTGGAACCATAGAATTGAAGATTGAGTTTAGAGTTTTTAAATGTTATAGAAAACGAACTTTAGTCGAATAAATGATTATGAGTATATTGTGAAGATTTGAATTTATATGTACCTTTTGGGTTGGTACCTAACATTTAATTTCATACGAGATAAGGTCGACTCTCTCTAGCTAGTTGAGGCGAAGAATGAACATCTTCGTTAAACAATCCGGAGAGCGATATAAGCGTGAATAACGCGTGAAGAACTTACATTATTCCCGAAGCACGACATTGCGTGGCGCGATGCTAACGAGTTTTTTTTTTATAATAGGATATTTATTTACAGAACATAATAATAGCAATACATAGAGTAAAGATCCCAGAGCTCCCAAACATAACTTATTTTTTAATGACGAAACCCGGGGCATCATGTACCTAGTATTAGTGTGTACTTAGAACGGCTGCATACCATCTAATTTAGGGGACGACCAATAAAATTGGTATAACAGGTGAGAAAGGTGAGTAAAAATAGAGCCCCTCAGCTTTAATCCTAATACTTAATCGTTTACAGGGACGTAGGTAGCGCCCGATTGATGTGTCTGGCTGACCACATATATAGTTTTGAAATAGATCTAAGTAATGTAAATAATATATGAAAACCAACCACCAGAATGTTAAATAAAGTTAATCCTGCCTGGAGAGAAACATATTTATATGATTTGTACCAACACAAATTATTCCAGTTTGCTAACATTTTCGAAATATTGTTATCTACTTGTCCCTCGGTTCTTATTAATTACACACTTACGTAGTTAGGTAGGTACTTAAAGTTTTCACAACACAAACAATTTAATTATACTGAGTCGAAGAATCTACCTCCACGTTTTCTTTATATTTATTTACTTGCTTTAGATACCCATTATTTTACAGAAATAGTCGATTTCCAGACCTACCTGGGTATTTTGTCATAACTATCCCAGCCAGTCAAGCAGTTGTATGAACTGTATCTGCTAACGGCAGCCATGTTACTTTGTTACATTATCCTGTTGCTACAACGATCGTCATAACAATGTCACTTTGACATTCGACAGGAGCGTGCAGTTAGTTGTGTCAGTGGTGTGACCGCGGAGAGCCCCAGAGGCGCAACTCGACACTTATTCAGTCTGCAGGCACCGTGTTGCAGCTTGTGTGAATCTTCAATATTTCGATTATATGTTGAACAAAGAAGATTTATCTAAGTATAAGATAAGAAACTTTCATAACTGCCAATTAGACGGAGTTCCTTTGTGTTCCTGTGGTTATACGGTAACCTTGAGAAACAGTGGGGCGAAACAAGATCTTAATGTTTATATTTTTTTCGTTTCTATCTGTAAGTTTTTTTTTGGTGCAGCTGAAACTACTTTTATACCAATAGTCTCGCCAATAACTTTTTATTTTAAATATGAATCATAATTATTCTCGATCTTTTGTAATCAAAATTTTAAGTTTTAAACTTGCACCTTTCATTTTAAATGTTTGGCATTTTTGTTTTTTTTTGTTACTTCTCTTGTTGCACATATACTTATTCAGCCCTTTGCAATTAAGATCAGATACTTAAGTAATTAAACACTACGTTCGAGTACTATTTTAATACTTGAATGTTGACCGTATAATTCAGGCAAATAGTACCTTTGAAAAGTTTAACAAGAGCAGCAGCAAGCAGTAGTAGTTAGTTAGAGAAGTTGTAAGTGTTCGTTCGGTTTGTGGTGTTATTGGGAGTGGAGTAGTGTCGCGAAGTTGCGGCGAGGCGGGCGCCGCGTAGCGCGACTGGTGTCGACTGAGTCGCGAGGCGGCAGGCGGCAGGCGGCAGGCCGGCGAGGCGGCGAGGCGGCGAGGCGGCGAGGCGGCGAGGCGGCGAGGCAGCGAGGCAGCGCACCACGAGTCGCGGCCGACGCGCCGCCCGCCCGCCGCAGCCGACCACGACCGCCGTCTACGGCCGCTCACATACCTACGTACGCTTAACAACTACCACCCCGAACAATTAGCACGCAATACCTACCATCCATGTGTGTTTTTCCAACCGTGATGGAAAATTGCTTTTGTAACATTTGATACAAACAACAATAGACGTAGTTACAGTTATGAAAGATAGAGATACAAATAAGCTTTGTAAGCTTTTGTTTCTATTAGATTAGATATGTTTCGCATTCAGGTTTTGGTATTTTTAGGGTTCCGTAGTCAACTAGGAACCCTTATAGTTTCGCCATGTCTGTCCGTCTGTCCGTCCGTGACTAAGCTCAGAGACTGTTAGTACTAGAAAGCTGTAATTTGGCATGAATATATATATATATCAGTCACGCCGACAAAGTGATTAAATAAAAAAAAGTAAAAAAATTTTTTTTAGGGTACCTCCCATAGAAGTAATGCGGGGGTGATTTTTTTTCTTGACTAACCCTATAGTGTGGGGTATTATTGGATAGGTATTTAAAAATACTCACTCCGAAAGTTCAAACTTTTGAACCGCACGTCTAAAAAATATAAAAAAAATCACGTACGTTAAACTTATTAAAAACTGTCTAGAAAAATTATTTTCAACTTAATCAGTTGAGCAGTTTTTAAGTTTTTGTAGAAAAAATATTTCTAAACTTAAGATTGTAATTTAACCGTCATTGCAAGCATTTTTTTCCTTTAAGTACCTATAAGATCACGCTAACAGTATCTTCTTTCAAATAAAAAAATATATTACATCTGAAAAACAATCAACATACATACTAGTTCTAGTAGACTGCAGATTAGATTAGTTACCCAATTCGCCGATAGATGGCGCTGTACCGCCGACGTTGGGACCAAAACAACCACATTAATAAAGTATTCAAAGATTTTTCGTACCTGCTACGGAACCCTATCTTGGGCGTGTCCGACACGCTCTTGGCCGGTTTTTTTTTGTTATAATTTTATCGAATTTTATCTCGGTCTCGTAGCATCGACGAGGAACAAGATAATGATCGTTAGTTTGAATACTTAATTCAGATAGGATGTGTTGCATGTTCGCGTATCTTTTGGCATCCTAACTAACGATCATGATACTCATCAGTGGTACACGACACGAGATACGATACGTTAAAATGATACAAATCGACCAACCCTAACTTAACACACTCGGAATCGCAATCACTTTCACCACTACTTTCTGTCGAAGGGTTGCTCGTGCCTAAAATACTTACCACGTTCCCAAAATACCAGATTTTTTCAAAATACTACATTACCTATTTACCTACCACATTTCTAGCTTATCAGATTCTCGTTGCACCGCAATAAAAAATCGAAGATTACTCAAGGAAGTGATTTTTATTTTGTGGAATGTCTTATTTTAGACATCTGATTTAATGCGACCGTAATAAATAGATAGGTAACGTAGTATTTTGAAAAATCTGGTATTTTGAGAACGTAGTATATTAGGCACGAGCGCTAAAAGGGTTTAGGTTGAAGTGAATGCGATCGCGAGCGTTCGCGCGTGAGGTAATACGGCCTGAGGTTTAGATGTAATATACCTAGTCAAAAAATACAAAACGAATAAGTATACCTATACCACCAGGGCCTAATTGCATAACAAAATACAAGCAGTGAATTTCAATACAAAATAGCTTGTAATTTGTTATGCAATTGGGCCCAAACCATTTTTTTTTTAATATTTTAACACCAAATGCCGGATTACCTAACGCGCGGGCGCTGTACTGTTAGAGAAGAGAAGGAAATCGTGAAAATGATTATAATTCCGAGTGTGTTGAATAAATGTTCTTTAATTTAAATTTCCTTATCCATTAAAGATATAATTTTACTGTTTTAAAATGTTATCTTTAAAATGAAAATGCATATTTACCTGTTTTCGTATTTTTTGTACGAGTACCTAAGTATAGCTTAATTAATGTTTCGTGTTTTTAACTGTTACATAATCAAGAACGCTTGCACGCACACAATTGCAAGTCTACTTACAGTTAACCAAAAAAAAAAAATGAAGCCGTGGTGGCGTAGTGGTTTGACCTATGGCCTCTCAAGCAAAGGTTCGTGGATTCAAATCCCGGTTCTCACACCTCTGAGTTTTTCGGAATTTATGTGCGAAATACATTTGTAATTTACCATGAGCTTTACGGTGAAGGAAAACATCGTGAGGAAACCTGTATACACCTACGAAGAAATTCAATGGTGTGTGTGAAGATCCCAATCCGCACTGAGCCCGCGTGGGAACTATGGCCCAAGCCCTCTTATTCTGAGAGGAGGCCTGTGCCCTGCAGTGGAACGTATATAGGCTGGGATGATGATGATGATAATGTATCATGTACATGTATGTTACCAAGGCGTCAAAAATATCTATACAGCTCTTCGAGTATGCCATCTTAATATACACCGTGAAATTTTAGTGGTTGTTTTCCCGAAACGAGGTGATTTAGTACCGACTAGCTTTTGCCCGCGACTCCGTCCGCGTGGAATTAGTAATTTGGGCAGCTTATTTTTTTTTATCCAATTTGCTTTTTCATCAATTATGGCTCTCCTTAGTTCCTTGATATAAAAAAAATTACCCGCCCCCGCACCTCCTCGCACACCCGCGTTCACATTCAACACCGTGCACCGTACTCCCAAGTCAAGCGTGCCTATAGAAGTTTTACTTCAAAAACCCCCGATTTTGAAACATTCTTCCGCTCCGCTCCGCTCCTATTGGTGTTAGCGTGATGATATATAGCTTATAGCCTTCCTCGATAAATGTGCTATCTAACACTGAAAGAATTTTTCAAATTGGAGCAGTAGTTCCTGAGATTAGCGCGTTCAAACAAAAAAACCTGTTCGATAAATTCTTAAAATAGACGTATCTTTCTTATTTGTGAACCGATTCAAATGAAACAAACACTAAATGTTAATCCAAGAAAATACCAACATATCAGTGAAAACCGCATTCTTCTAGGTTAAGCCGTTTCTGAGATTAGCGCGCACAAACGCACAGACAAACAGACAAACAGACAATAATTCTAAAAATCATTGTTTTGGGTTCTATTGTGCTAATAAATAGCCCTAGTGACAGTTTTTCTCAAATATCTTCAATATACAGACACCGACTTATTACAGATTTATTATATGTATAGATTGTACAATCGATTTATAATTACTATTTTGACTAGAGTCAAAAATCCAATTGTGAAAAACGAAAGTCGAAAATGACCGCAAACCAATAGTAACGCTTCGTTGGTACCTAACCTATCGTACGATCGTACGCTACTTGTACCAACGAAGCGTTACTATTGGTTTGCGGTCATTTTCGACTTTCGTTTTTCACAATTGGATTTTTGCCTAGAGATTCCAAATTTGGCATGTAGGTTCCTTATAAGGTCTAGGGGTGCACTAAGAAAGGATTTTTTCAAAATTCACTCCCTAGGGGGGTGAAAAGGGGGTTCAAAGTTTGTATGGGGAAACAAGATTAGTTCGACTATTTTATTCGAAACTTCACAGAAGTACTCCTAATGATAAATGAGTAAACACGTGTTTCAGGTTTTTTGAGAATTCAACCCCTAAAAGGGAAGAAAGGGGTAACAAAGTCTGAAAATCGACATGGGTGTTGTTTCTATGGTTTATGGGGTCGCTGGTTATGAAAACAACAACGGTTTTAAAATCCGATGTGGCATACGTAAAATACCATCTCCCTGGATGAGGTGCGATGGGGTTGAATGTCTAAATATCAATATGGGTGTTGTTTTTAAGGTTTTGCCCAAACCACTGGTACTAGAGACTTGAAATTTTGCACAATGTGGGCATCCACTAAGGAAGGATTTTTGGGCATTCCCACGGGAACGGGAAAAAACGGGATTTATATATTCGATTCCGAGTGACCCTATCTCAGTGACTATAATAACTAGACTCTTCAAATTTGATACACAAGTAGGTATTACATAAGTTAAAACATTAATTTCAGGCTTTTTCAAAATTCCCACGGGATAAGGAAAAAAACGGGATTTATACATTCAGTTCAACGGAATCCTATGAACTATAATTGCTAGACTCTTCAAATTTGGCATATAAGTAGGTAATTATAATAATAAAAAACAGTTTGAAGGATTTTTGTAAATTCCCACGGGATAAGGAAAAAACGGGATTTTTCGTTTTACTGGTCGTAGAAAGCTGAAATTCGGCATGTAGGTTGCTTGGGGAATGTAGAGGAGCATTGAGAGACGACTTTCTGGAATTCCCGCGGGAAAGGGAAAAAACGGGATTTTTCATTTAACTGGTCTTAGAAAGCTGAAATTTGGCAAGTGGGTTCCTTGGGGAGTGTAGAGGAGCATTAATTGCATTTTCTGAAATTTTTACGAGAACGGGAAAAAACGGGATTTTGCGTTTTACT
Source organism: Archips crataeganus (assembly GCA_947859365.1). Lineage (NCBI taxonomy): Eukaryota > Metazoa > Arthropoda > Insecta > Lepidoptera > Tortricidae > Archips > Archips crataeganus. The sequence continues at coordinate 14,737,561 of OX402045.1, read as the reverse complement.
GGTTGTAGAAGGTAAAATTTCAAAATTCAAAAGTTTATATTGTAAGTAGGCCACAAAGGGCTCTTTAACCGACTTCAAAAAAGGAGGAGGTTATGCATTCCACTGTAAGTATTTTTTTTATGTAGGTATGTTCACCGATATGTTTTTTAAATTCTTTTCACGATCTTTTTGTGAATTCTTTATATTTGTGACATTTGGAATGCTGAATATAATCTATCTATCTATCTATCGATTTTTCGGTCAATTGTGGACCGATTTTAAAAATTCTTTTTTTATTCGAAAGAATATAATATACTCCTGAGATGGTCCCATTGTCACCAAATCAGGATCTGATGACGGGATCTCAGGGAAATAAAGGCCAACCTTCAAATTTTCTAGGCACGCATTACGTTTTTCATATATTTTCTCAAGCTATTTAAGTGTTTGCGTCTGGTAGACATCATCTCATGTTGATGAGCTGATGATGGAAGGTAAAACTCCTTAACGGTTAGGAGTTGAGGATATTTTTTCAAAATTATAGGTATGTACCTATAGACCGATATTTGTATTTTTTTCAGGTTATCCAGGTGAGCTGATGATGGAAGGTTAAACTCCTTAACGGTTAGGAGTTATTGGAAGTTTCTTTAAATATCATATGCACGTATAGACCTTTACTTGTACTCTTTCTGGTTATTCAGACTTTTAGTGCTCGCTTCCGAATTGAAAAACATTGTATATAAAGAAATACTGTAAAGGATCGTATCTACCTGAAGTTTAGTCGTGCTTGCTTGCACGCTTGCTTGCACACTTACTTGCATGCTTTCCAGCACGCTTGCTTGCTTGCGTGCATGCATGCTTGCATGCTTTCTTGCTTGCCTGTATGCTTGCTTGCTTGATATCTTGGTTCTTTGGAATACTCATGGTACACGCGAGCGAAGCCGCGGGCAAAAGCTAGTTAACCATAATTGTAATGTTTACATATATTTGACGTTATGGCTAGATATTTATGCCTTCGACTGTACAGCTACACACTGCGCTACTGTCGCTTTCCTTTGCAATGCTTTACGTTAAGATTCCTTTATATTTTGTGATTGTCTGAACGGATTCACTGAAAATCAGCGTCGTTGCATTTCACGTATCGACAAATGCTGAGTGGAATCATCTTTTGGAATCACCTCAACAATAAACGTATTGTGACTACATTCCTTTCAATTAGATTTAACTCCTAGTATGCGGGAAGTGAAAAAAATCGTTCGTTCTAGCTAGAATCAACTGTTTCATATTATAAATCCAATAATACAGATTAAAAAAAAATACAAAAGTAATACCTAAAATTGGGCACGGTCTTAAGCATACGAGGGGTTAAGCTAAACATTGTCATATTGTTGTGATGTATTTCAAAATAAAATGTAGAGCGTTTATACAACGTTTTTTACCACAAATAAAAAATAAAAAATAAATACTAAAATCGCTAAGTATACATTTCTCTTGAATTTTTGAGGAGTTTCTTCAATTCCTCATGGATCCCATCATCAGAACTGGATTCTGGTAACAACAGGATCAACCTTGAATCATGTTCTTTCAAACAACGAAAAAAATTTCCAAATCGGTTTATAAATGACGGAGTTCTGAGGAAACGCACATTAAAAAAAAAAAAAGAAGCTCCTTCTTTTTTTTGAAGTTGAAAAAATTGAGAAATTCTTATTCTATAATAAAAACGCCTAATTCTTAGTCTATTTCCGTAGTAACATTAGCAGATTATGCAGAATTATTTAAATTCGTACAATGAGCAATTCAATAGCTTCAGTTTGCATTGATTATTTAAAGAATTTTCTCATATATATTGTATTAACAATTCAGAGCATTTTCTTAGTCATCGTTTTCGAAATTTGCTAAAACATGTAAATTTGTCAGAGCTAGAATCCTAAAACCGCTTAAAATCCGAGTACAAAATGTTAATTTTTGACAATATAACAATATGTATTATTGGTTCTATTTATTAAACTACCGCGACTTTTTGAAGTGGTAGAGCCATGCTGTAGCTATAGCCGCTGCATCACGAATGGGCCGGCTCGTCCGGGGCAGTACCACCCTCTCACAGAACACCGGCGTGAAGCAGCAGTAATCCTGCTGCGTTTCGTACGGTCAGTGAAAGTGCCGGGGGCCCAATACCTCACCCCTTCCCTCTCCCCCTCCCTCACCCCCTTCCCCTATTCCCTTTCCTTTAGGGTCGACAACGCACTGGCATCGCGTAAAGCGCTGCGGGTGTCTATGGACAGTGGTGATCATTTAACATCAGGTGACCCACTTGTTCGTTTGTCTGGCCTTTCTAACATAAAAAAAAAAGAAATTTTATGTTTTCTTTAACAAAATTTTCTAATGAAAACTACGTACTTTTCACTGAATTCGTGGCGTATTTTAATAATCTAATTGCTTGCTAAAATTATTGTAAATCCATTATAATAACGAAACAAGTCCCATGCTCCACGGAATCAGGGACATCCCGTCTGGTCTCTTGCCGTCATATCTAGATAATATGCCTGTTGGCTCCAAAATGGCCAGCACATTGACCGAAGCAAGAGACCGGCGGATGATGTCATTAAGGGCAGCATGCCTTGAGAAACGAACGATCCGCACTTCTCTGGCAGGAAATTCCGTGGTGCAATAGTCGGTCCACGTCGCTTCCACAGGGATGGGATGTGGGGCACAGACCGGGACCCCTAGGCGGAGGCATACAGACAGTCGGAGGGTATTTGGTTCAAGGAAGGTGGAAGGTTTGGTTTCGGGAGGGGTGCGCGTGGAGCCAGTAGCCGGCTTCCTTTGTTCCTGCAGCTAATAATCTGGCTCGACCAGCAGTGCAGCATTGGCTGAGTAGAGAGTCTTCGGTCAATTTAGATAAAATGTCGTTCCAGCTCCTTTGCGACTTTGGATTTTCTGGAATTTTTTGACTGGAGCAAGCAATTGACCAAGCGTGTTTTGCGTCTTCCAAGCCCGAGGTCTCATAGTTTGTGCGTAGGATTTTTTGCTATGAGACTGAACGAGCTATGGACTGACGACAAAAAGGCTGGTTAATGCAACATCAGAAATTTTGCGGATCCTTAAACCACCGTACCGGATGGGAAGGGATCCTTGAGACCACGATTGCTCGATGAGTTGTGAATTAAGGATTGATTTTATATTAATTTTTATCAAGTCATCCATTTGTGATAAGAGATTTTGATATTTCCAGAGAGGGGAGCAGCGTGGCACGTAAGTTAATTTAGGAACGAATAGGCAAAATTTGATGATAGACAGTGCGTAATGTGGACTAATTTCAAGGAGGCGATGGGAATGATTTTCAAATTTAGATATCGAATTATGAATATACCCTGGGAAAATATCTTCGAAAGTGGGAGATCCTAGGAGGCAAAGCGTACTCTTTTCAAGTATTTTAATGTTAGGTGCAGTGCAAGTTGGTTGAATTTTAGTTTTAGGTTATCAATATTAGTGTAGGAATTTGGAATATAATATAGGTCACATTTGTTGAAATTTAGTTGCAGGCCAATGGATTTGAACTTGTCAATTATTAAAGAAAGGTCGGATAGTACTGAGTTTGCGTCACCTCCTAAGGTCCCGTCATCCAAATACCAAACATTAAATTTTGATGCTAAATTTTGAATTACTGGATTTATTGCCAAACTGAAAATTGCTGGCCCCAGGGGATCACCTTGCTGGCAGCCGACTTCGGATGACAATACGTTTGATCGGTACATCAACTTCGTAGGATCCGCATAGCAGTGAAGGAGATAATTGTAAATTTCGGGTATGTTCGATTTAATTTCGTATAACAATGCGTCCCTATTTACCGAATTAAAAGCTTTTTTCACGTCAATTTTGAGCAATACTTCGCACTGGCCGTCGCTAAGGTAGGTTCTAAGGGCATGTACGGCCGCCTCGCAACCTTCTTGGACTCCGAAGCCTAACTGGACCAGTTCAAAGAGCTTATGTAATTTAGGCAGGACATATCGAACTGCAATTTTAGAGGCCAGTCGGCGAAGTGTTGCGCCTACAGCGATAAATAGGCCTTACTCCTCCGTCTTTTTTTGTTAATGCGATTAGATTCGCGCCATGTAAGACGGGAAATTATATCTTGGTGGATGTTGCCCAAGTACATGAATTTTATTAGGTTGGTAAGACAGCATATAAGTCATTCACCTGCATCTCCCACGAATGGGGACGTCAGGTCTTTTAAATGTTGCGGAGTAAGGCCATCCAAACCAAAGGATAGCATTAGCACCATCGGTGTTTTTGATCTGTAGGCATGACTGGGTTGCTGTAGTGTAGGTGGGTCCAAAAAGTAAGGAATCGCTGGACGGGAGGATGCTTAGTTTGTAGGGCCGAAAGAGTATCAGAGTTATCTGGCGATAGCACGTCACTAGAAAAGAGAGGGCGGGCGGCACCTTTAAGATCTCGTCGCTTATTTTGTTTTCAATGGATTTGATGTGATTGTGGGTTTGATGTATGACGTGCGCGTGTGGTCGGAGGGACGGAACTGAGTGTGCAGTTATTCTTAATTTTTTGCGTTAAAGATTTCTGACCATCGTTTTTAGCGTGTAGGACAACGAACGGAAAAAGGAGGTGATTATGCCAATCTTGTGGAGAGTTGGTTTCATAACATTTTTGTACAAGATCGGCGAGATGGGTTGCGACGGAGATTCTGGCACCGCGGGGGATTCGTTCGATAACCTGCACGTTGTTTTTTAGATGGCTAAGAAGGATGTGAATGGGATGGGTGGTGGAATGTAAGGGCGGTGAATTATTTAAATTTAAAGGGGAATATGAATGTTTAAGCCTCTACTGGTTTTAAATGATTTGGAACATAAATGGCGTGGATTATTATGTGTCAACGTGCTATTACCAGATCGGGTCGCGGACTGTATAAAAAAATTAGAAACACATTTTACACATGCACTAAAAAGATTTGGCGTTCTCTCAAACATGTCTCTTGAAAATGAAATTTTAAATATATATAGAAGAAGATTAGTATCGTTTCGTTTCGCTTCAGAACAGTGGACGCGAGAGTAAAATAAATAAAAGGGACAGGAGCGCGGCGCGAACGGCGCTCGGTGACAAATAATCAAAAATATTTAAAAATACGGTTAAAATAACTAAATTGTATATAAAAAAAACGTTACAAATATTTGTCTACACAGATATAATACCTTCCTGAAAATATGACACTCCATCTTTTTTTTTTGCTATTTTAATGTCCAACTTTTGCATTTTTTTCACTACGCATTTCGGCATGCATCGTAAATAAGAATCCGTTTTGACGGTTACTAGGTGAATGAGAGTGAAAGATGGCAATTTGATGATTTCTGCCTTTCTTTGACGGCTTCATTTTTTGAGCGGCAATCGTGCATCTACGTATGTACCTATTATATGATCGAAGCATTTCGCTAAATAATGTTATAGCCAACTTCATGATCTGCAATAATTGCAGTTCTTTCATTGATATTTAAATTCCTCGTCATTATCAAATTCAATCCGGCGCAGAGTTATAATAAGATCCCAAATATTACAAGACGAAATTATTGTCACTGACAAATACTGACAATTAAACAGAAAATAATGTGATTGGAACTCTTACGAAGTTGTTTATTGAAAAGGTTTGATGTTGATATGAATGTAGATATAGGATATAGGTCAGTGATGCCTACGATGCCTAATTATGTATGAGAGAAAAAGAAAAATTCGTACGCCCTAGCCGCATACAGCCATGGAGATAATTTAAAGTTTGTGTTCGATATATATGTACGTACTTACTTAATTAATTTATTGCCTGATTAACTTTACTATGTACGAAGGGAATGTATGGTTGTTACAATTTTTTTTTTTTACTGTTGACCCAGGAAGTGTTATTTTATTGTATTTTTTTTCCATATCATACTTAGTTTCTTAATATCAGTAGTTTGGCTAAAAATAAATAAAAAATATTTTTCTTTTATGCGATTTTCTCGAAAACCACAAGCATTTGAGGGTTTTTGATGAAAGCACATACATAATATTAAGGTTAATAATCCGGTGAATAATATTTTCGCAATGGGCAGTTTGACCATGCTTACCAGGCTATAGGTACCCTTTTCGCAATGGGCACTTTGACCATGCTTACCAGGCTATAGGTACCCTTTTCAATTAGATTTGTGTCTTAACTTTTTGGAACGTGGCTCGCAGATATTCAACCGTAATATCTAACAAAAACGCGACTAACCCTGGTCTAGATGGGGAGTATTGGCTAAGTGCAAAGTGGGTGGTGGGGAACGTTAAATCGATGGCAGCGCGCGATGTGGCAGAAATGTGAAGTAACTCGCGGCGTGTCATGTGTCAAATTGGTATATTTTCATTGAATTTCCATACTATAGTAGATTGTACACCAAGGAGATAAATCACTGCATTATGTCACGGGCGCGATATTGAATCCTGAGCGTATCGAGGGACTCCATATTTAACTCCCGAGCGTAGCGAGGGGGTTTTCTAGTTGATTCCCGAGCGAAGCGAGGGAATTAAGATGGAGTCCTGAGAGCAGTGAAGGATATAAGCGCGCCCAAGGCAAAATCAGTTTTATCCCCGAGGAGTATACTCTACTTTTCTCACCTTTTGCGAGACAATAAAAACTAAGGCTACTAGAAAAATACTCGAAATAGACCCAGAAGCACTGATTTTGACACTGACTTTGCGCCTTTTGCAGTTTTCCATTTGTCGAAATCTTTGTAAGCTTTTAAGTATTTTTCCTTCGACTTCTCTGGGAGTACATTATTAACAATTTCTAAGGCCGGCTTGCGCAGACCTGGGTTAGCTACTTAACTCCGAGCGAGTTAACTACTAACCCAGGGTTAACAAGTGTCAAAATGTATGGAACTGTCATTCTTAACCCAGGGTTACCGATTTAATTATTTTACCCTGAACTGTGCAAGTGGTCTTAAGGCGTCTAATTTAATGGAATCAGGAGTCAAATAAATCACTTTCGTCACTCGATATTTTCTTAATGTGTTATCTTCTTTTGCAGTTTTGATACTTAAAATTGCAGCGTATTGAAACTCTCGCGGCTTTTGTTTAAGTAATTGACTTTGTTTTCGTTCGGCCGCCGAGTTACAAATAAATGAGGCCGCGGGGCTGAGCACGTTGAGCACCAGCAGCAGCACGGGCTGCGCCGCCGCGACCAGCGTGCAGGTGCTGCACGCCGGCCTGCACGCCGTGCGGTTTTGAAATTAGACTTTAAGTGCATACCAATAAGAACTACGAGAAGTGAGAATCAACATTACTGCCCCGGCGGGTTATAATGAAATTCAGTACAACATTACTGCCCGGCGGGTTATAATGAAATTCAATACAACATTACTGCCCGGCGAAAGCCAAGGGCTATAATGACTTACTTTGAGAGAGGTTTGCATGATATATAATAAGGCACTGTCGAGCAGGTGGTGTGAAAACATTATTAAGTATTTTTTAGTAAAAATGTTAAAATTCGCGATATGTAGAAACAATGAGATGAACAGTTTGTGCAAGTTTTATTCGTTTCCAATATCAAAATTGAAATTACAGCAAAGACTTAAATGGATAGCTTCTGTGAAGATAAAAAAGTTAGCGACTTAACCTTGTATGATATTATTGGACATATTTCATTATTACTCTACTGCGTGCAAAAAATACAACCCTTTTTTATTTGTTTTAGTGCTGATGGGTCCAATACTAAATTTTTCCCTTTTTGCACAGTTTGAGGTTGGAAATTTATTTCATTTAGGTATTATCGCTTCAAATTCCGTACGTATTATAACATTAATTCTTCCTTTTACGTAGGAAAATTACTTATTATGATATGCACAAAATGTTTAGATATTTTCATTCAATTTCGCTGAAAAACAATCCGAAAATCGTTATCAAATAATCCAGTTGCTATAGTTTGACAGATCTCAACACAACAATAATTGTGGCCACTAGGGGCGCTGTCATCGCACACATAGCGAATACTATAATCTGCGAGTAGATTATGGTTGACACGTCATAAACTTAGGCGGGGCATATAAATAAGTTGTAAGAAAAACAAAACACATTTAAAGACGTATTCACGTCAGAACGTGAACAAAGTTCCATAAGCCAATTGAAAACTTTTCCATCACCATATTGGAGTCCCTTTGTACTTGGAAAGACAGTAATTGGGGATAGCTATCGATGATTCTTACGTTTACCAACGACTTCAACCTCGGGTTTATAGACATAGGAACTTTAACCTAGTTAAAATTGATTTACCCGTGGTTAGCAGTAACCTACTTATGCAAATGAGTATACCTAACAGTTTATTTTATCAGATAGGTATGTTCATTACTGTTTTATAGAAAGCATTTAAACTTTGTTAAATTAAAGCTAATTTAATTAATTTTTATTTAAAATTCAGCGAGTCGTTATTCCAGAACATTTGTTCTGGGATAACGTCTATTTAGACGGCCGATTCAATTGATTTTATCTCTAACTAGCTTTTGCCCGCGACTTCGTCCGCGTGGAATTAGTAATTTGGGCAGCTTATTTTTTTTTATCCAATTTTATTTTTCATCAATTATGGCTCTCCTTAGTTCCTCGATATAAAAAAAATTTACCCCCGAAAACCCCTCCCCTAGATAGATGATTATATTGAATCCATGATTCGAACGCAATGAATAATACTTATACAGGGTTATTTGTAATTCACTAGCATCCTTGTAGCCCTAAACTCCTACCACTTAAACAAATGTTTTTTGTTTTACGGCTTTTGTCATAACTTAATATTTTTGGTGTAAATAACGTTTTGAAAATTTGAGATTACCTCTTATTTTTACGATACTCTGTGTAATTGTATGGGGAAAAAAGTGCTTCATTTTAAAAAGTCGTAAAACAAAAAAAAATTGTTTGAGTGATAGGAATTCAGGGTCAGTGAATTACAAATAACCCTGTATGTATACACAGATTCATGTTGCTAATATGCGAATGTAAAAGTTTGTGTTTGTGGGTGTGTGTTTATGTCGTTTGTTTGTTACTCTTTAAAGGTAAATTGGCAGAAATATTTGGATGAATTGGTTATTATTTTTAAATTAAATCCCAATTTTTACTTTAGTTTTGCGTGGGTGTTCTTCGTACAACGTAAATTAAGACCACGATTGCCAACGTTTTAAGAATTTCCTTGGGAATTAGTAACAACCCGAAATATCACTTCAACAGCTAGACCTAATAGTTCACGTGAACTAATATTATAAATGCGAAAGTAACTCTGTCTGCCTGTTACCTCTTCACGCTAAAACCGCGGCCCGCGGAACTGATTTAAACAGGCATATAATACTCAATTTTTTATCCCGAAAAATTGCATAATCTATCCTAACCTACTACCTATTCTTGTCTGTACTTCTAATATAGGTAAGTGAAAAAAACTTGCTAGTGAAGTCCCCTTTGAAGGTATAAGTAGCAATTCGGATTCAGACGTAACGCGAGACCAAATATTAGGCCTGTCAGATCTGTCTAACTCCTATTATCATCGACGATAATTGAATTTACCCGCGTGACGTGTAGTCCATTGTCCCCCTTCATAACCCGGGAGGGTTTCAAGAGACCTGACGCAGTCCGAGTCATTATAAATGCGGTTCATGACAGCATTGAGATGAACTTCTCATGCATTGATTGCTTATAAAAGTTGTAGTATCAAACAAGTAATACCTAATTATACTGGAATTCTATACAATATAACTACTTGAGAAGGTTTAATGAACAACTTCCAAGCCTTTTATATGGGGAATATTTATGCACCTACCAGTATTATAAAAATACTAGCTGTTGCCTGCGACTCCGTCTGCGAAGCAATTAGGGCTATGAAAAATAGATGTTGACCGATTCTCAGACCTACCCGATATGCACACAAAATTTCATGAGAATCGGTCGAGTTATTTCGGAGGAGTTTGGTAACAAACACCGCGACACGAGAATTTTATATATTACTAGCTGTTGCCCGCGACTCCGTCTGCGAAGCATAATAGGGGTATGAAAAATAGATGTTGACCGATTCTCAGACCTACCCGATATGCACACAAAATTACATGAGAATCGGTCGAGCCATTTCGGAGGAGTTTGGTAACAAACACCGCGACACGAGAATTTTATATATTAGATGTAGGTTTCCTTAACTATAGTGGAATTTTTGTAAGTTTACATATTCACCAATATAACAGAAAATTAAATGTGCGTGATCCATTGAAATTAATAAAAAAACAAGCAATGAAATTAGGGCTAGTAGCGCCATCTCTTGGTCCAGGTGAGCGGGTAGCTCCGAAGGAGTGTTGAAGTCTCTCGGTAGAGGGCATTAACATAGATGCGCTTTATCACTGCCTAATGTGATTATAACAGACTGAAGTGTACGATGTATGGGAAAGATTCGTCGCTAACTTCTAGACCAGTGATGGTGTAGGGGTAAGCACGCAGCACGGAACGCTGAGGACCTGGGTTCGATTCCCAGCATTGGTCTTTTTTCTGGGGTTTTTTCTGTGCATCTATATTTCAGTTTGTATTTAGTTTGAAATATATGGTTTCACGGGATGACCGTAAAAGTAATAAAAAAATGAAGTTGAAGAAAATAAAAAAATAAATAGAAAAAGATACTTCATACTTAACTTGTGAAATTAGGGCTTTTCAAGTACTTGTACACTACTCTACCTTTTTGTTGATAAAATTAAACTTAAAATTATTTTTTCATTAGTATTACAGTATTTTACGATAATATTCACCTTAGGTACCAACAGTTACCTAAGTCTTTTTTTATATGACGTGACCAAATTTTTCGTTTTGATCCAGCTGACATCTTCTTCTTCCTTAAATTGATAGCCATCGATCAAATCAATAAACTTATGACCTAAAGAAAATACAATAAAAAATATTATATTGAAAAAACATTCCATTACTGCACAACTTCCAAAAATTATATCGATTTGTAAATTAAATAAATAGATCGGTAATTAAACTTGTTAATCGTTTGTGGTAACCTAAACAGGCAAAAAACTGTTAAATACAAAATATCGCAAAGACAAAATTTTGGATGAAAGTAATTTCGGAAATACTTATACAGGGTTATTGGTAAGTCGACCTATTCCCGTCAAGGGGTTACGGGGAAGGTCATTTGCAATTTACAACCGCAATGACACACTCTATTAGCCTTTGTACTGTCCTTTTTTGTAAAAATATATATGTGTCTTGTGTTGTTGTAAATAAATGTATTTTCTTTCTTTCTTTCTTTCTTTCTTTCTTTCAATCATTTTTATCCCATAACGCCCTATGCATAATTAACCATTTCTGAGGTAATTTGTTGTTATTTACCTATGTACAAGATAAAATTTCTGTTTTTATGCAATATTAAAAGCATTCCATTTTGAAAGCTGGTTTCTTGACGATGGTTCTTAGACCTGTTTCATCAATATTGGTTCAGCCTGCGGAAGGGATCTTAGACGCATAATGGGCATTTACTTTATTTTCAAACATAAAATATGTGGGACCAAATTGCGTTGGGGGTTTTTAATTTTACTAATTTATAGTAAACGAAGGTTTACATATTGCCAGATTAGATTAGATTAGATTAGATTCATTTATTGCAGATTGAAAATTACAATTATATTCAGCATTCCAACAAATGTCACAAATATAAAGAATTTACAAAAAGATCGTCAAAAGAATTTGAAAAACATAAATGAAAAATACATTAATATAAAATGTCACAAAGATAGTAATATTAAAAACAATAAAAGTGTAATAAAACAAAAATGCCAATAAAAATTATTAAATCACATAATGTGTGAATGTCAAAGAAATTTAAAACTACAACATAAAAATGTTAAATGAATAATATTAATTCACAGTACCTGGGCGACCGAGCTCTGCTCGGGCAGAAACTCGGTACCAAGCGTTTTCCCAGAGATAAGACCAAGCTAGATCAATTTTTCATCCCCGAAGACCCCCACATACCAAATTTCATCGAAATCGTTGGAGCCGTTTCCGAGATCCTGATTATATATTTGCGGGGGAGGGGGTTCGGGGGTTTCAAGGGGGGATGAAAATTTCATTGATTTTGCCGTAGGATGCACAGTTTTCAAGATATTTGACAAAAACACCGGAGGGGTTGGGGCACAGAAATAATTTATTATTATTTCTGTGGGTTGGGGGGTGAGAGGGGGGAGGGGGTGCGGGGGGATGCGTGGGAGGGAGCGTGGAGGTGTCAAAGGGGGGATGAAAATTTCATTGATTTTGCCGTAGGATGCACCGTTTTCAAGATATTTGACAAAAAAACCGGAGGGGGTGGGGGGTGAGCCACGTTAAACTATCGTCCGTAAACCGACTTTACAGACAACCGGTTTTTCTTGTTCTTTGCTCCCAATAGGGAACGTGCACATAGACGGTGCTGCCAACTGGTGCCATAAGGGTGCCATCAATTTGAATGCTTTACCTTGATAAGTTTGTTTTACTGTCCGCATAGTGTCTCTTTTGTCGCATTAGTGCTGCCGCCTATAGTTATTGCACGTTCCCTATAATACTTTTTCTCACAAAAAAGTAACTTTTTCTCACAAAAGAAGAAACTTCGTTTTCTCATGAAAAATAAACTTTCGGCTGGATCCGCGACCACCCGATTTCTACTGTGCTATTATGATCTGCTCGAAGCCGGCGAAATTTAGCTTTGTATTCTAATGCAAACAAAAATAGCCGGAAAACACGAGTAAAAGCGGTTTTCTGAAAATTAAACATAGCTAGATCAGTTTTTCATCCCCGAAAACCCCCACTTACCAAATTTCATCGAAATCGTTGGAGCCGTTTCCGAGATCCTGATTATATATATATATACAAGAATTGCTCGTTTAAAGGTATCAGATTAGATAGATAATATGAAGATGTCATAAGACCAAATAATATAAATAATAACAATAAAAACAAAATTAATAAAAATACATTCAGATTCAGATGTCAAATTTAAATAAGGATAATATCATATTCTTTTACAGAGTACAATGATTTATCCATAAGCAGTTTTTTAAGTCAGAGGGTAGACGTAGACGTTCGTAAAACCTAGGGCCTATGACGCGCGGGCTTTTACGAGTATCAGGCGCAGCGCCAACCGCCGCGACACCACTTGCGATCGCCCAGTCTGGCGGGTTATTCTACCCGGGATATTGACGCGTTTAAACAAATTTATATTTCGTCGAGTAAACATTATTATGTCGTAGACATACTGTGAACATTGCGTCAATATCCCAATTTTTTTAAATAGCTCCTTTCAAGTCTCTAGGTTTTACGCCAGCCAATGTGCGCAGAGCTCGCTTCTGGATCTTAAACACTCTGTCAAAATCAGTTGAATTTCCCCATAAAATTATACCATATGACAGGAGTGAGTGAAAATAAGCATGGTAGATTTCAACTAGCGCTTTCCCGGAAACCAGTAGTTTAAGCTTTCGCAGTGCGAAAATAGCGCTGCATAGTTTTTCACAAAGCTTATCCACATGCTGTTTCCAGGTCAGCCCAGCATTTATCACAAATCCCAGAAAGTTGTTTGTACTGCACAATGGCAATGGACTCTGTAAATTTGGGGTTCCGATGTGGTTCCTGGCTGAGAATAACATTACGTTGTACTTTGTGACCTTCATAACTAGTCCATTTGCCATGAACCACTCGCGCAGCTGATTGCACACACTACCTATCCTGTCCTCAAGCTGCTCATAATGTAGACGCGCTTACCACTACTGTCGTGTCATTCGCAAACAACACTACTGAACCATCGGCAACAGAAGCTGCGAGATCATTAATGAAGAGCAAAAAGAGGGTATTTCCCATGGCCGATCCCTGCGGAATGCCAGTGTCGACGTGACCAGCTCTAGTTTTCACCCTCCTTCCATCCAAATGAACCGCAAACGTCTGTTGTCTATTTTCAGGAAAGGATCTAAATAGTTGCAAGACATTATGCTTGATCCCATAGTGACTTATCTTTTCCAACAGCAACTGATGATTAATAACATCGAACGCCTTGGAAAGATCACAAAATTTGCCCGCCACTTTATCTTTATTATCTAGAGCCGTTGTGATGCAATCATATACCTTATGTGCAGCAAGTGTGGTGGATTTACTTTATCTGTAGGCAAATTATTTGTCAGTCAGTAGGTCATTTGTCTCCAGGTGACGCATTAAGCTGTTGGATAAAATCGATTCAATAATTTTTAAAATGTTTGGCACTATAGTTATTGGTCTGTAGCTGTCCACAGAACACCTGCCCCCTTTACCTTTATAGACATACTCGGGCATACTCGGGTTTTTTTCAGAACATCTGGGTAAACTCCACTAAAAACATATTTGTTAACGAGTTCCACCAGTAGTCCTGAAATGATTGGCCAGATACACATGATTATGTTCATGGGTATCAAGAGTGCCACGCGATTTTATCATCGACCGCAACGCGCGGTTGATGTCTGTAAGTGTTACCGTAGGTAGTCTAAAGTCAGGAATATTAACATCGTGTAGGAAATCCGCTAAATATTCTACAGAAGTACATGTGTTAGTCCGCAGAGTGTTTGGAAGCAACCGTGACAAAGTGTTGGTTGAGGTGTTCCGCTACTCTGGATGTTGTAATGTCATTGTGCTGTTCATCTTTTAGAAAAATAGCATGAGCTCCCGATTTTGACGATATTTCCTCATTAACAACGCGCCATACCTCTTTTAATGGATTTTTGATATTTTGTATACGACTCTCAATGTATTTTTGACGTGTAGTTAAGGTTAATTCTGAATTAGCGACTGATGCCTTCTATCAAAACTGTACTGTTCGGATATTGCCGTTTCATTTCCGTCATGTCGTTATAGTTCTGGCCCAAGGAACATTTATTATTTTTATGTTTCCAATAGGTAAATCTTTTTTAGAGGAAACTGAATGTCAATGTAATGCGTCAGCATATTAAAAAGCTTTGTTTTATCATTAATAGAAACGGTAGTCGAAAAGATAAAATTATAATTATAATTTTGAATGTCAGTAAAAAAAAGCGGTATATGAATTATTATTGTGGTCACTTATAAAAGTGTCCAGTGGCGCCGCCGCCACGGCGCGGGCGCAATTACGTAGAATCACCCCGCAGTCGATAGAAGTTGAGCTGTGCGCGGACACACGGGTTGGAAACGTGATACAATTAGCGCACGAATAACTTTGCAAGATTTCATGTACTCTTTGTCTAAGAATATTTTCGGACATAAAATCAACATTCTGGTCGCCAACCAAAATAAACTTCTTACTTTCGTCAGTAAGTCTACCCAGTAACAGCTCCAAATTGTTTAAATAAATGTCAAAATCACCATTTACGGTGCGATACAATACAATAATAATCAAATTCAAACTACTAATTTCAATGGCAATAAACTCAAAGTGAAACTGAACGGCAAGGTCCTGCAAGTCATGCCACTAGCGATAAATAATATCCGCCCGTGTGAACAGCGCGACGACACCGCCATGAGCTATGTTCGTGAGGTAGTAGCTATTCGCCAGTTCATACCCACATAACCTAATTCTCTCAAACTCGTGTTTTTTACACCAAGTTTCAGTTTCGGCACTCAACAACAAGTCTAATAACGCGGTTTTGCTACAAATAGATCGGACATTTTGGTGTATTATTTTAAAGTTCGTGCGTGACACTAAAGTGGGCTTATCTTCGCAGCTAGGCCTTCTAAGTTTTTCGGCGTAACAATATTAAACCGCCTTATCGATACACCAGTAGGCCAGAGCTTCTGGTCTCTCACCAGGCGCATTTTGTCAGCGGGTACGTCGAGCTTGAAGGAGGTGTAGTGGCCCCGAGTGACCACCAGCTGCTCACTGCGTGCATAAGTGATGTTCAGCTCGGCCTGAAGATACTGAAGAACGTCCTGTGCTGTGGTGCCCTCTTCCAGGTTAAAGACATGCAGACTGACGGGGCGCGGCGCGGCGGCTCGGAGGCTCAATTTTCCGCGATGTGCACCAGGCTGGACCACTAGGCCTCGAGCGGACGGAGGCTTCATGGGAACCGGCTCAGGTGGCACAAGTGGCGAAGGGCTCCCCTTGCTGGTCAAGCGTGGTTCACCGGTGGCCGTTGCAGACGCGGACACAGCCCGGCGAGGCCAGCCGCGGTGCGGCTTTGGTTCAGCATCAGCTAACTTGGTGTCTGCAGTCTGTGTTGATGATGTTGATCCAGAAGCACTGTTACCAGCATCGGACACACCAACATCTGCCACTGGGATATCTTGCTCAATGTCTTCAAACACATTTGTCGTGTGCTCATCACTGGCGCCGTCAAAGTACTCTAGACCTTGAGGACCAGACTCATTCATTGAGACGTTATTGGTGATGTTAAATTTCCGGGGAATATGTGCGACATAAGTGAGTGGCTGCGCATGTCCTGGTAATCCTCGTACTCGTAAGTTTTCAACATGTTTGCTCAGTTCTCCAATTTGTTTTCTCTGTGCCGTGATTTCGTGTTGTTGTGTTAGAATTAAATCGTAACAACCACTCAATTTGTCCCTTATTTCTTTGAAGAAATAAGTGAGAAGCAAGTGTTTCGTTACAAAGTTTGTTGTTACACACATTCCGTAGAATTGTAGAAGTCTGCGAGGCACAGATATCAGAGTATTTTAAACAAAATCAAAGAAATTAAGTTTATTGTATTCTGGAAGGTCCCTGGGCATTCGATGGCAGCACAGGGCAGTAATTTTATAAACAAAAGTTTTTAGATAGCGATGATGATGACAATGAAAACTGCTTGTTCGCAACCACATATATACCATTGTACCTAAAAACACAAGATGGCTTTGTGCTCTGGTCTAACCCCAGTCCACAGTCCTTTCGCTTTTGCCGCCCTTTAAAAGTGCAATGTCGAAAAGAGACAAAGGAACTGATTATGGGCGAAAAAACGCGTGTGGAGAACGAAATTAAAACATTAACGCCTCTGTATGCTGAAACTGTTGCGGGTCATACATTAATCGCAGATCCTTTGCTACATCTAACCATCATAGATGGTAAGGTGTACAACATAATAAATGAAACCACTTCACAAATACGCTGCGCTTGTTGTGGTGCTACAGCATCAGAATTCAATAACCTTGAACTCATCAGTAAAAAACGTATAAATCCTGATGCTTTAAGACATGGATTAAGCCCTTTGCATGCTTGGATCAGGGTTTTCGAATTCCTACTTCATCTGGGCTATAAAAATGATTCAGCGGTTATGAAGTGGCGAGTATCAAAAAACACACCGGAAGCTAAAATAGTTGAAGAACGAAAAAAGGCAATACAGTCAACAATAAGAGCTGAAATGTCACTCCTATGTATTTCCAATCATTTATTTTCTCGATGACAGACAGCTCCCGTAGAAAGTAACTGCGTTTTTTACGCAAAATTAACCTTTAAATGCGAGGTATATAAAATACGACAACTGCCTAATTTTGTTCCTTGATCCCATATAATATTCATCTAAGACGAATTGAGTCCATATATGCAGTAATTTTTTTTTTAAGTACGATAAATAATAAACGTTTTAATAAAGTTACATTCTATGGCAATACAAATAGTGATGATATGATTGCCACTTGCTGACCAGCATGAGGGTTGGCGCCCTCATGCCCCCTTGCATTAAGTCCTCTGGTCGGGGCCCAGAAGGACATCCCCCAGCAGGACGGGTCAGTGCCTGCTGAGGCAAAGCAGGGCCATGGGTCTTTAACGGCTCCATGACACCTCACCCCCGCTTCTCCAGATATTATGTACAGGAATTGGGTTTTGACAATTGTCTAACGAGGGCGGACCCCTTCCTAATCCCACATAAAATCCTTCATCGAAGATTGATTTTAATAAATCGGCGAATTTTGGGCTACTATGGCCAATTTCGAAATTAAACATCAAATGTAAGATTCACTAGGCATTGGAAAATTGAACCATTTATATCATATTACTATGACATTACTATGTTTACCAAGCAAATGCTCTAGAAGCAGCGAAACAAATTTGATATTACAATTCCGACAACTCATACGATTATTGATTATACAAAACGTATTAAAGAAAGGAGTATAGTCACACTAATAATGATTCGGAAAAAAAAAGTTATTCAGTAGACTATGTGGCAACCTTAACCGAAAATTTAAAAAATTAATATCTCCGAGTTCCTGTAGTGGTTGCAATTGATTTTTTTTTAAGAATAGGTTTTACCTTAGCTAACATTGTAACACAGGAAAAAATTAAATAATATGTAGCTAATAATGAAACATTTATTGATTAATTGTGCTCCAAAAGAGCAAATATGCATTTCTATGGTTTCTAAGGACTTTTCTCGATTTTTTTTATTAGTTGAAAACTATGGTACTTAAAGCCACGGGAGTCTTAATAGAAGCCTTTATTGGCTATTGTATATCTAAAAAGTGCAAAAAATAAAGACGTCAGCAACTAAGGCAAAATCTCACACTGTACTATGTCTTAATCTTAATATTTCTTCTTCTTCTTCTTCTTCAGCGCGTTTTCGCCCACCGTTGGGCATACGCCTCTCCAATCTTTTTCCAATATTTATAAGTACTTAAACGAAATAATGGGTAATTATCGTCATTAGTTCCCTTATTTGAATAAAAAAAAATTTATTAAAATTTTAATAAAATTTGAAAGGTGTATGCGTGCTTCAAATACAACAATTGTCAGTTTTTTATATGAATACTGATTCTGTGTTAACTTTGACCTCAATAAATACTTAACTTTAATACATTGTTCATTGTATAAATGGCTTTATTTTAATGTACGGAGGTTACTCACTATGTATATATATGCCCCGCGCTATGTACGAATCCAATGGGTGGGGTGCTTTTGTACGTTTTTCATTTTTTAGGAAAATTGTCGTAGCATCGTCATGCTGCTTTTATGAAAACTATACTTCACAGTACTAAAGCCAGATATACACGTATATGTAATACAGTGGTACTTAAATAATTTTGTAATAGCCAATAATTTTCTTTTGATAAGGCTCGAAGTAAAAAATGTACGAATCCTACCTACTCTCTCTTACGTAGGTAAATATTATTTTTAAATCATTAAAAGATAAGATACGCAACGCAAGTATTAAATTTAATGTTTACAAGAAATATTTAATATCGAAATCTTTTAAATCTTGTGCTAGAGGTAACAACACGATTAAGAGTTGTTGAAAATTTGTTTATTGCTACAAAATTATAATTCCAGCAAATTTTTTGCCAGAGAAAATTAATAAAAGCATTAATTTTCTAACATTTTACTCATATTTCGATTTCAACGACATCACACGCTTAATATACCTATGATTTATTGTAACTAACAAACAGCGTACTATCGAAATTGGGTTCTTTTTTTAAATCCTTAAAATCTTTTTTGCCATTTTTGTAAGGTATTTTCACGGACTTACTTATAACCGCTAGGGACAGATTTTTGAAATCAAACCAGTGACGTTTACTTTACGTAGTTGATTTGTGGCGCAATGGAAGAGGCATATCGGAAAACAGTTTCAGGAAATCCCTACGGACCGAAGTCGTGAGTACATTATATTACATTACAACAGTTCTCTTAGACTGTTACCTTACCCTCCCTGCAGAATCAATACCTACCTGCTATGGACTAATTCTAACGTTAGGAGTGAAATAATTAAATCGGTACCCCAAGCGCTTTGATCTAAACACGAGATAATAAAATAAGGCAAATGATGCCTAGTTCGTGCTAGTAACGTTATTTCGTGAGTATTTTTTCTGGCGCAAAAAATAAGCAATAAAAGTATTTTTTATTTAAATTACACATCCATCAGTAAAACATCTATGACTTAATCTATTTAAGAAACCAAGTACCTATCTATATGTTATCGACTAAATTGAAATTGCTACGACGCTCCAAACTGTCAGTCGGCTGCAAACAGCTGTGTGGTGTGCGCACACTCATTGTCGTCGTAAGGTTTACTCTCCGACTTCATAACCATAATTATAATTAATTATATAATTTTTGAATAAAAGTTTTAAGTGTTTGTATACAATTAATTTGACATAGGGAATTGTCATATGTAAGCATAGAAATCCCTTATAAATGCAATAAAACGAATCACGAAATAGCGGACATTTTATTTTTCGTGTGTCCCTTGTTTCGTGTCACTACCGGATCAAGGATTTTATTAATACATTTAGGCTGCTTCTACATTTATATAAAAAACTAAGGTAATATAAATGTGCATTATGAAACATATAACGTGTCTAGTGAAGTTTCGTATGAGCCAAATTAGTTATATGTTTTGTTCACTGGAATTCTCATAAAACGAGTTAGAACATGACCCAAGTTTACATTTTTTAGGTAAATACGTATAAGTACTCCCTGCACAATTTTGTTTATAATTTAGTTAATTTTAATTATTTCTGTGTATATTTGTGTCGAAAAGGATAGTTAGTATTTGTATACTTTAAGCTTCATCTATAAAATTAAGTGCGGGAATATAAAATAAAACAGTGGCACGATATAAGGGACTGGTTTTTGACACTTATTCCTAAGTTCGTGATAGATAGTGGTAGGTACAACACAACACAGACATGCAATAGATGTGAACATAAGAAGGTGCACTTGTTTATCTGATTTTATTAACTAGGTAAGAATCATAAATTGTTAAAAACTTACTCAAACATTATTGGTTCATTGGTTTTTTTTTGGTTCATTGACGTACAAAAACTATAATACCGAAAATCTAGACCAGGCTTTAATGTCAGTTAGGAATGATGGAATGACGGCTTACAAAGCTTCAAAATTGTATAAAGTGCCTTATAAAACTTTATTGGACAAATTGAAAAATACACATCCAAATCCTTCTGGGCATGCGACAGTTCTTACAGAGGAAGAAGAAAAATTAATAGTATAATGGATTCACCACATGGCAGAAATGGGGTTTCCCGTCACAAAGGAGCAGTTAATGCATTCTGTTGGTAAATTAGTTAAAGAACTGAATAGGCCTAATCCGTTTAAAGATGGAGTTCCAGGAAGACACTGGTATGAAGCATTTTTAAAAAGAAACCCAGAGGTGAGTTCCAGGGCATGTCAAGCCTTAACTACAGCACGAATCGAGGCAACAGAAGAAAAAATACCGACACTGGTTTGACAGTGTTTACAAGTACTTCTAAGAGAATGACTATCTTGAAATTCTGCAAGATCTATCTCGAATTTTCAATTGTGACGAGTCTGCTTTTTTTCTTGTGCCCTAATGGACAAGCTAATAATAATGAAAAATCAAAAAATCCGGTAATAATGAAAAAGAAAATTTAACACTCTCCCTTGGTGCTTCAGCTGATGGGAAGCTAATGTCGAAACTTGCTCTCTTTGCTTATAAGCGGATTCCTATGAATATTCTTCAAAAATATCCTAGAACATGGGTTATTGGTAGGTCTGATAACGGGTGGATGACGTGCCAGACATTTTATGAATACATCGCAAATTCATTCAACGGTTTCTTATTGAAAGAGAACATAAAAAAACCGTTTTGTTCTTCACTGATGGACACGTTTCACACCTCTCCTTGCCATTAACAACCTTCTGTTAAGAAAATGGCATTTAATTCTTGTGGCACTTCTTCTGAACTCTACTCACTTACTGCAACCCATGCACGTAGCAACTGCACGCACGTAAAACTGTTTTCACTTTGTAAAATATTACCCGTGAACCCGTGCACGAAAAAACCAGCCTACTATAATTAACACTAGAACAATACCAGTGTGATACCTATAAAAATCCAGTCCATCATTCTTATACAACAAGAAGTGTTGTTAAGGAATTATTTAAGCTGAAATTGATTGTACCTAAGGTATATAATTACTATGGAAAACGTACTAGGAAGTACCTAATACCTACACTCCTGAATAAACTACTAAGTGAGATAAGATCTTGTCACGATATTTCGAAGCTAGTATACAAAAAGAAATTTAAAAAGGCAATACTGGATGGACTTGGTCACAAGTAATGAAATGATGCATAACTAGTGATCGAGTTTGTCCAGTAATAAAGTTGTGTGCCTACTGACTGCTGTTTGATATTTCTGATTGTGGGTTGAAGGGTATAAATGGTAGTATTTCCAAGTAAGTATACATAGAAAAGGCATAACTATGAGAAGTGCATGTTTTGTATCATTGTGTATACTTAATGCATTGTTATAATAGTATGGCCGATGTCGATGCGCGCGGCGCAGCGCACAGCGTAATTCCACCTTCATATTAAAAATATTAATCAATAACAAAGGGCCGTGGCGCGCTGTGCCTGCGCAGCCGGTACCGGGTTTGAATATTTAATAAAACCGGACAAGTGAGTGTCGGAACCCTACTAATATAAGTAGTGAGAGTTCTACACTTTCTGCCAACAAACTGCTATGTACTTTGGCAGAGGTATTTGGAGATAAGTAATTGAGTGAATAAAAAAGAAGCAGTATTTCATGCTTTGAAGAATTCGTGGAAAAAAAGTGTCCACGATTGGCGAATGGCTAATAATGTAAAAAAGTTGGGAAGAGAAGATTTCGGTCCTATACTAGAAGAATGTATCCAAAAGACACTAAAGCCTGAGATTTTCATAAATGGTTTCCGACACGCTGGTTTGTTCCCGTTTGATCAAAATGCCGTTAACTATGCTAAACTCCTCAAATTAAGCACGCCCAGTGATGACAAAATGACTTAGTAGCACAAACATTTTGTACTTTTTGACAATGTTACTCGTACATCTAAACATTTTATGCATTTTGGCATTTGTACCAAAATGACCTTTTACCGAATACGAGTATTCTTTGTGTTTCGGCATGTTACAAGCAGTCTACTGACATTTATTCATGAAATATTTGTGACATGCACGCTTATTCTCAATATAAAATGAAAAGAATATACTATGAATGTACTTGCCAGTGTTTTAATATTATTAAAAGAAATTGAATTTTTTACTTGGTTCGAGGACGTTCATTATTTTAGCAAAAAATAAGTAGGAATAACTAATATGACTAACATAATATCGAAACTTTTCTTGCAGTCAAAATACTTTTGATCGCTACTGTATCTGCTCTGACCGGGAATCGAACCCAGGACCTCAAGCTTCGTTGTCAGATTCTCTAACAACTAAGCTATCCGGGTCGTCAATAATCTAAAGAGGTTATAATATATGTATGTATAGGTATATCGGATGGTATTATGATAGGCTTCATTTCAATGCGCGCCCCCCAGCTGCCCAGGTGTTCTCCATTGTATAGGTACCTACATACAAATAAAAATGTTCCCTGAATGGGCGGGTACAAGTGGGAATAACTTCATGCTTTTAATTGCTTGGCGACAGGTCGCGCCTCGCGGTCGTCGCTGTGACGTGTGATGCATTAGAGGTAATTAGGTGGTTATTACTAAGAGCTGAACTTACCACGCGGCAGATTGGTGCTCATTATACAAAGTGCTGCCAATGTGCCTATGTATGGCTAGACTATCTTAGTGCAAGAGTATTACTAATGCGTTTTATGCTGAACGTGTTCTGATTGCAAGTTTCCCTACAGCTTCGAGAACCATATAAAATAGTTACAGGCCTTTAACCATCCCAAAGTTACGTATAGAAATCACAATCGAAAGACTGTTTTAAATGTGAGCTTTGCTCGCTTTATATTGCTTCTAGCTATTTTCTCCGGTTGCGGCACTTTATTATATATTATCTAAACCCGGAAAGTATCAATTGTGTCAAGTCCCGAATCAATTGTGTTTTAAGTAAAACCATCAACGAATTGGCAATCACTCGTTCAGGAGTTTACAAAACAGTTTGTAATGTAATGGATATGGAAATATATGGAAATGCTTTCAGTAAATTTCCCCTGTAGAGCATATAAATATTTCGTAAATTTATGACTTTGTTAGACATTCGCGGAGAGCATTCGCGCAGAGATGAGACTGTGAGACGCATTTGCTTGCGTCACTTCCGGGTTCCGGCATGTCGTCACAGATTCGCAATTCTTTTTACGAGATCATAACGATGCCACCCAACTCGAACAGGCAATTCTTCATACACACGGTTGCACACTTGGATCGTTCTGGTTGCTATTTGTGTATTTTTTTTAAGGTTAACTTACGGCTGCTTTCTGACTTGGCGGTGCGGTACAGACAAGATTTTACTGATTCTTTACTACGCGCTTGTTTTCAATTAGCTCTTTCTGATTGGCGCGAAATACGGATACAGATGCGCGGTTAGAAATCAATGCCGATTTCAAACCAATAAAAAAGTTACCAAGCTTTCTGTAGCGCACCGATACCTCAATGTCAAGTCAGGAAGCGGTCTAACGGCGGTTGTAGTTGCTAGATATAACGCATTATGCATATTAACAAATCTACATACTGGTAAATATAGATCTTCGTCGAAAAATGTTCATTTTTAAAGTCCCATAGTCATAGTGGAAATGAAACCGCAGTTTAGCTCATAGATTTATAGTACATATTAGACATAGGTATGTAAATTGAGAATGCTTTCGGTGGGTTGGCTGTCCATATTTATAACGTTATTCCACAAAATAATGTAAAGATTTATTACTAACAATAAGACTAGTTGTCAGTGCTTTCACGTGGGCAGTGAATAGCGATAAAATAAAGAGTTTTTACTAGTATATACTAGATTAGCGTAAAGAGAATGTTCACTTTTTAGTTGCAAATTGTCAGTTCCTCGAAACAAATAAGAAATATTATTCCCAGATATTCTATAGAACAACATTCAAAACTGTAATTAAGTATCATTTTGTTCCACTGTGTAACAGTTTTATAGAAGAAATAATAGGAATCACTCCTGGCAAGAAAATGGTCACCCTTTTTTTAATACTAAATCACTGACATTGTACAACTGAATCGCTAGAAAATCAAAGGCGACGCAAGCAAAGCGGCGGTGAATGGGTTCCACGAAGCCGTAGAAGAAGTACCAATGGTAGACTGGACATACTACTTTTCCTAATAGTTAACGAAAGCAAAAGTGTGCAAATAGCGAGGCTATATACTATGAAAAGGAAAAATTAACAGGTTCCCTGTCCTATGACTATGAGGCACATGCGCCTCATGTGTGACTACTGGTACGTCCATGAGGCACATGTGCCTCATGACTCTATGAGCGTTTAATGTCATTGTTACTATGGGGACGTGTCGAAAGGACGCCGCACATTGCTTCGAGACAGGGAATCTGTTAATCATTAACATAATATTTAGTCTCACTTAACAGAATCCAGAAACTTTCAGTATGGCACACGCACGTATAACAGTCACGCCGACTAAGTGGTAAAGTAAAAATAAAAAATTAGGGGAATTTAAAAATAAAAATTATTTGTAAAAACCAGTTTTCTATTCAGAGATACTTTGGGATTTATCATCATCATTTCAGACGTAAGAGTCCCCTGCTGAACATAGGCCTCTCCAAGGTTTGCCAAATGGATTGGTCCTGCACCATCCGCCTCCAACGCGTTCCCGCAACCTTAACCAGGTCGTCGCTCCATCTTGTTGGTGGCCTACCTACACTGCGTCATCCGGTCCATGAACGGACGCCACTCGAGCAAATTTGGTCCCATCGGCCATCAGTTCTAAGCGATGTGCCCTGCCCACTGCCACTTATGCCTGTATGTAGTATGTTTAATAATAGTACATTACTGCAGCGGCCGCGAAATAGGGGATTGCCGGCCGAGTAGTTATAGATGGCCGAGTGTTAACTAGGCCATCTAGAGATACGAGGCCGGCAATCCCTGTTCGTGGCCAAGGCTTGTATAGAGTTTTTCTCAAACATGCATCATCATCATCACCACCATCATCACCGCCATCATCATCACCATCACCATCACCATCACCATCACCAACAACATCATCAACATCCATCAAAATCCATCAACATCCATCAACATCCATGAACAAGAACATCCATCAACATCCATCCATCCATCCATCCATCAACATCCATCAACAACCATCAACATCCATCAACATCCATCAACCAACATCCATCAACATCCATCAACATCCATCAACATCCAACAACATCCATCAACATCCATCAACCAACATCCATCAACATACATCAACAACCATCAACAACCATCAACCAACATCCATCAACATCCATCAACATCCATCAACATCCATCAACATCCATCAACATCCATTAACCAACATCCATCAACCAACATCCATCAACCAACATCCATCAACATCCATCAACATCCAACAACATCCATCAACATCCATCAACATCCATCAACATCCATCCATCCATCCGTCCGTCCGTCCGTCCGTCCGTCCGTCCGTCCATCCATCCATCCATCCATCCATCCATCCATCCAACCATCCATTGACCTCTCGTCTAGCCGCACCTGGAACGTGACAGTTCGTGGCGTATTTTAAGGAACATAACGTCAATATTTCATAGCATGTTTGAGAAAAAACAGTATCGGGCTTAGAATGCGTCCCTGGTGTACCTACTTATCCACATTACACTATATGGAAATGATCGATCAAGTTTGGTTGGGAAAACAGGTGTATTGTGGTTTGGGCACGACCGACCTTTTCTCTAATGGGTAAGATAGAGGTAAGCTTTTTGCATTTTGTCAACCGCAAAGACAATTTGCTGTCGTAAAGTAACCCGGCACAATTCGTAATCGTTTTCATGGCAACTAACAACGATATAACTTCATTATCTGGTACAAACATGTAATGAGAAACATGCCAAAATATCATCTACTCTCATATAATAATATGACGAACGCATAAAATCAGTTGTTTTGTCCGAATACGAAATATATATAAATTCGATTCGATGAACGGAACGGCCCGATACGAAATGCGAGTGCAAAGCCCGGGTTAATAAATTTGCTCATATTGTCCATTCATTGTGGCCCTTTTAGCAAATAATCAATCAATAGAACACCTTCACTGTCCCAAAACACGGTCTCCATTAACTTGATATTATTCTACTTTAAATTTCTTCGATACTCTCTCTCCTCCTTTTTAAAGCACGGCATAATTATTTGGATTCTGGATCATATTGACGCACCCATGCTGCATCTACAGTTACGAACCGGTTGCAAATTTCGTCTAGATTCCAACTCCAAATAATTCTTTCCAGCATGTAAGTACCCGTTCCTTATATCAATCCGTGTGAGCGTTTTTGCTGGTTGGGGGTATCTGACACGCACTTATTTTTCTAAATTTGTAAATTTTTCTTTTTTTTTAATTTGTCGTACTATACTAGTTCCTTACTAATTTACAGTCAAACACATTCCTCGACTGACATTTCCTTCAGTGTTCAGTTCAGTTTTGTACGATTTGCCCCCCAAACCGTACGAGAAATTTGTACCATGTAATAGGCTTTTAGCCAAAAGAAGTTGGTATATTCAGACACTACACTGTACACTAGACTGTAAGCATAATAATTACTCCGTTGGGAAATCATAATTACGAAAAAGGTAAAGAATCTGATGAGTCATATCGTTACCAAAGCTTAATTGGTTATTTGATGTTCCCAACGATAAATACCAGTCCAGATAGATATAGCTTATGTTGCAAGCTACTTATCCAGTTTAATTTTGCTAACTTTGATCGGCATCAAAAAAGATTTTTCCTTTTTCATGTTCGTAAAGTTGTTCTTCATGTAGAGAGAATGCTGCATAAAATAGCTTTTTATGATCCAGTGCACAAAGTGATTCCCCTCGTGTTGTCGTGTCTTGTGTCCACGGGAGACAGTGATCGCTCTCCAGTCTCCATCAGGTGACCCGTCTGCTCGTTTGCCCCCTCTATATATATATAAAAAAAAAGTAAAATCTTCGCCTGAGACCGAGGGAATCAAACTCAAACAGCCACAAACAGTAAAAAATCATAAAATATTTTTTATATATACACCGTGAAATTTTAGTGGTTGTTTTCCCGAAACGAGATGATTTAGTATCGATTGTACAATCGATTTATAATTACTATTTTGACTAGAGTCAAAAATCCAATTGTGAAAAACGAAAGCCGAAAATGACCGCAAACCAATAGTAACGCTTCATTGGTACCTAACCTATCGTACGATCGTACGCTACTTGTACCAACGAAGCGTTACTATTGGTTTGCGGTCATTTTCGACTTTCGTTATACGAGTATACTATACGAGTATGTAATGTACTAGATTTGCCTAGTTTTATTGATTTCGTAGTATGAAACACCGGCTATATATACACCGTGAAATTTTAGTGGTTGTTTTCCCGAAACGAGATGATTTAGTATCGATTGTACAATCGATTTATAATTACTATTTTGACTAGAGTCAAAAATCCAATTGTGAAAAACGAAAGCCGAAAATGACCGCAAACCAATAGTAACGCTTCATTGGTACCTAACCTATCGTACGATCGTACGCTACTTGTACCAACGAAGCGTTACTATTGGTTTGCGGTCATTTTCGACTTTCGTTATTCACAATTGGATTTTTGACTCTAGTCAAAATAGTAATTATAAATCGATTGTACAATCGAAACTAAATCACCTCGTTTCGGGAAAAGAACCACTAAAATTTCACGGTGTATATATAGCCGGTGTTTCATACTACGAAATCAATAAAACTAGGCAAATCTAGTACATTACATACTCGTATAGTATACAGGGTGAAATATAAATGGTGATACAAAATTAGTGTTTCTAACCCAGTTATTTAAGGGGGGGTAATATAATGCAATAACTCAATTGTTAAAATTAGCCTGATAAAATTTGGGATACTTTGTTGCAATGACATAGAGACCTAACAACTCACCTAAGACGTAACACAGACATAGGATTAACCAGTGTTTAGTTTTTATGTTCATTTTTATTATTCTATGCATAGTGGAGTTCATAAAGTTTGTATTTTATTTTAGGTATATGTAGAAGTACTCGTAGTTGAACTGTTTCTTTATAAAGCGGCTATCGTATGTTTTATGTGACCCTTTTTGAATGTCAGCTCCATGAGGTTTATCTTAAGTAGTTTATTGCTGCGCAAAGATAGAGCTAACCTAACCGCTCTAGGGATTCTTTACATTTACCGTGTTACCACAAAAAACTTATACCTAGACCTTGTGTTTATATGTTAAACAAATGTCAGTTCAGAAAACTGTTAGTTTAAGTTTGTCCAAAACGTGTTTAAATTTTGTGGTAAGGCTATCAATGTATAAATATATGATAAGGGAACTTTTAAATGTTTAATTTTGCTGTAACTTGTAAGTACTTAATTTTATATTAATACTCGTAGATAGTTCCGCCTTTATATTGCCTCTGCTATGACTGCTACGATAACTAAGGATAGTAAATTCGTACGGTCAAATCTGAACATTTCATTTTTCATTTCTTAACTTATCAATATTTATTTGTAAATTCTAAACATATTAGCTGAATTTAGATTATTTACATCGCTAATGAGTGCAGACAACTCTACACACACTACACGTGCTACACACTCTCTCACTCTATTCACTCTACAAACAGTAAACTAACATTATTCTGTGCAGATACGGTTTTAAAATTAAATTTCATATTCTTCTTACATTTATTTCTGATTTTTACAAATAAAAACAACCTTCTTACTGTAAGTAAGTAAATACTTCGACTGCTCCCACTTTGTCCTAATACCACAACTACGTCACAATATCTGGCTAATATATACCTACCATTACCCTTACTTTGTTATTTTCTGCTTTATTTTACTTGCAACGCGTTTCTTCTTTCGTTACATTTTGCATATTTTCGAGTTTTGCTTTCTCTCCTCCAAGTTCTCTGATTTCATTATTCATAAATTATTCTCGTAGCGCTTTTTTTAATTGTTATAATAAATTATATTTCTACAGCGTATTTTTGTCAAATAAAATGCTGTAGGTACTTTTAGAATTGTTAAGTTCGATAGATAGTAATTTTTAAGTAAGAATAAGGTCAGATCACAAAGCCGCGACTTGGCACGTTTTAACAATTTAGTCAAATGAGTACTTGTTGATGTATTCTCACAATGAAATGTCGTCTCAATATAAACTGACCCTTAGGAAAACATTTAACAAAGAAGCAGCGATCGTAAAAAGAGTGTGCGAGTTGACGTTTTCATCAAGACAAGATGTCGTTTTGATAAGGGACTTATTTTAAGATCGCTGCTTCACTTTTACTGCTGTGCTGAGCGGCACTTTAGTTTATATTAGTAGACCATGAAACCAAAACAAATAAGTGACAGGATTTATTTCTACAATTATATCTATTCATTGGAACTGTCCTTCTAGTTTACTCATATTAAATACTACTGAAACTAAAACCAACGACAATGAAATTTATTAAGTATTAAGAACTCTATTTAGTGTTAACATGACTATTTCCATCCAAAAACTAGTCATTCAAAGATGATAAACAAAAAAAGACAGAAAAATACACATCTCATTCTGCTTAAAATGAGTTCATCAATTAGAGAGCACGTGCTCAAGGGCAAATAAAATATACTGTAATATATACATTTCAGTATCAATAGTCAGAGCGCACGTGAGTATGAAGTACGGAGATTGTACTGTAAGAAACTGAGAGCAGAAGCACAAAGGGTATGTAGCACAAAGCTAAGCGAAAGGATGAAACAGAGAGTTAACCTGGGTATCTGCAGGGCGATTTCGTCGAGACTGTCAAAGGGCGCGCTGAGCGGCCGCTCAAGCAGGCGCGACGGGGCTGTGACCGTATCCAAAGCCATATTTCGGCTGTTTCTCGGGTTCCTATTGTTCTTCTTTCTCTTCTCTTCAGCGCGGCGCAGATTGTGGAACCGAAAGAAGAACATCGACATTATATCACGTTTATAGGTACGCTCGGCAAGGACGCTCGTGTCTGTCCATGAGAACTGAATGGAATGAATACAATGGAAACTTCACTGATGTCTCAACAGGTAGATTTTCACTGACACTTTTCAATGTTATTCAGTTTTATGCAAAATAATGATTTTAATACGAAAAATGAAAATTTACGTCATAAGGAGATTAAGACTATCAATAAGTCCCTAGTACCTGTGCTAAGTACTTGATGCATTATATTATATATAATAATGCACCAAGTACTTAGCACAGGTATTAGCCTGGTACCTATATATTTATATACAGGAAAATTTTGGTGTACCTAATTAATACTAAGTTTGAATGTCTCTCGGATTCTGGCGACCTACATTTCATTTCAATTGTCGGGAACGTCGGCCTATGAATAATGTATAACGTTCTAGGTCCACCTTTAGGGCAGGGTTTAGTACGTAGATATGCTGTATATTAATATTATTATCGTAGATATTCAAGAGACATTTGTTATATCACAAAACATTACGAAGTAAATAGTAGACCATTCATACTATATTCAATATTTTTTGTCACTTGTGTTGTTTTTATTAAACGAGTAGCATACAAATTTTGATTAGTAATTTTATTACAATGAGAATTACTATTAGTCTCATTTAAAATGTGAACTATTTGCGTATACTTAAGTAAAAGTTATGTGGTGAGTGATGATTGCAATGCATTATAAATAATGCAATAAGCAAATAGCGCATAGAGAGCATCGCAGGATTAATCAGTTTACTGCGGTTCTCATAGTTCAACTATGTCGAAAAGATGTGCTTCTTGCTAAACCGCTAACACTCTCTCGGCTCGGCCATATCTTTTCCAAATTAGCTGTACCTAATGCATTTTTCTGTACCTAAAGTTATTTTCTCGATGATAAATCTCTTAGAAATGTAACTGTAATAAATAGTACTTAGGTATATAAAGATCAAAGTCAAATTTATGATGTAAGGTAGGTACTAAATAAAAAATACACACACTCTTAAAACTTATTTCGTATTCTTTGAGTTCATAATATAATAAAATGGTATTTTTATATAAATACGAAGGATACTCATAAATTTGCACCCTAAAACCAAAATGGCAATAGGAGTGAAAGGAAATCGGAATCAAAATAATGAATAATCATTTGAGGCCTAATGCTAATGGTATTAAAACAACATAAATGTACATTGTTGAAAACTATGGTAAAATTTATATGGCATAGATACTTAGAACGTTTGAAGCCCTACAACGCCTTAGCTGATGTTTGATGTGGGTAGGTATTTGTTTTAAAAAAAGCCAACAGTAACAACACAAGAAAACATAAAGAAGCTCATGCGCAATAGCTAGAGTGGCGAAAAGTGGCAACATTGATTCACGAAGGAAGTGTAAAAGATGACATTTCTCATTTCTCTGTTCGTACCCTATATCTTATGTATAAAGACTTTCATAATACAAAAGCTAAAAGCTGAAACCTTTTTGTTTAATTTTTAACTTTAACACAGTATTAGGTCATGGTCATGATCTGCATTTAATTTGAAACTGTCATTTATGTTTTTTCAGGATTACCTATGTATTTTACCGCTGCGCATTGCTGGCTGGAAACCTATAAAAAGATCTTTAAAAAAGTTTACATGGACAGCGGAAAATTATTCCTATTGTTATTATTATTATTATTTATATATTTTTTTTTTCTTTTCTTAGGTTAGATTTTTACAATAATTATACAAAAAGTAAAATATAAAACTATACATACAAATCATAAAATCATTATAAAAACCTAACCTAGGGTGCCACCGGCAGCGAGGCGGGGCCTAAGCTATCGGTGGTTAGGGCGACAGAGAGAGGAACCTCCTGACTATTGTTTTCTTAAAAACTTGGTACATTTGATTTTGCACATGGACTTGATAAGAAATTAACGGGTAAGTAGCGCGAATGCAACTGATAAAAGTAACACGTCTTTGGCCTCGCAAAATGTTCTGATTCATTTGTCAGGTATAACCACTGTTTTTGATACCAAAATTATGTGGTTCGTGGTGGGTCACAAAAAAATTTTGTGTAAAAGTGAATCAGGAAATTTTAGGAGGCTATGTTAGTTAGGTTATATTCACGTTAACGTAGTGGCGCTTGAGGTTTACGCAAAATAGGCGCCTAAAAGACGTCGAGTTGCGGAAACTAGCCCGTTATTACGTACCTATAACGTAGTGGCGCCAATGACCGACAAGAACCAATAACCGATACTTTATTTTTTGACTCAATGAAATAAGAGTAGGAAACCGATTTCTTAATATCCATACCATAGATAGCACACTTTTGACTGGCTTTATTAACATTTGAGCGAAATCCGCCATTTAGTTTGAAAATGGCGGTGTGAGAACTGAGTGCGGCTAGAGATCTGGTGAAAATAACAACATTTCTTAGTGAACTCCTTAAGGAAGTGAGTACATTTTTTTTGATAATATAGGTACTATTGTAATGTAAATTATTTGAATTTTATGTTTTTCACGGGTTATTATAAGAACTATAGGATTGATTTTTGTTATAACGAAAGTTTAAGATTATGTTGATATTAGTTAAATGTTTGTGTCTATCACTGGTTTTCACAAACTGACTTTTCCAATAATCGACACGTGTCGATAATAATTTTTTTAAACATATTTGATTAGACTAGCGAATATAGTTCTTCTTACTTTGCGTATTTGGTAGATATTTGAAGTAAACTAATAAAAGTAAGTCGAGTTACCAGTAATCGACACGTGACGATTATTGGGGAATAAAATGTGTCGATGATTGGTTCTTACAGATGGTTCCGAGAAAAAATTATACTCCCGATTAATTAGAAAAAGCCGTAGAAGCTGTAAAAAATGGCGAAAAGTACCTAGAATTACGCTCCATGTTAAAATTTCGGGAAAAACAACAATGGGTTTCGCTATGGGGCCGAGCACAGTTTTAACTAAAGAAGAAGAAATTTTGGAAAAGTGGATATTAGCGTTATCTGAAAGACATATTCCACTGACTAGACAGTGTGCAAAAAATAATAATTGATCAAAACAGACCAAATCCTTCTACAAATAATAGGCCCAGCAAGAAGTGGTTCCAGTCGTTCATGAAGAGACATCCAAACTTGACACAAAGAGTGCCAGACAACTTGTCAAGAGCTCGAGATAATGTGTCTAAAAATAACATCAGGACTTGGTTTACTGAGATCGAAAGTTATTTGGATGAACATAACTTTAAAACGATTTTAAACGACCCACACAGAATATACAACGCAGACGAGAGCGCGTTCTTCTTGTCTTCTAAACCTGGTCGTATATTCGCCAAAAAAGGTGATAAACACCCATACAGCAGCTGCGGTGATGAAAAGGACAATCTTGCTGTCCTAATAACTGGAAATGCAGCTGGGCTGGAGACCTTGCCCCTCCAATGATCATATTTAACTACGAAAGAATTCCTTCATCTATCGCTGTGAGTGTTCCCGATCAATGGGCAATAGGTAAATCGGAGAGTGGGTGGATGTGTAGCAGCACGTTCTATGAATATATAACTAATGTTTTTAATCCTTGGTTGCAGCAAAATAATGTTAAAAAACCGGTCTTGTTCTTTGCGGATGGCCACAAATCACACCTGACGCTTCATTTATCAAATTTTTACTCCGAAAATGGTATTGTAGTCGTAGCTTTGTACCCAAATTCTACGCATATTCTACAACCGATGGACTTGTCAGTATTCAGACCACTCAAAACTCATTGGAAGAAAGCCGTGACGCAATGGAAAATGGAGAACCTTGGCCAAATTCTTCGGAAAGAGAACTTGGCCCCAGTGTTGCAAAAAGCTCTCACAAATATAACAAAAGATTGTGTCCAAAACAGATTTCGAGCCCCGGGGCCTTTTTCCATTTGGTGCTGATTACATCGATATGTCTAAAATGTCTAAAACCGAAATAGAAACCACAACTAAAACCAATCCAATGCAAAAGGAATTTATGAAGTATTTAGAACGTGAAATCGTAAACGTGTTCTCAGCTCCAATTCAATAAATTATACTTTGAAAATAGAAACACATTGGAAAGAGAAATCCGTGATGAAGACACGAGGCTTTATATTTGTTTTGGGCCAAAAAAAATCCGAAGACGCGTTGTGTCCTTCAAGTTCGGTGGATGCTCTTACAACGTCAGACAGATAGGAACAGGCGAGGTATCCGTCAAATTATGTAACCACTGCTCAAACGAACGATGTTGTTATAACCGATGAATCAATGGTTATTCAATCAGATGCCTACAGAAACTGAAGAAATGCACTTCAACAGCATGCCGACGGAAAATCAACAAAAGATGGCAATTCCAATGATTTAATAGAAACTGATTCATCAGCACATAACTCGTAAAAGTCAGTAGATGATAACATTGGCGTGACTTACAGTTTGCCTGTAGCAAAAACAGTCACCACTGATGATGAAACATTTCCATCCGAGTCCATCTCGTCATCTAATTTGCCTAAAGTAACAGTAGAATAATCTTCCTCAACAACTAAACTATAACGTCAGGGATGATGCTGTTACCCAACCTCTTTCACCGCCGGAACGTTCTTTACCAACCGATTTATCGAAAGATCCTCTAATGCAACAACCTAAAAATGCCCCCAAGACTGATACAGTTACTAACCAACCTGTTTTAATACCGGAACTTACTTCGCCGATCGGTTCAGCTGAAGTAACAGGAGATCCTCAAAGGCAACAACCTGATAATAACTCCACAGTTAATACATTACTCGACCAAGCACTTCCACCACCGAATCCTTCATCTTCATCCAGTTTACCTGAAGTAATAGGAAATAACCTATCTCAACAACCTATCATAGTACAGTCAAGGATTTTAATTGTTAGGCCACTTGCCACTGTTCGTATTTTAGCCGTGTAATGCAAATCGGCATATACGAGTATAAACGGCTTCACCCGATTTGCATTACACGGCTAAAATACGAACAGTAGCAAGTGACCTAACAATAAAAATCATTGACTGTACTATGGAACCGCAGTACACATTACCACAAAAGTCTTTTGAAAAAGTTTTGGGAGTGATTGTTTTGGCCGGAAAATTTTGATAGTAATAAGAAGAGAATGAAACGAGAGGAAATTCCATCAACAGTAACAAGTAAAGCTTGGAAAGAATATCACGAAAAAAAGGAAACTGAGAAAAATAAAAAACAGCAAGAAAAAGATGAAAGAGCTAGACAGAGAATTAAAACAAATTAAATTAAAAGAATAGTTAACCAATGAAAAGGTTTTGAGAGATTAAGTACATACCTATACACATACATGAGGGGTTTTAACTCTAGTACTTTTACAGTTCCATGAAACAATGGGCAAGTATCCGTTGGTGAAACACAGAATCAAAGATACTTGAATATAAATAAGTATATCATCGTCTGATTGAAGCCTCGCCGGTCAGACCTCGAGGCTTAATCACAAACTTAATTATGGAATAAGATGAGGTCGACGCGACCGAAGTTGACAATTTATTTATCAAACGTAATTTAGGTGGTAACATAGTAGTCACAGATAAATTTTAATGTTAGTCATGAACATTATAACGTAAAGCCGCTTTTCCCTAGGGGAAAGAAAGCTAATTATTATTTATTCACCACTTGCAGCTAAAAATCTGTTTTAAGTCAATGCATATTTCAAAATAAGTATGGCTTCATCGATACAATCGATGATTTCACTAATGTCCAAGCTAAAGAAGACACTACCAATTGCGCTATCCCGCGGGAACTATGCAATTTACAGGATAAAAACTATCCTATGTCCTTCCCAGTGTCTCAAACTATTTCTATGCCTAATTTCCTCTAAAACAGTTCTGCGGTTTAAGCGTGAAGAGGTAATAGACAGACAGACAGATATACTTATGGATTAATAAAATTAATAGTATGGATTAGTTAACCGCTGTTGCTCAGGATGCACCGGACCAAACGCTCGAGCACACGAGGAGGTTATCCTATCCGACTCATATCCGGTATTAAGGTCGATAAACCAGATTAAATTCGACAGTCTCACACATTTTGACACGACTAAATTGAACTTAAAACTAAAAGTAAATTTTTCTATGATGTAAACAACTATTTATTATTTTACTACACTCTGAATTGATTGCTTCACGCTTTACTTGTAAAGATTTATTTAAGACTGAATACGCCAGTCACATTCGCCAAGCACGCCTGCCTAACTCACCTAGCATACCAGGGCGCCATTGTCGACGAATAACTACGTCTGGGACGGCATTAACAACATTATTCACTACTTTGTATAATTAACTGTTAACTGTTGCGTTCCTAAGAGTATAATTATTATCTAAGTACTAGACTCAATTAAAAAGTCAAGATAGCAGAGAAAAATACGTCAGCACCACTTGACTACACTGCAGCTTAAGGGAATACTTAGCAGAAAATTACGTTATGAGAAATTCATTAACGTTTGTATTTTTACTTTGTGAAGTTTTATATTCTTCTTTTCCG
The DNA here is from genome assembly GCA_947859365.1 of Archips crataeganus. NCBI lineage: Eukaryota > Metazoa > Arthropoda > Insecta > Lepidoptera > Tortricidae > Archips > Archips crataeganus. The sequence continues at coordinate 14,700,207 of OX402045.1, read as the reverse complement.
TTGTTGTAGAGGCTAGAAAGTAAGCAATAGATGGACGAGTTAGTTAGACGAAAGTACGAGTCCATCTATTGCACTTTCGGCCGAGGCTTAACACAGTGCCTTTCAAGACTACTGCGAGGAAATAAAAATCAATTCTTCAAATAAATTTTCTTTAAGATAATTTAAAAACAGACATAAATATGGCTGTATGGCATCTGATTCCTTTGCCCATCCGTGACGGCTTAACCTAGAAGGATGCGGTTTTCACAGATATGTTGGTATTTTCTTGGATTAACATTTAGTGTTTGTTTCATTTGAATCGGTTCACAAATAAGAAAGATACGTCTATTTTAAGAATTTATCGAACAGGTTTTTTTGTTTGAACGCGCTAATCTCAGGAACTACTGCTCCGATTTGAAAAAATATTTTAGTGTTAGATAGCACATTTATCGAGGAAGGCTATAGGCTATATATCATCACGCTAACACCAATAGGAGCGGAGCGGAGCGGAAGAATGTTTCAAAATCGGGGGTTTTTGAAGTAAAACTTCTATAGGCACGCTTGACTTGGGAGTACGGTGTTGAATGTGAACGCGGGTGTGCGGGGGGGGGGTATTTTTTTTTATATCGAGGAACTAAGGAGAGCCATAATTGATGAAAAAGCAAATTGGATAAAAAAAAAATAAGCTGCCCAAATTACTAATTCCACGCGGACGGAGTCGCGGGCAAAAGCTAGTTTACTTAATATATGCGACAGGAGAGTGATAGCGGTTGAAACGCTAGTAGAACTACCCTGCTAATAAGTTTTAAACAAATAAAAGAAAACTAATTACTCAAGCAAAACCTTAGAATTTATATTCGGGGTATAGGAAGAACACGATGGGTAAGGTAAAGTGATATTACATTTTATGGGTGAACCGTGCCGACCTGACCTGAGCACTCAGCGGGGTCGTCTAGCTCCGTGTTTGGGGGTGTCTCGCCTTTATATTACGAGTACTTACATCACATTTCAATTTATTTAACTATTACAGTCGCAAGCAAAAATAAATGATTATGGATAGGTCTTCAAAAATATCTGATCATAGATTAAAGGCAAAATATGCATCGATAATATGGATAGCCTAGTTGTTAGAGAACCTGACTATGAAGCTTGAGGTCCCGGGTTCGATTCCTGGTGATATTTGTGTGAAAAACACGAAAGTATGTGCTCGAGTCTTGGATGTTTAACATGTATTTAAGTATGTATTTATTTATATAAGTATGTTTATCCGTTGTCTAGTACCCATAGTACAAGCTTTGCTTAGTTTGGGACTAGGTTAATTGGTGTGAATTGTCCCGTGATATTTATTCGTTTATATTATAACAATCTGACACCGAGCCGCTTAAAAATATCAGAATTATGTGATTCATTACATTCATCACCAGCACAAATATCAATTCACCACTTGCTCTTTCCCATGACTTGTTCTGCGAAGAATACGTTTTTCATCTTCACTAGAGCTGAATAAGTATTTGAAAAATAACCCAATTCGCGTGCTTTTCAGTTCTGCGTTCAGTCCCAATACATATATTTTTTATTAGTTCAGTAGCCAATACCATTGACAATAGACTTTTGATTCAGCCCTAAAACGAGTGCCAAAATAATTTGTGAAAATTATAATTCACAGAAGTAGCTAGAATAGTTTATAGTGAATATTATAAAATACAATTAGAAAACTAAAACTGAATATTATAAGCTAAATTAAAACTAAAAAGTAAAAATAATAATAATATAAATAATAATCTTAAGCTGAGTATATTTTATCACGCAAACAGGGCTGGGAAAAAATGCCTGTCCTAAATATTATCTTCCGCGAGAAAAGCCGATAACGAACAACGAATTTCACCGGAATTATTCTCGATTAAGATTAGAATCAGAATTAATTATCCGATAACGAGTTTCTTAAATTGAAGCCCCTCTAAGTAGTTTATATCTAACTCAAAACAGAAACAGTGCTTGATAATTGTGAACGAGTTAACAATTATTGAACATACCTTTGGAGTCTATGCTACGTATTAATACAGTTTGCGGCGCTGCGGAGGTTCAAAAAGCAGATTGTTAAGGATGCTTGAGAACTTTGAGGAGCGGGTACATACATAAGTATTAAATGTATCGCTTTCTGTTGAAGATAGTGTTGTCAGCTCGAGACGGCAACTAATACCATCGTCCCTGTGGCAAAAGGTGACAGCGAGACTGATTAATACACCATTTCACCGCGCAAGACAGTATTAATATTTATTAGCTTACACGTTTAATCCGTAACTGTGGCTATCGCTGCTAGGCTGTGTCGAGACCTAAATTCAGCTTAACTTATGCTCAAAACAGACTGCTGCACAGTAACAACGTGCTTTCAAAGTCAAAGTCAAAATTCTTTATTCAATTTAGGCATCAATTGATGCTCCTATGAACGTCGAAGAATCTACCAACGGTTCGGAAAAAACCCTGTTGAGAAGAAACCGGCAAGAAACTCAACAAGGTATATTTTTTTTCAATCAGATCTACATTGTTATTAAATTACATACATCTAAAGTATTTAATACAATTAAATTTTTTAACACAGTAGATACGCTATTTGAGACTAGGGATCGCCAATGCGGATCGGAATTATTTCCAAACATCCCTGTCCATGATACGAGGGTTGCTACGAAAGTTTTTAGCTGTATCAAAACCATTCATTTTTTTTTGTAAATTACTTTAATATTTTTCAAAATATACCCCTCCAAGGTCTACACATCGCCTCATTCTAAAAAAACAATCCTCAAAACACTTAAAAAACGCGTTCTGCGGTAGGTCGAAGAAAAGCCGCTCAAATTCTTGTACTGCCTCGTCCGAATTCATGAAAGTCCGGCCATGCATCATTTTCTTTACAGTGGGGAATAAGAAAAAGTCACACGGGGCCAGGTCAGGGCTGTAGGGTGGATGCGACACCATCTGAACACCTGTGCTGTTCAAAAAGTCCATTGTTTTTGCTGCAATGTGTGCAGGTGCATTATCTTGGTGGAAAAAAAATCCCCGAATGCCGCTCTTTGGGCGTTCCTCACCCAGTTTTTCGAACGCTTGGGGTAGACAAACTTCGGTGTACCACTGGCTAGTAACTGTTCTTTGATCTTCAAGTGGAATTACAGCCACTGGTCCACTTCGACGAAAGAAAACGGCGATCATTTTTTTGTTGACACTTCGGCCTCGAGCAATTTTTAAAGGCGGTCCGTTTTCTTCAAACACCCACTGCATAGATTGCTGCTTTGTCAGGGGGTCATAGCAGTATATCCAAGACTCATCAGTAGTAAGGATGTTAGAAACCTGCTGGGAATGGCCTCCGTCAAATTTGCTGAGCATAAACTGACACCAATCTACACGATGGGTTTTTTGCTCTTCGGTCAGCAAATGTGGTATCCAACGCGACGCGACCTTCCTGACGCGAAGATGATCATGTAAAATGCTTAAAACTGCGGGTGATCCAATGCCTAGTTCATGTTCGATTTCCCGAAGCGTAATATTCCTTCGTTCCTTAATCAACCACTCGGCTCTGATCACGTTTTCTGGCGTTACTGCACTTGACGGCCGTCCTGGTCTCGGCTCATCTTTGATGCACTCTAGACCCCGTTTAAACTCGCGGTACCAATACGAAACTGTGGCTAACGATGGAACGGACGTCACAAATGTAACGTTTAAATTTTTGTGAGATTCCTTGAATGTTAAGTTACTTTTATAGTCATAGAATATCATAGCACGAAATGCTTCTCGTGAGAGCTCCATTGCAAAAAACAAAACTGGACTGACATTGTCAACAAAAAAATTTAAAAAAGAAAATGTTACTGGCCAGTATGCAATGTCACTATACAAAGAGGTTAATAGATAAATTATCTTTAATTTATCATGCAATTTAAGAATAAAATATTTATAGTTTTCATACAGCTAAAAACTTTCGTGGCAGCCTAGGTATAGTCATTAATTTTATAGTACGCCTTAGATATTAATGTCTTCTTCACAATGGATTTGAATGAGTTTGTTCGGTTATTGTTTTCGGAATTTTATTTTAAAAACGTATGCATCTTCCCAGAAACGACTTTTTAGTTGTAGCCAGTGTGTAAGATGGAACTTTAAGCTTCCCTGTGTTTCTAGTAGCCTTTGGCTTATCGACGTTAGTGGGAAAATCAAATATGTTTTTTCTTACGTACATGATTATTTCAAATATATACAACGACGGCAGGGTTAAGATACCTATTTCTTTAAAAAAAGATCGTAAAGAATCACGTGTCCTTAAGTTATATACTAGGGGCGTTCAATAAAAAGTGAGAATGAGTATGTATAAACAACTTTTACTAAATGTCATTTTATTTTTCGACATAGTCACCTTTTAGCATGATACACTTAGTATATCTTTTTTCTAAACTTAATATTCCATTTTAAAAAAAGGTCTCATCTTGAGTACTTAAAAAATCTTGTACTGCAGCGACTACCGCGTCGTCGTCTTCAAATTTCTGGCCTCTCAGGTATTGTTTAAATCTCGGAAATAGGTAGAAATCACTGGGAGCGAGATCTGGTGAATACGGAGGATGCTTAAGGATATCGAACCCAGCATCACGAATTGCAGCCATTGCAACGGCGGACTTGTGTGCCGGGGCATTATCCTGGTGGAACAGCACAACTTTCGAGAGTTTACCTCGCCGTTTTTCGCGGATCTCATTGCGCAATGTTGCTATTTGTTTGGCGTATAAAGTTCCCGTAATAGTGGCTCCATGCTAGAGATACTCAATCATTTATACCCCTTTACCATCCCAAAAAACAGAGCCCATGACCTCACCGGCAGATGGGCTCACCTTGAATTTCTTCGGAGTTGGAGATGATGGCCTTTTCCATGTCATAGACTGCAGTTTCGTTTCAGGGTCGTAATGATGGAGCCATGTTTCGTCCATTGTTATAAATCGCGCCAAAAAAAGTTCCCGGTCTTGCTGCATCAGGTTCAAAGCTTCTTGACAAATCTCTAGTCTAGTTTGTTTTTGCGTGTCAGTAAGCATTCTTGGTACCCAACGCGCAGATACCTTTTTCATACCCAAGCGTTCATGTAAAATATTATGCACGCTCCCCGTTGAAATCTTTACATTTTCAGCAATAAAACGAACTGTGACACGACGATCCGCCAAAACTGAGTTTTCGACTTTTTTCACAATTTCTTCAGTTACTGCTGTAGTAGGGCGTCCGGAGCGGGGGTCGTCCTTTGTCGATGTTCTTCCACGTCTAAATTCGGCGCACCAACGTGCGACTGTCGAATACTGAGGAGCATTAGACCCTAAAGTGTCCCGCAAATCCAAATTGACTTGGTCCGTAGAAAAATTTTTCAAATACAAGTATTTGATAACGGCGCGCAGTTCAATTTTCTCCATTTTCGCTAACGTACTCAATAGCATTGCAAAGAAATTACCGTATATTTTTTTAAACAAAAGACAGTTAGTTTTTTTTTCATAGCAATCAGCTAGATAGATTAGCTTTACCGGCCAGTATTTAATTTCGTAATATTAAAAGAGTTTGCATCTCATTCTCACTTTATATTGAACGCCCCTCCTTTATAGCTCGCTTTTGCAAAATAAAAATTGATTCCAAGTCTGCAGCAGACCCCCATAAAATAAGGTCGTATGAAATGATGCTATTGAAGTAGGAAAAATACACCAACCGTGCCGTCGCCACATCGGTTAGCTGCCGTATCTTTCTGACTGCAAACGCAGCAGAGCTCAACCTATTCGCAATGGCTGTGGTGTGCGATCCCCACTGCAATTTAGAGTCCAGTGTTATTCCTAAGAATACCGTTGATTTTAATAATTCAATACTTTGACCGTTAAGTTTTATATTTGAGACTGAATTTGAATGAGGCGGATTTAACAATGAAAATTTAATACATTTGGTTTTCTTAGGGTTTAGTAACAAATTATTGGCAGCAAACCATGCGGATATCATCATATCATATCATTGGGATTTGGGATATCATTGGGTTCAGTGAAAACGGTGTCTTTTCTACTAACTTTGAACAGTAAAGAGGTGTCGTCAGCAAACATAACTATCCCTGATTTCTGACTCACCGTATAAATCAGGTCATTTACGTAAACCAAATACAAGAATGGCGCTAGAATAGATCCTTGAGGCACTCCCATTTCGACCACAGATCCCTCCGATACCGTTCCATTAACCGCTACCTTTTGTTTTCTCTGTGTGAGGTAAGATTTGATGAGTTCTAAAGCGAGGTCACGAATACCATAGAAATTTAATTTACAAATTAAAGTGTCATGATCCACACAATCAAAAGCTTTAGAAAGGTCGCAGAATACACCTATAGCATCATGCGATTCCTCCCAAGCTTGTAATATGAATTTAACTAAACTGTAGCCCGCATCTGTAGTAGATCTACCTTTCGTGAATCCAAACTGCTTTGATTGGCGATACGACAATAGAGTGATACCTGCTTTTGGTCCGGGAGGCAGAGGCTATTTTAATTAGTGTTTTTATACCGATCGTTACTTCACAATACTAGTAAAGAAGCTGTCCCTAATAAGGAAAGTGAAGGTCAGCTGATGCACCTGCGGGGGCGCTTGCTATGAGACCCCATAGAAAACGTCAAAAAAAAATCCGAAAAATATTTTATACCGCATGAAATTTTTTTCCATATGTAACTGACAATGATTAGAATTAAAAAAAGTAGTCAGCTGCACGACAGAGGGGGGATTATGCGTCAGCTGAACATGCGAACTTGCAAAAAAAATTAGAAAATAAAATTATTTTATGCCGATTGAAATTTTTTTACATGATTTTAGACATATACAGAAATGTGATATTGATAATCAGCTGCATATATAGTGGGGGAAAGACCGTCAGCTGGAGCATTTAAAATTCCGCGCGTCGTAGAGATATATGCGCGCAGTGATACATTTCTGCTCCAGCTGACGGTCTTTCCCCCACTATATATGCAGCTGATTATCAATATCACATTTCTGTATATGTCTAAAATCATGTAAAAAAATTTCAATCGGCATAAAATAATTTTATTTTCTAATTTTTTTTGCAAGTTCGCATGTTCAGCTGACTATTTTTTTTTTATTTCTAATCAATGTCAATTACACATGAAAAAATTTTTCGGATTTTTTTTTACGTATTCCGCAGCTTCCCACTCTCGCATCCACCGCAACTGGATCAACATCAGCAGGCATAAAATGACTTGTTTAAAAAGCCGCTGCCTCCCGGACTATTTGTCCGACATTGCTTTGAATTGTTTGATTTCAATACGAAGTGTTGATATATTTTTACTAAACATCGTATTCTAGCAATGTCCCGACTTTGATTGCATACTGATTTCGACGCAGTCTTAATGCACAGGGGGCAATTTTTTGAATCGCACCTGTTAACATATCGTTTGAAAATAGCTAAAAATTTATGCTAATTTTATTAAAATAGAGCAGAGTTGATAAATATACAGCTCCGATGAATTCTGTCCACTAGCCGAAAATTTTAAATAGTTTTTTGGGGTTGATTTAAAAATAGGCCCTGTGTTATAATATAACTATAATTAAGTATCTTTGTATTATTATTGACGTGGCACACAATACATATCCACATTCATCAAATCATGCTGAGTGCCTTTGTCCAAATTTTTCGGCACTTAAGTACTTTAAGTATTGTTAGTATGTGTGATAATTCAGGAATAAATTGTTAAATTGGTTTCATTTTTCAATGTCTACTTATTTGACTAATTGTTTATTATAAGCCGAATTTTGTGAATTGAAAATAATTTTCTTTGTTTTTTTATTTCCTTCGCCTCAACACGCCAATTACATGTTGCAGAAATAAATGTAGCTATGTGCTTGATTATTAATACAGGTCACAGTCCTGCAGGCTTATTGTCTAACGCTTCTGACGCTTGCCTTCGCAATCACTATTTCTTTCTGTCAAACGGTATAAGATGATGACAGAAAGAGATGGTGAAAGCGAAGGCAAGCGTCAGAAGCGTTAGACAATAAGCCTGCAGGTCATCGCTCAAAATGACTCGAAACCCAGCTGCGTTGACAGCATCCATTTGTAAAAAGTTTAATTAATGGCGGAAGGGCGGAAAGGTGCCAATTTAATAATTTTGTAATCTTCCTGGAAATTTAAATCTCATGTTTTGCACACTGTTGAAGCTAAAGAATAAAAGAAGGTTTTTTTTATTGTGAGTGGGAGGCAAACGAGCAAGCGGACCATCTGATGGAAAATGATCACCACCGCCCATAAATATCAACAACTCAAAGAGAGTCGCCAATCTGTTGCCGGCCTTTAAAGTATAAGTATAAACCCTTTTCTTGAAAGCCCCGATGTCATAGTTGTCTGGAAACACTGCTGCCGGAAGTGGTTCCACAGGTTTTGTTATTTCAAATTATTTATGTACGTACCTAGTATGCATGCAGCCTTCGTGCAATACATAATGTATCTACTTAATTTCAGTGCTGCTGGTGAAGCACACTTATTTATGTTTTCATCACATTGCAGCATTGACTAGATACGTACATCATACTATTGCGTAACATATTCTTTTTATTTTTGATCTAAGCGTTACATATATACACCGTGAAATTTTAGTGGTTGTTTTCCCGAAACGAGGTGATTTAGTTTCGTTTGTACAATCGATTTATAATTACTATTTTGACTAGAGTCAAAAATCCAATTGTGAAAAACGAAATTCGAAAATGACCGCAAACCAATAGTAACGCTTCGTTGGTACAAGTAGCGTACGATCGTACGATAGGTTAGGTACCAACGAAGCGTTACTATTGTTTTGCGGTCATTTTCGACTTTCGTTTTTCACAATTGGATTTTTGACTCTAGTCAAAATAGTAATTATAAATCGATTGTACAATCGATACTAAATCACCTCGTTTCGGGAAAACAACCACTAAAATTTCACGGTGTATAAATGTGCGAGCAACTTTTCCCTGCAGTCATTTGCCTTATACAACGTTACTTTTTTTTTAATTTTTATTTTCCTTTTGTCCAACCATCAGCATACATTTAAGAGCTAGGCTCTAGTCGGTGGGGTCTTATCCAACCACTGAACTAATATTAAGAAGAATATAAATGCCACGCGATCTAAAAGCACAAGGCGCTTAGGTAGGCTGCAAAGATAATAGTACAAAACCGGCCAAGAGCGTGTCGGACACGCCCAAAGTAGGGTTCCGTAGCCATTACGAAAAAATCAAGTAATATTTTTCTAAGGATTTCGTATGTGTACGGAATCATCCGAATTTGGGGGTAGTTCCAATAGAGAGATCTCCCTCCAGGCAGATGTTATGCCTGGGGACCGAAGTCCAATGGATGAAAGTTGGAAGTTGTATTTATGCAGCCGAGTTGAGAAACTTCGATAGCGTGATGTAGGATTGTAGCAATTAGTTCCTTATGTGACGACTAGATGGCGCTAGTAGTCGCTACATCAGCCCCCCTTTTAGACCGGAGGTCGATACGAATTGCAGTGGAGTGCAGTCTGTGCGTCATGTGGGCGCTTGCAAGGGCCAGTCGCTCAGAGCCTCGTCGGCGAGCATTGTTGTTCCTCTGCTACTTGTAGGTGCATGCCTGTTGCGTGATTGCTCAGAGCCTTGTTGAAGAGCGTTAGTCGGTTGATTGGCAAGTGGAAGTAGTGGGAGGAGGATTTGCGAACTGTAGACACCAGGCAGATAATAGATACATGCTAATGGTGCACAGTGCGGTGAGTATGGCTTGCTGTGAGACTGCGTCATCGTCTTGTGTGTCTGAAGGCCGCGATTTTGTCCAATGTCGTGGGTCACCAATTTGGGCGTAGGCTGCATTAGAGAGATCTCTCTCCAGGCAGATGTTATGCCTGAGGACCGAAGTCCAATGGATGAAAGTTGGAAGTTGTATTTATGCAGCCGAGTTGAGAAACTTCGATAGCGTGATGTAGGATTGTAGCAATTAGTTCCTTATGTGACGACTAGATGGCGCTAGTAGTCGCTACACGAGTTTAGGTATGTTTTATACCTTAGGCTACTAGTTACTCTTAAACTACAAATAATTTCCAAGCAATCTTAGCCGCTATAATTTTCCTAGTAGATTTGATATATTTACTACCATTCTGAATTTTTTCAAATTTTTCCACCTAACAGTTTAGATTTTAGAGGGGGGGGGGGGACGGCCGATTTTAATGAAAATTTTCACTTTAAAGTTGAATATTTCGCAAACAGATCACTAAATAGAAAAATCATGTTAGCAACCCCACAATGATTTTAAAAGACCTATCCAACGATACCTCACACTATAGGGTTAGCCGAGAAAAAAAAAATCACCCCCACTTTACGTCTATGGGAGGTACCCTAAAAAATTTTTTTTTACTTTTTTTTATTCCATCACTTTGTCGGCGTGACTGATATATATATTGATGCCAAATTACAGCTTTCTAGTACTAACAGTCTCTGAGCTTAGCCGCGGACAGACAGACAGACAGACAGACGGACAGACATGGCGAAACTATAAGGGTTCCTAGTTGACTACGGAACCCTAAAAAGGGTTACACGAACGAGTACCTATAATAATTTGCTAAAACCTATGGAAACACATAAAAAATATATAAACAATAGCAGAAAAGGCGAAGTTGTTAAAGAACTGTTAACTGTGTTTAAAGCTTAATTTAATTTACTACATTGACTGCAAGGAATAATTTAAAAAGTTTTTAAAAGAACCCCTTCTGGCCCAAAAGTAGAATTTGAAAGACAAATGGGATCTCGCGTTCACAAGGCGCAAAGCGTCATAACCAATCGATTCGCGGGGCTTTTATATTTCAATACACCCTTCTTGGAGACAGTAGGTACTTGATATTGCATTGTTATCGGAACTCTATTCATGTATCTACTTACCAAGTTTCGAGTCAATTCGAGTGGCGAATTGTTGACAATTAAGTACATAATCGGTAAAAAAATCTGCATGTTGTAAATACTTATGTTCTTTAGTACATAAAATAGAAACAAAAGTAAAAAAGGTGTCATTTTTGCCAAATCGAAAACAACAACAAACAAACTTTTTAGTAATTCCGATAGGCAACCTAACCTAACCACATCGTCTATTTCTTGTCGCCTCCGCCTGGCAACCGCGTACGTGATAGCAACATTATTTTTGTATTGTCTTCTTCTACATATATGTAGATAAATAAAATTCATAGTCCTGACTGACCGACTGACTGATATATCAACGCACGCACGCACAGCCCAAAGCCCAAACCGCCGTACACATATACCTGGAGTGTCATGGTACACTAAGAAGGGATTTTTTGAAATTCCCACGGGATAGAGAATAAATAGGAGTTATATTTTCGCTTCAAAGTGGCCTTATCTCCGTAACTATACTTTTTAGATACTTCGTATTTGGCATGCAAGTACCTAAGTGATTAGGTATAACAGTAACAAAGTAATATTAAGGTTTTCAGAAAATCTCACGGGATAAGGGAAAAACGGTATTTATATTATATTCAATTCAATGGGACCCTATCTCTGTAACCATTTGTTTAGATGCATATACATACATAGAGGTGCATTAAAAAGGGATTTTTGTAATTTCCCGCGGGATAGAAATCGGGCTTTGATTATAAATTTTATTGTGCGCGAACGAAGTCGCAGGCAAAAGCTATTTAGTGATATAATTAATTTGTAAAAAATATACAAAAAAAAACGAGCGTGAGTGGTTTAATAAGGGTTTCTGTGACAGGCTGGTTGGCGCTAGTGTATCGTGAGATCCGTTTGATAATGATAATTTTATTTTGACTTTAATGTCACGTCTGGGAATGTTTTATAACTATAACTAAATGAGCCAAACGTAAGCAAGACTGTACCGTCAAGCAGACCTCACGACGATAATACCATCTAATGATATTCCACTTGTCAGAGAACACACATTTACTTTACTGTGTCTCGAACATAATGAAATCGAATATAACGTGCAAATTCAGTTATATTATGTTGTGTTGTGTATGCAAAGCTTAGAAAGTCATTTTATAATATACGGCATAAAGAGAACCTTTTCGCTTACTGTTATAACGCTTTTATTTTTCTTTAATTTCAGCGCTCAAAGGCAGGAAAAACAAATGTACAAAATACACGTAAGTACCCGGTACCCGGTACTAAACAAACAGAACGAGGCTTTTTGACAGTGCTATAAATTTGTGTTTGAGTTACAAATAAAGCTATGGCTATGGGCGATATTTGAGTCTCTATCGCATAATTTAAGAAGTCATAATGTAGGTATATCATTCTTCATAGTCAACGTTAGTCATAAAGTGATTTATTTATGAAACAGTTTTTTTTTCGGAATTGTTATAAAACAAACCTACTGCTTTCTATTGGATGACATTTAAAAAAGTCCTGAGAAATGACTTAGGTACTTTTTCAGAATTAAATCACTTTATGACTAACGTTGATTATGAAGAATGATGCATTATGATTTATTAAATTATGCGAAACCTCTGAATCTCGTGATATTTGCGTTGGCACGTCGAGTTGTTATCTAGGTAATGGATTATCTAAAATCATTACGGTAGAAAAATCTTACAGGGTTTTAAGGTATGATATATATAAGAGAGTATTTTTAATTCAATTAGAAACGTTTCTAAACACATTCACTGATTCATTCGCGAGCGCGCCGCGAAAATCTTTAGGAGTTTTTCATTGTTGTCACCGAGAGGGGAGGAAAACCCTCCACAATTTGTCGAATCGTTAAAGCTGTAGCTTGAGCTCTTCGCGTCAAGGAAGTGATTACCAGTTTATTTAAAAGCAAACACGGATGTGCCATTTTACTTGGACATTTAAATTAGCTATAATGCTAATTAAAGACATATACCTAAAATAAGGAGATGACCGACATACCAACTCACAGCCCAAACTATTGACTGGGACTAGAAGCTCAAAATTTTGTACACTGATTTCTTTCATCAAATAGACGAGCACTTAGGACGGAATTTTGTAAATTCAGCCCTTGAAGGGTAAAAATCAGGTATGAAGGGTTTGGCTAGATATTCATTGTATTTAAAATTATTGGTATTCACCGTTTTGTTCAATTTCAATCCCTCAAAGGATAACATGTTTGTGTGGAGAAACGGAACCGCTGAAACTACAGATACTACGATTTTTTCGACGATTTAGTCTAATTTTTACCGATAGCCCGGAAAAAGTATGTGCTATAAAACGAAAGCATAAACTATCGCCAAAAATTAAACTGATAGAATATTTGCAAAAGATTCAACATCTTTATTTTATGCTGGTGATTCCTTGTGATTGTTTGGTGAAATTAATCACTTCGATGTATACTGGAAGTAAGTAAATATAAGTGTACGTTTTGTTGTTTAATGATCACGTCCCCGGTTGTTGTTAGGGAATAATAATTGTTTGAAACACAATATCTTTGTTCTGCTTCAAGTTAATTAGTTTATTTTTACTTTTGACAATGATTATTCTAATTACTCTAAGGGGGATGTGTTGTTTGTTAGCTCCAAGGGCTGACAAAGACAAAATGAGTACTTATTTTTTATGATGTAGCACTAATTACAGTTGTACACTTTTTACGGTGACTTTGCACATGTAGAAAGCTAGGTATTTGCCATAAGCTCACTGGGAAAAGCTAGGCCGTAAATCAGTCAAATATGTAGATAAAGAGAGTACATAAATTATGTCGAGGCAGGTCGGTTATCAAACACGATGACGTTTCACATAAATACTTGCTAGCGGCGGATTCGGATTGGAGGATGATAATAAAACACATGTTTCTGACATGAGTTACCTGAGTACTACGGTGCTTGAGTAATGTCGCTCGAGCATATTAAGTAAGGTAAATTTATTTTTCTCAGACATGCTATGAAATATTGACGTTATGTTCCTTAGACGAGAGGTCAACAATGGAATTTCATACAACATTGCCGGCCTAGGCCGGCAAAGTGATCCTATTTAATTTCCATTTCACACCGGAGTGACAAGGCATCATGGCGTTCAGCCATTAAAAAAACTATACATAAGCAATATTTATTTTTGGTTCATATGACATTCTGCTACTATTCTGCGCTTATATAAAATAAATACTAACAAACTTATGAATGTTAAAGGACTTATTATTATTGAATTGTTATTTAAAACACTATTGCATTGGGTTATCCTGTAATGATAGTTGTTATGTGAAATAAATAAATAATAAATAAATAAATATCTCGGTTAAACTGAACTTCGGGAGTCACATCGAATCCTGACATAAACCGCTGCGAAAAAGCTTGGTATCCTATCCAAGGTTAGGCGATACTTCACTACGGACAAGCTCATTGGTCTTTGCCGAGCTCAAGTCCGATCCTGCATGGAGTATTGCTGCCACCTTTGGGACGGTTCTGCTGAATATCAGCTAATTGCTTTGGATTCGGTAGAACAGCGAGCGAAGAGGCTCATCGGCGTTGCGTCGCCTGCGCGATGCGGATTTTTGTCGGCAGAACCTTCGTCATCGCAGAAGAGTGGCTTTCCTGTCGGTATTCTACAGGCAACATTTCGTTGAATGTGCTTCGGAACTGCACGACCTTATTCCAACTGCTCCTTTCTTCCACAGTTTGACCAAGCAGGCGAAGTCTCCACCCTTACGTTGTCAGTATTCCCAAAATCCGCACAAAGCGTTTTCGCTCTTCCTTCATCAACTCTCTTCTTTTGTTGTGTAAATTAAAAAAAAAAATGTGTAGTCAATAAAGCAACGTTGCGAATGCTGTACCATGCCTTAGCGGATTCAGTGCTAAGTTACGGGCTCGTTGCGTATGGACGAACCTTTCAAACGCAACTGGAAAAATTTTTGAATTTGCAACGTAGGTTTATTAAAATGGGTGTGTATTACAATACCGAAGTACGAAAGACCGAATGTATTAAAATATCGAATGGGTCAAAAGACCGACACAATTTTTTTCTGAAACCGTAAACTTCTCAGAATTTATTAAAACGACATCATACAGAACCCATTAGGTTAGGTTAGGTTTGTTTTATAACAATCTTAAAAAGTTAACGGTTTCAGAAAAAAATCGTGTCTGTCTTTTGACCCATTCGATATTTTAATACATTCGGTCTTTCGTACTTCGGTATTGTAATACAACCCATTAAAATTGTTAGTAGACAAAAAAACGAAAAAAATGTGCTATAAAAACTATAATAAGTTATTTAAAATTTGTAATGTAATATCACAGTATGTAATAACAGTGACCGAAAAGGTTAATTATTTGTTAGCATTGGATCAGTATCATAGCCTGGAATTTAAGCAACTTAAAAAATACGATCGTTGTTTTAGACTAGCATTACGTAAAAAATATGTGGAGACTCGAGCCTGTTATGGAAAAAGGACGAGGATGTACTTAATACCGCGTATATTCAACAGCCTATTCACGGAGGAAGAATGTAAAACTAAAACTTGTTTTAAAAATAAGTTGAAAACTTGGTTGATAAACTCTTTCCATGCAAAAAATTGTTAAGTAGTATAGTCAGTAGTTTTGTAAGATGTACTGTATCTATTGTGCACAAATTTATTTGAATTGAGTGTGTGAGTTCGCCAACAAATTGTTTTGCAATTTGGCGAAATATTTCATAAGTATAAATGTGTATAATAATACTTACAATAAATAAAAAAAAAGGTTTTATTCAATTCAATGTGTTTTAAAGTATACCTATTTTGAACAATTTACTTTTTTTGTACCTCATTGTTTGGCACTAATCCCCGTTGGGTGTCACTGGCAAAGCCCAATGCCAATGAGATAACGACTAAGATCAATGAGATTTATTCCAATTTCCGACAATAAATTTTATACTTGTCATCCCTGCTGCCGATACTAGAAAGGGCTCCCAAAGCAAAAAGTGGTTTTCTCATCCTCCTATCTTGCGCTTGTATTTGTTATGTTAATCAAGCTTTTGACGGAGCAGTAAGTATTACTGCTGCCAAAACCATCTTCGGTCTTCACATAGCTTCGTGATCTACATTGTTCAAAAATGGCTCGTTCTCAAACGTGTGTAAGGCTTTTCATATGCGACTGCTGGTTTGACACTCAAGATTGGTTTACTTTACTTGCTACATAGCCTAATCTTTCAGCCAAATCCCCCAAAACGAAACAAGCGAACTAATTAATATCCTATTAATGGGAAACGAAGCAATATATATCCTCTAAACACATTTATTATTCACCCTTAATTCCTCAGGATCTGCCCCTTTCCTAACCAAGAAAAAATATTTTAATCCGTCGTTTGCTCATATATAGGCAACATGCTCGCAGCCCCGATTGTTCTAAATATTTTCTCGTGTTAGAACCAAAAAATATATAAATTAACTAGCTTTTGCCCGCAACTTCGTACGCGAAGACAATAACGTTAGTTGTTTGGATGAAATTTGGCATTCAGGTAGTTTATTACGTGGATTAACACATAGAAAAAATGCAAAGTTCCCGCGGAATTTGAATAAGTGAATTCTAAAGCCGATAATTCGCGGTGGCCTAGTGGTTTGACCTATGGTCTCTTAAGCAGAGGGTCATGGGTTTGAGCCCGGGCTTGGTCCTCTGAGTTATTCCGAATTCGTGTGCTAAATTACGTTTGAAGATTACCATGAGCTTTACAGTGAAGGAAAACGTCGTGAGAAAAGCTGCACACACCTGAGAAGAAATTCAATGGTACACACCCGCACTGTACAAATCGTACTGGGCCCAAGTGGGAACTACGGCCCAAGTGTTCTCGTTCTGGGAGGGGGCCTGATTGAAACAACAACATTTTATCCCAGGAAAGTGCAAAGTGCATTCCGCGGGATAGAAATAACTGTTTTGACCTATTTTGAAAATCAGAGACAGTGTAGCTTTATATTAGTGAAATAATTTTAAAAATCAGCCCCCACGTTCAATTGACTTATTTCTATCCCGTGGGAATTTTGAACTTTTCCTGAGAAAAAGTAGTATGTCAATCAGGGATAATGTAGCCTTCAAGTGGTAAAATATTTTTCAAATTTAGCCCCAAAGTTAAATTTACTTATTTCGACCCCACGGGAAATTTACATTTCCCGTAGAAAAGTAGCCTATGCCAATCAGAGATATTGTAGCTTTAAAATTATAAAACATTTTTAAAAATCAGCTCCTAAGTTGAATTTACTTATTTCTATCCCGTGGGAATTTTGCATTTTTCCCGAAAAAAAGTACCCTATTTCAAACAGGGATACTGTAGCTTACTATTGGTGAAAGAATCTTTAAAATCAGCCCCAAAGACGAATTCAAATTTTTCTATCCCGTAGGAATTTTGTATTCTCCCGAAGAAAATGTAGCCTATGTCAATCAGGGATAGTCATATCATATCATATGAAAGAATTTTTAACATCAGTGCCAAAGTTGAATTTACTTATTTCTATCCCGTGGGAATTTTGCATTTTCCCGGATAAAAAGTACCTTATGTCATTAAAGGATAGTGTAGCTTTCTAATTCTGAAACAATTTTTAAAATCAGCCCCAAAGTTGATTTTAAATTTTTCTATCCCGTGGGAATTTTGTATTTTCCCGAATAAAAAGTAGCCTTTTTCAATTGGGGATAGTTATATCACATAATAATGTAAGAATTTTTTAAATCAGCCACGAAATTGAATTAATTTATTTCTATCCCGTGGGAATTTTGCATTTTCCCGGATAAAAAGTAACTTATGTCATTAAAGGATAGTGTAGCTTTCTAATTCTGAAAGAATTTTTAAAATCGGCTTAATAGTTTCAAAGATTCCGCTATAAACAAATAAACAAAGAAAGCTTAGATATTCCCTATCTCGTGGGAATTTCGAAAAATCCTTTCTTAGTGCACCCCTACAATACTCAAGGTACATGTATGCCCAATTTCAAGTCTCTAGCCACAGTAGTTTAGGCTGTGCGTTGTATGTCAGACAGTCACCAATCAGTCAGTCAGTCAGTCAGTCAGTCAGTCAGTCAGTCAGTCAGTCAGTCAGTCAGTCAGTCAGTCAGTCAGTCAGTCAGTCAGTCAGTCAGTCAGTCAGTCAGTCAGTCAGTCAGTCAGTCAGTCAGTCAGTCAGTCAGTCAGTCAGTCAGTCAGTCAGTCAGTCAGTCAGTCAGTCAGTCAGTCAGTCAGTCAGTCAGTCAGTCAGTCAGTCAGTCAGTCACGGTACTATTTTATAGGTATAGATAATTACTAGAGCATTTTCGATTTTCAATTTGAGGCCAACAATAACGAAATACAAGGGAAATTTTCAAGGGGCTAGTTCAGATCTCCAGATCTCTTGAATAGTTGGTGTATGTAAGTATGTACGTACAGTACATGTGTATATTGTATAAAGGGATCATTTCAGAAAATGAAAAACCGGGCAAATGCCTGTCGGACACGCCCATGATAGGGTTAGGGGGTGGGGGGGACACAATCTTACACAAATCGACCTAGTCCCAAACTAAGCAAAGCTTGTACTATGGGTACTAGACGACGATAAACATACTTATATAGATAAATAAATACTTAAATACATAGAAAACATCCATAACTCAGGAACAAATATTCGTGCTCATCACACAAATAAATGCATGGTTCTGTAGCAGGTACGAAAAAATCTTTGCATACTTTATTAATGTGGTTGTTTTGGTCCCAACGTCGGCGGTACAGCGCCATCTATCGGCGAATTGGGTAACTAATCTAACTGCAATCTACTAGAGCTAGTATGTATGTTGATTGTTTTTTAGATGTAATATATTTTTTTTATTTGAAAGAATATACTGATAGCGTGATCTTATAGGTACTTAAAGAAAAAAAATGCTTGCAATGGCGGTTAAATTACAATCTTAGTTTAGAAATATTTTTTTACAAAAACTTAAAAACTGCTCAACTGATTAAGTTGAAAATAATTTTCCTAGAAAGTTTTTATTAAGTTTAACTTACGTGATTTTTTTCATATTTTTTACACGTGCGGTTCAATAGTTAGAGGGGGTCCCGGACACATTATTTTGAAGTTTCGGAGTGAATATCTCCGAAAATATTCACTTTATCAAAAAATGGTTTTAAAAACCCTTATTTATTTTTAAATACCTATCCAATGACACATATAGGGTTAGTTGAGAAAAAAAATCACCCCCACTTTACGTCTATGGGAGGTACCCTAAAAAAATTTTTTACTTTTTTTTATTTAATCACTTTAACAAGTTAGGTATGAAGTATCTTTATGTATTTTTTTATTCAACTTCATTTTTTTATTACTTTTACGGTCATCCCGTGAAACCATATATTTCAAACTAAATACAAACTGAAATATAGATGCACAGAAAAAACCCCAGAAAAAAGACCAATGCTGGGAATCGAACCCAGGTCCTCAGCGTTCCGTGCTGCGTGCTTACCCCTACACCATCACTGGTCTAGAGGTTAGCGACGAATCTTTCCCATACATCGTACATTTCAGTCTGTTATAATCACCTTATGCAGTGATAAAGCGCGCATCTATGTTATGCCCTCTATCTCGATAAGTCTCTCGAGACTTAACACTCCTTCGGAACTAACCGCTCACCTGGACCAAGAGATGGCGCTACTGTGCTAATCACTTTGTCGGCGTGACTGATATATATATTCATGCCAAATTACAGCTTTCTAGTGCTAACAGTCTCTGAGCTTAGCCGCGGACAGACAGACAGACGGACAGACATGGCGAAACTATAAGGGTTCCTAGTTGACTACGGAACCCTAAAAAAGGAAAATTCGAAGAATTTCACAAAATGAGACCCGCTTTGAACTGAAAAAGTGGCTAAATCAACTAACCATTTATGACTTAAAGATTTTATCTTATAAATTATAACTTAAAACTTTTCGTCCCAATTCCCGAGAATTATACTCTCATATTAAAAATCATAAAATCTACGTGCGTACGCTGAAAGTTGGATCGTGGCAGAAAAAATATGGACTCTCTTTCGCCTGGCGCCCTTAGTTATTTGAGTTCATCGAATTGAAAATCGAACGAACAGCAAGTATAGGTAGGTAGGTGTTGAGTGGTATCTCCTACTGCAAACGTGAAACGTGCCCCGCGTAACTGAAAGCGCGTCAAAGAAAGGTAAGGATCGTAAAGGGCGTACTTACGAAATTCAACATAGGCAAATAAAAAGGAACAGCTTTTCATACCGAAAATTTTACGAGTAGGTAGCTGCCATTGATTAGGGACGTAGGTAGGTTCATGTTTACGAGTGTACACTCTGCAGCACCCCGACTGACCACTCGTCCAGCTTATGGCACTGCGTTGCGATAAAGTTTCACGAATACGGTAAGTTATGATTGCTGGCGATCGATTGTACTATAATGTTAGTACCAGTAACATTAAATGATCCTGAATGCCAGCCAGTTCACATACTACAAGTGCATGAATTTATAAATCCATAAATATTTAGGCAACAATTGTCTAAGTTTCACATTAAACTGTCTAGTGTATTATATTTGATACGTATTAATGTTAGACAATGGAAATATGTAATAATGATTATGTTAACACAATACATTCCTGACCTCAGTACAAACATTCATTTTCATCATACAAATTGTTTGCTCCTTCGTCCCACCCCTTAGCGGGTTTTGAACCGTCGACTCAAGTTTCGTAGTTAAAGTCACGACTACTTGACAAAGCTATCAGATAAACGAACCTTGCTTATACAGGGTGTTTGGCAGTCGAGTGTAGGGGTTTAAGGGGTGATAGCTAGGATCATTCTGAACATTTTTGACCACATTTACTATTATGCAAAATTGCACGGTTTTTGAGATATAGCCATTTTTTTTCTTTGAAAAATCACTGTTTTTGCCAGATTTTTTTAATTTAAACATCCTGTATACCCTGCATTGAAATAATTTTTGGTGTTTAGTCTTCGCAATACCTTGCTCGTTCAAAATAAATTCAATTACTGCTAGATTAATTGAAAAAACCTCTTAAGACATGACAAGAAAAAAAAAATCTCAAATACTTTTGTAACTTTGCGTGTCCACAAAAAAAAGTAATAGCGGTTTACGCGTACAAAATACTTAATAAACTTCTTTGATTTACGGGCTTTCCAAACATGTGCCATTTAAAAAGGATAAACTAAAAAAATAAATAAAAATTAAGGTGTTTCCAAAAAAAGACCTTAATCTCCATACATTGTTTAGTGTAGTGACTGGTTAGTTGAAGTATTTTAAATTTGTATTTAGAATGTTCTTGCAAATTATGCTCTTACTCCTCGTGAGAAAAAATCATATCTTAAATATGGAACGTTCTCAATTCTGTAGTTCAGCTTATTTTACAAATTAGTCTGTTTTCGAATTTAAACACGTTTGTTTCGCTTCAAATGTAGTACAGTGAATTCAATTACACAGATTTAAGTTTTAAAGTTCAGTTCCTTAAATTTTAACAACTTCGAGATGTCGTCATTTTCTAACCACGAGTACGCAGACATAATTTTTATGTACGGGCTTGCTGACAGAGACGCAACAAGGGCTCGTAATTTATACCAGGAACGTTTTCCCTCTCGAAGACTACCGAATGCACAAGTTTTTAGGAATACTTTTATAAAACTTCGGGAAACTGGTAATTAGGCCTCAAGACGCCCTGGTCTCCACTATCGTGAACATTATGTTGTTAATATCGACGAAGAAATATTAGCAAAATTCAGTGAGGATCCCACAACGAGTATCAGGAAAGTTGCAAGTGAACTTAACTTAACTGAGTGGAAAGTGTGGACAGTTGTTAACGGTGATGGCAGGCACCCGTTCCATTACACACCTGTTCAAGGTTTAGACGAAGGAGCTCCGATTCGTCGTTTAGCATTTTGTCGCTTCCTATTAAATTCAGACATTGAAGAGCCGTCTTTTCTTATAAGAATACTTTGGACTGACGAATCTAAGTTTGATAGAGATGGTATTACAAATTTTCACAATCTTCACTATTGGGAAAAAAAAATCAAAATCCACACATGAAAAAGCAAGTATCATCCCAAAGGCGTTTTAGTGTCAATGACTGGGCGGGCGTCATTGCGGATACTTTTCTTGGGCCACACTATCTGCCGAATAATTTAAACGGACACGCGTATTTATCATTTTTGCAAAACGATTTACCAGTGATACTTAAAGATATGCCTCTGAACATAAGACGCGATATGATATACCAAAACGATGGATTTCCTGCACATTACGCAAGATCTGTACGTGATTATTTTGATAATACTTTCCCAAATAGGTGGATTGGCAGAAACTGCCCAACATTGTGGCCAGCTCGCAGTCCTGACTTAACTCCAGTTGATTTTTTTGTCTGGGGTAGGCAAAAGACTTAGTTTACGATGAGGAAATTATGGACATAGCACATTTAAGACGCAAAATAGAGGCCGGATGTCTCATAATTAAAAATGAAATGAAACTTAGAGTGACGACCACCGAGGTGCGAAGGCGTGCTCGTGCTTGTGTCAGGAATAGTGGAGGACATTTTGAACACTTAAAACGTAATTAAGTAGTTAAGAACAATATCTTACTGTTTTCTACCTGAAATAAACGCTATCTGTCTGTTTATCTATCTTAGTAGGTTAGCTAATTACTCATAGTTTATAAGTTCGTAATTGTTATTTTAGTGACAGTGACAGTACTAAAATATTCTGACAAAAGTTAAATGTGTTTTTTATTTTTCCATTTCTATCTCGGGTGACAAACACAATTTGTTTGTTTAATTTCTTTCTAAGCAAAAATAAAGTGGTGCACTTATGAGCAAGCAAGAAAACATAAAATTTTGTTGTCGTATAGTCGGTACTGTCTTAGTCGTACTCAATTGCATTGTAAGGACACAAGATCTCTTTTTTTGAAATACCTTATTTATTTGTAATTTTTTTAGTTTATCCTTTTTAAATGGCACATGTTTGGAAAGCCCGTAAATCAAAGAAGTTTATTAAGTAATTTGTACGCGTAAATAGCTGCTACTTTTTTTTTGTGGACACGCAAAGTTACAAAAGTATTTGTGATTTTTTTTTTCGTTATGTCTAAAGAGGTTTTCTCAATTAATCTAGCAGTAATAGGAAATTATTTGAATTTATTTAGAAGGACCAAGGTATTGCGAAGACAAAACACCAAAAATTATTTCAATGCAGGGTATACAGGATGTTTAAATTAAAAAAATCTGGCAAAAAGAGTGATTTTTCAAAAAAAAATGGCTATATCTCAAAAACCGTGCAATTTTGCATAATAGTAAATGTGGTCAAAAATGTTCAGAATGACCCTAGCTATCACCCCTTTAAACCCCTACACTCGACTGCCAATCACCCTGTATATAACCTCGTAGCTTAGTATTTTGTTAGCATAATTATGTGAGTGTATAGACATGAGGCAAAAATATTAAATATAAGTCCTTTAGCTTTTTTTTTATATTAAGTATTTGTTTGAATTTAGTATTTAAAAATTGATTTTTAAATAAAAAATAAAACCGCCTTAAAAAACACCTAGGGACCAAGAAGTAAAAAAACATGTATAAAATAAAAATTGAACCGACTACAGAAGCTATGAAAATATTGTTCTACTAATCTGTCTGAGGTCTGTGCCTCAGCACGAGCCAGCAGGAGTGGTGCCTAGTTAGTTTTTAGGTGTTTTTTGAAGGCGGTTATTTTTTTACTAAGTACATTTTATTTTATCACTTTGTTAAGGTAAGTAATTGCTACATGTATCCATGCAAAATTACAGCTTTCTAGCACTAATAGTCTCTACACTAAGCCGCGGACGGACAGACAGACAGACATGACGAAAATATAAGTGTTCCGTTTTGACATTTTGGCTCTGGAAGCCTAAAAAAGGTTGAGAACCTCCTCCTTTTTTTAAAGTCGGTTAAAAAGTATGTAGGTAATTTTGCCCGTATCTCCGTGTGCAAAGAATTCGTTTTCTTAACGCAATTCCGCAGGATCTATGCAATTTTCCGGTATTAAAAGTATGCTGTAAGTAAATCAAGGTTATAAAATATCTATGGGCCAGATTTCATCAGAATCCGTCCAACCGTTATAGCGTGACAGAGTAACAAACATCCATACATCCATCTATACAAACTTTAGCGTTTATATTATTAGTAGATTAAACGACAGAATCACACATTTGACATACCTATTATATTTATTATTATTTTGTTTATTAAATATAAACATACATTCCACCTAACGGTTTTCGGCTACTGACATGATTCTATTGTCAAACGATGGGCTTGGATGTTTAGCCCGCAGGTGACTGATGTATCCGATTTTCGCAGTGAACGTTCTACTACTCGTACAAGCAAGGCATGACAGGGCACCGTTTATAAAATTACTAGCTTTTGCCCGCGGCTTCGCTCGCGTGTACTATGAGTATTCCAAAGAACCAAGATATCAAGCAAGCAAGCATACAGGCAAGCAAGCAAGCAGGTCTACAATTGACCGAGAAATCGGTGAACATACCTACATAAAAAAATTCATAAAGTGGAATGCATAATTGCATAACCTTCTCCTTTTTTAGAAGTCGGTTAAAGTGCCCTTTGCGGCCTACTTACAGTATAAACTTATGAATTTTGAAATTTTAGCTTTCTACAACCAGTAAAACGCAAAATCCCGTTTTTTCCCGTTCCCGTAAGAATTTCGGGAAATGTTTTCTTAATGCTCCCCTACACTCCCTAAGGAACCCACTTGCCAAATTTCAGCTTTCTATGACCAGTAAAACGAAAAAGCCCGTTTTTCCCGTTCCTGTGGGAATTTTGGAAAGTCCTCTCTCAATCCAGCTCTACACTCCCCAAGGAACCCACTTGCCAAATTTCAGCTTTCTATGACCAGTAAAACGAAAAATCCCGTTTTTCCCGTTCCCGTGGGAATTTTGGAAAGTCCTCTCTCAATGCTCCTCTACACTCCCCAAACGACCTACATGCCGAATTTCAGCTTTCTACGACCAGTAAAACGAAAAATCCCGTTTTTTCCCGTTCCCGTGGGAATTGGGGAAAGTCCTCTCTCAATGCTCATCTACACTCCCCAAGCAACCTACATGCCGAATTTCAACTTTCTACGACCTGTAAAACGAAAAATCCTGTTTTTCCCGTTCCCGTAGGAATTTTGGAAAGTCCTCTCTCAATCCAGCTCAACACTCCCCAAACAACCTACTTGCCGAATTTCAGCTTTCTACGACCAGTAAAACGAAAAATCCCGTTTTTTCCTTATCCCGTGGGAATTTTGAAAAATCCTGAAATTAATGTTTTAAATAATGTAATACCGCTACTTGTGTATCAAATTTGAAGAGTCTAGTTATTATAGTTACCGAGATAGGGTCACTCGGAATCGAATATATAAATCCCGTTTTTTCCCTTTCCCGTGGGAGTTCCCAAAAATCCTTCCTTAGTGGATGCCTACAATGTATAAGGTATCTATGTGCAAAATTTCAAGTCTCTAGGTCCAGTGGTTTGGGCTGTGCGTTGATATATCAACAGTCATTTAGTTTATATTTCAACCCCATCGCACCCCATCCAGGGAGATGGTATTTTACGTCTGCCACGTCGGATTTTAAAACCGTTGTTGTTTTCATAACCAGCGACCCGATAAACCATAGAAACAACACCCATGTTGATTTTCAGACTTTGTTACCCCTTTCCCCCCTTTTAGGGATTGAATTCTCAAAAAACCTGAAACACGTGTTTACTCATTTATCATTAGGAGTACTTCTGTGAAGTTTCGAATAAAATAGTCGAACTAATCTTGTTTCCCCATACAAACTTTGGACCCCCGTTTCACCCCCTTAGGTAGTGAATTTTGAAAAATCCTTTCTTAGTGCACCCCTAGACCTTATAAGGAACCTACATGCCAAATTTTGAATCTCTAGGCCCAGTGGTTTGGGCTGTGCGTTGATATGTCAGTCAGTCAGTCAGTCAGTCAGTTTCTTCTTTTATATATATAGATCTATAGTGTATGGATGTTTTATGATTGACTTATACTTAATGAACTAAAACAATTACTTTGCTCACTGATTGCTGATGCTGATTCAATGACTTATACTTGTTAAATAGAAACATTTTTCTTACTGCCTATACAAAGTGTCAATTATAATCGATGGGCTTCGCATCATTCAAATACGTGTATCAGCTTACGTATTTTAATAGAATTCACTTTATAAGTTTTATTTTCCTTCATGTAACTACGCAATAAACGTAATTGCGGTCGACCGTCTAAGAAAACTTAATCATTGTATGGCAATTAATAGGACGAAGTTTACTCAATTTGTTTTGTACAAGGCATTACGAACTTTATTTGACAGTGAGACCAACTTCGACTTTGCTTTCGAGTCTAAAGTTTAGACGTTGCATTGCATAGGTTCTGCGATTTAAGCTTCATATGCTTGCGTGCAATTACTTTGCATTTATTGAGGTAATTAATTTTTTCAATTGCTTATTGCGAATTTTGATAGTTCATTAACAGATTAACACCCATTTTTGTGAATTCTCTTTCAATACGAAATACTTTACTATAAAGTAATTACCTACTTGAGCGTTTATACGCTCGTACCTACCTAATACATGTATGTACTCTAGCGTACTTTAGATAGATACCTAATAAATTCATATGTTGGGACACATCACATTTTATAGAATAATAAGTACTGTATTTTTATGGACTTGATATCGACTTCGATTAGCGTAAAAGTATCAGAGCGAGACAATTATCCTCTCTTCAAAAGTAATACTTACTAAACATCAGTAAGTTTATTCTATCTAATTAGCGAGGTGCCTTTGCTTCGGTACCAAACAAAACTGTAAAGAACTCCATAAAACCATTTACGGAAGTAGACCAATTGTTTGCAAAATGCATCGTTAAAAATAAAATTAAGAGAAAGAGGGAAGGAAAGTGGATATTCCGCGGCGGCGGGCAGAGGAGGAAGGAAGAAGTGCTTTCGTCTGGAGTGCTGTACTATTGCTGCACAATACAATAGTCTATTTTTGCCCTCGCGACTTGTTGTCGTGTCAGTTGACCTCAAAAATGTTGTTTTAAGCAGGAAGTCTGCATGCGTTCTAGTTCGTGACAGCTTGTAAGAAATGTTGATAGCGTGCTATTCTTGCCATAGAAAAGCTTGCAGTGATCATTAGGTATACCTAATTCGAACAGATACGACTAGGCATTTACAGCGACGCAGCAGTGTCATTGAGAGCCAAATACCTACTGTTCTACAAAGCGCAGTTTGAAATTAATATGACAAAATTATACCTAGAGCATAATTATTATGGAAGTGAAAGTGCAACCGACTATGAATAGAAATATCTCATGATTTTATTTACACTGAGACATAAGTAATACGAACCCACTGCGTCCATATATCAAAAAAATATCGTCCCCTAATTCCATAACGGCAATTTTTCCAACATCAGGACAAATTTTGAAAGGGACAATTAGTGAAATAATTCATGTCAATTACGTAGATTGGAATAGAATTAGTGTTAATATTAGTCGGATTCGAGAGGTGTTAGCCAATTGTACGGTTAAGTATGGTATGAGAGGTCGCGTTCGCGGGCAGCCACTTCGCGGAGGGGCGCGTGCCGTCGCGGCCGTTGTTTACATGCGTTCGCGGCGGTCCGACACGCAGGCTGAGACGCGTTCGCCGCGCGATTCACATCGTCCGTAGACTAAACGTGATTTGAGTCGGCGTCGCTCACGAGCACGAGATGCCGCCCTCCGCCGGCCGCCCGCCCCCACCGCCCCGCGGCCGCGCGACCCCGCGACCCCCGGCATCGCGCCCGCCGCTGCGGCTGCCTCGTGCCTCTCACTTCTCGACCACATGCCTTGATCCTTCACCTCGACGTGCCACTACGGTGAACGTCAATGACTCCCGGAGATTAATAGCAGGAAAACACGGACATTGGATGCTGGAAAATTATGTACACACACTCTGGTGATCTTACTAAGTAATTAATCAACGCATTTGTCTACATTGAAAAGTGTGTTAAGAACTGTTTACTCGAAAGTGTTGTCCTTAGCTAATATAGAAAACATTGGAATAAAAAAAAAAGTTACAAGCGAAACCATAAACATCATTTAGGGTATTTTTTTATTGTTTTTTTTTATATTTCTTACTTCAGAACTCCGCCATTTAGGCGACCAGGCTTAGTGGTTAGAGAACCAGACTATGAAGCTTGAGGTCCCGGGTTCGATTCCCGTGTCGGGGCAGATATTTGTATGAAAAATTCGAATGATTGTTCTCGGGTCTTGGGTGTTTAATATGTATTTAAGTATGTATTTATCTATATAAGTATGTTTATCCATTGCCTAGTACCCCTAACACAAGCTTTGCTTAGCTTACTTTGGGACTAGGTCAATTGGTGTGAATTGTCCCGTGATATTTATTTATTTTATTTATTTATAAACCAATTAGATTAGATTTTTTTTACTCCTCAACAATTAAAGTCTCCATTTACCTATTATTTCGTGAAAAATGGCAAGCAGTTGAAATTACGCTATTGTAACTTAGATTAGTTACACTAAAAAGTGAGAAATAAAACAATATAAAATAAAAATTTAACCGACTTCGTATTGGTAGAAAGAAAGCTATCCGATACCATGTAGGTAAGAAAGATGACTAGGTCCACTCCTGCTGGTTCGTGCTGAGGCACCAACTGCAAGTAGACCAGAAGGCAAAAAGTTATTTTCGTGGTCTTTTGAAGTCGGTACAATTGTTATTTTTAAATTTTTCTCAGGCACGCGCGGATATCAAGTTGAAATTATTATGAGTTTTAGGGCTGTGGTCTCTTGCAACGATAAAAACAGCAATAAAAAGGATATTTTTTTGAAAAGGTATTTTCATACAAAAACCCGTGACAATCAAAACCTATGAGTACCTCGTTGACAAAAAATTATAAAATTTTCCGAAATATACTTTAGACCAGCGGTTCCCGAAAGGTGGTCCGCGGAACCCTGGGGTTCCGTGGAAGGGCAATAAGGGTTCCGTAAAAAATATTTTCATGTGCGGTGAGCAATTTAATTGTTTTTCATTTATACCTATTTTAAGGTGTTATCAAAGAAGGGTTCCGCTAGGAAAAATGTAATCAATTAGGGTTCCTTGACACAAAAAAATTGGGAACCCCTGCTTTAGACGACCAGATGGCCTAGTGGTTAGAGAACCTGACTATGAAGCTTGAGGTCCCGGGTTCGATTCCCGTGTCGGGGCAGATATTTGTATGAAAAATACGAATGTTTGTTCTCGGGTCTTGGGTGTTTAATATGTATTTAAGTATGTATCTATCTATATAAGTATGTTTATCCGTTGCCTAGTACCCATAACACAAGCTTTCCTAGCTTACTTTGGGACTGGGTCAATTGGTGTGAATTGTCCCATGATATTTATTTATTTATTTATTTATTTATACTTAGGCCTCACAAAACAAATAAAGGAAAAGTAAAAAATGAACTGCATAAAATATCATTGTTTTTCGTACATATTTATATGAACTATTTGCTGGCTTTGAAAGTCGTACGGAATCCTAAGTGTGCGAGTCGGACTCGCACATTGCTGGGTTTTATCCTCAGTGAGTATTAAATAACTCCAGCTGCACAAGACTTATTCATTATGTAGTTGGCGACTGCCAACACTTATATGACCACGACGTGACATAGTCCACAAATTCTCAGTTATGAATGTCGGAGACAGTACCGTCGACTTACGCTTGACTTACTTATAAGACTATTTTTAGTCTCCATTCAAATTTTGATTTGTCATTCCGTATCTGTAACGGAACAACATGAACTGTTATTCATTTTCTTCTTTACATTTTAAATTATGTGCTGTTATATGTACCTATAGTCGAATTTTATGTACAACACGACGTTCAAAATGTTAATAAATCAATTAAAAATACTCAAACAATGTTCTTTAATCGTTACCTCCAGATGGCTAAAAAAAGCCTGTATCAGGACGAGTCAATCATTATCATCATTTCAGCCGAAAGACTTGCTGAACATAGGTCTCCCCCAAGGCTCGCCAAACAGATCGGTCCTGTGCCATCCGCATCCAACGCGATCCCGCAAATCCCCGCGATAAGGACGAGTGGATCTAATAAATTCTTGCATTATATTCCAAAATTTCGAAATCGATATCTTATACATACAGACATAGGTATTTGGTAATTCCCATCCCTGAATAAAAGCTTCTCTCATCCGCTTAAAGGTTGACTGGTAGAGGTACCTTAAAGAGATAAATTCAATTTTGTACATGGTGTATTGTATTGTTTCTTTATACTACTACAATAAAGTGTATACTACGTGTAAGTGTGTACTACGTACAGGTACAATATTCTCGGATATCGACTAAATAATTGTTTGAATATTCAGTTTAATTATTTATAACCAACATGAATACCGCAGAAGTAAACCATTTCCATATTCCACTGAAATTTTTATTGTGTGACGAATATTTACAGTAAGTTGTTTTGGCAATGTCACTAATTTGAAACATTTCAAACTGTCACAGTATTGCTGATTACTGCGATAAGGCTACTAGGATACTAGGCTATGTTAGTTTTGAGTTTTTACTTGTGAGTGAAAGGTTTCATTCTGGTGAAAAGATCTTCAATTTGGGCCCCAACTGTACGATTGACCTTTTGCTATCCATTGAATGTAACATTTATGTTCATAATAATTATAGAAGAATTATTAATGTCTCAAATAGGTATGATTGATAAGGTTTTCCTATATCTCTACTTATAACTGACACTAACCGATAGGTCGTTGAGGGCTTACATGAAAAACAAAGCGGAGTAATGAAACTGACAGGGTTTAGGAATGGAAAGTTTGAAAGTAGCAAAAATGGAAGTTTGAAAGAGACCTCTACTTGGCAGGGTAGAGCCGTAGAGCGGACGCCGGGAAAGTTGAAAAGTGACAGTTAAAGGTGAAGCACAACGGAAGAAACATTAAATATAAATGTATGATGTTTCATGAATCGTTAAAAAATTGAATTTCTTCCTACAGACGGTGGTAATTGATTAATTTTCCACATCATAAGCTTTGCTATCCCTACGTGGAATAGCAAAATGTCGAAAGACCAATGCGTGAGCGTACTAATAACAAACACCTCAAGTCCTATCGATTTTTATGATGATGATACAGAGTTGGTTTTTGACGTCTTCGTTTGTTATTAACTTACACTAAAAGCATTATAAAGTGTCAGACAAAAAGATTAACACAGGGGAGATAGAAAACTCTCATCGACTTTGATAACTGGGATGTCTACATACACAAAGCTCACTAACCTTTCGGATAATAATATTAGAAAAGAAAGGGTTAATAAAATCTGTCTCGTATAATTTAGGGTAAGATCCCACCGTAAATTCTGCATTTACTTGTTCTATTAAGGTGGCCTGGTTGTTGTTATCTTGAAAATGGCACATCGGATAAACATCAGACTGCGTAGGTAGGTGCTCAAAAAAATCAAGGGGCTACCCTACGGTCGCGATACTTGCACCAAGACGGCTCCGCAGTTTATGACGATGTTGGCGGTTGGCGACTACAACTTAGTGGTGTATTATTGAAAACATGATGGCGATGACTTTAGGATAATATATTTCATAGAATATTTAGTTATACATTCACTTTAAAAATAAATTCTTAAATTAAAATAAAACAAATACTTAAGGGGGATCCCATACAAAAAACGTGATTTTTTTGCCGTTTTTATAGATAAACCAAATACCCATAATAATGTCCCCATGATAGATGAAACCAAAATAACCATAATAATGTTCTTGCTAATTGTTACATATTTGCTGTGATTTATTTTTCAAGTGTTTTTTAGAAAAAGTCACGTCAAGATCGCTTACCTTCTTTCTAATAGTAAAAAAAAGATGCAAAGTCCGTGTTATCCTAGTCAAGTAGAAACGGTATTTATTATTATTATTTATAATTTTACTCTTTCACCATCATGGAATACTATGCAGCGATACGGAGTGTCGCGCCAAGATTCACAACATATAAAGTAGTTAAAAACGTGACTCGAACAGTTACTCTCTTCGGTGACAGGTGTCGCCGTCCTCTATTCACTTTATGGTTGTTGTGCCTAAACGTCACAACGTATTTCCAAATTTTTAGTATTTTATTTAGTATTTTATGTGTTTTTGGAAGTGTTTAAGTAGTTAATCATGTTTATTATACATAGCGTTCAGTATAGAAACAAAACAACTTGTGCATGTGACATTAATCGCAGCGCCAGAGCTGTTTGGCGCCTTCGGATCAGTAAGAGGTTACCGTACCGATTATGTTTCAAATTGTGTTGGAATTCAGGTATGTTACATATCTAATATAATATTTACGTATAATACGTTAGCTGTAATACAATGCTGTAATCTCGTTTTTGTCAATTCGTGTTCATGAGCATAATTCTCTGGTTTTCTGTCCCACTCTCGCACTACAAAAATACCGCGAAAATTCGCGCCTTTTCCGCGAATAACGCAGACGGTAAGCGTTGTTTGTACTTTGTCTATGTCGTGTCGTCCTCCTTATTTCCTTCTTTACTTGGCGTGGCGTCGTTAAGTGCGCGGGCGAACCGAAAAGTTTATTTTTAAGTGATTATTCGGGAAAGTTATTTCATATTGAATGATGAAGATGGCAAGTAACTCCCCAGAAGATGAGGAAGCAAGAAAGCCTATATGTTGCTCCAATTTAAGCTTCATCTATCTGTGAAAAGTTTCGGAGATTAGCGATTACATACAGAATGGCAGTGCTCTACTTTTACTGTTTTATTATAGTATAGAAGATAATAGTATTTTATGCAACTGTTGTATAAGTGAGGTCTTAAAAGGCGAGTGACGTGAGTTGCGATACTAGCGAATGCGAGTATCGCAATGGAAGACGGCACGAGCCGTTAAGACCAAATTATACACCGTTGCATACAATATTTTTCCTACGACTCGACTCTACTGTACTGTACCCTACTGTACACGACTGTACCCTACTTTACCCTACTATACCCGACTGTACCCTATTTTACCCTACTGTACCCGACTGTACTCTACTGTACCCTATTTTACCCTACTGTACCCGACTGTACTCTACTGTAACCTATTTTACCCTACTGCATCCGACTGTACCCTACTGTACCCTATTTTACCCTACTGTACCCGACTGTGCCCTACTGTACCCGACTGTACCCGACTGTACCCTATTTTACCCTACTGTACCCAACTGTACCCTATTCTACCCTACTGTACCCGACTGTACCCTTTTTTACCCTACTGTACCCAACTGTACCCTATTATAAACTACAGTACCCGACTGTACCCTATTTTACCCTACTGTACCCGACTGTACCCGACTGTACCCTATTTTACCCTACTGTACCCGACTGTACCCGACTGTACCCTACTGTACCCTATTTTACCCTACTGTACCCGACTGTACCCTACTCTACTCAACTCAGCAGGTCTAAACTGGGCTTTAGTGTTGAGTGTACCCTACATTTAATATTATGTGGCAGCTAGGTGTATCGTAATAACGACATTACGACACAAGTGCTGTTATGGCGAATAGATTAAGTATAGACTTTCTGAAGTCATATTATCTATGTTCTTATATATTTGTTCGCGACCATGTAAAAACCAGATAAAAGTACAGGAGTAGGAAAATATTTATGAATCATCTCTGTTTTCTATTAAATTCGTGTTGGAAATAAAATTAAATAAATAGTAGTAATAAATGTGTTGGTTATATTTTTTATCTAGTTTACTTATAATTTCTCTAGAAATAAACCTTTTATTTTTTTGGAGTTTGTTTTTATTTATTTCATTGCATGTTTGAGAAACTCTATACAAGCCTCTGCTGCGAACAGGGATTGATGGCCTCGTATATCTAGCTAGATGGTTTCGTTAACACTCGGCCATCTATAACTACTCGGCCGGCAATCCGCTATTTCGCGGCCTATGCAGTAATGTACTATTAATAATAATAACCCACTAAGATTAGTCTCATATTCACCTTTTGTTGTAATGCTCCACCGAAATGGACACCGATCTTCGTCTGTGTCCGTAATCCACCCAAGTAGACCAGAACTCATCCTTCAACCACGGGCAGGGAAGGTAACTGTGTGTTATATTTAATCATCTCATGAAATTAAGCTCGATTGGCTCTGAATAATTTCTGTGATAATTTATATGACATTAATATCATAAAGATGTTAATTGTTGCTTTTAAGATATAAATTACGAAAACATGATACGTACCTATTTTAATTTGAAGAGCATGACAGTTAATTTTGATGCTCAGCCACGGAAAAATTAGCTCCTCTTGAGCGGTGCTCGCTAAACACACATCAAACGTGCCTAGTGAACAAGCTCGTATGAGAATCCATATCCATTGGATACCCATACTTTGAGCAATGAATAAAATATTTGAACGTATCATTAACGTCGGCTTTACCGGCTCGTTCGCATTCACTACATGGCCACACCACAGCATTAACCGATGAAACATTGGCGCAATAAGTAAGCCAAAGCTAACTCGGCAGATGACTAATTTAGCCGTTTATAAGTTAAGGATTTCATTCGTAGACTCTGCTCTCATCTGAGTGACTTAAAATATTCAATTTTCTTTAACAGTCTACTTTCTAAGGATTACTTATGTAAGCAGGCCGCTTCTTGTCTCCCACTCCGCGCTAAAGCTCCTACGAATGAAAGAGTTGTTGTTGTCGTAGAACCAGTACCAAAGTTTCTCTACGTTTACAAACTGAAACTAGGTATTTACAGAATACACTTACATTACTTAATTTACGCACATTAGATGAACAATTTCTTGAAAAGTGAAAAGAAACCGTTTCTTTAATGTAAAAGTTTGTTTCAAAAGTATTCACGCAAAAACCTTTAAATTAGGAGCAAAATGAGCATTTCCACTTTAAAAAGTGTATGTGTCATTTACTTTTCGTTCTTTTGTGTTCATAAAGAAAAAAGTAAGTATATTTATTAATAAAGTCGGTTTTGTGACATTTATAATTTTGAGTAAGAAAACCCAAAATTACCTATTTCTAAAAAAGTAAAACGTACTGAAGTGAAAATGCTCAAATAAGTAAAATGTTACAAACTCGCGTAGTAATCCGGTAGGAAAAGTGTCGCTTGTTAATTCATGAGAGCGGAACTGAATCTCACCCGGTACCATGAATAATATCACTAATTTGATCACACGCGGCGCATCGTGGACGTGGTATACGAGTACATTGGAAACCTCCGTTTGGCACACATTTAACTGAAAAATGAAAAGTACTGAGTTGGTTTAATACTATTATTTAGTACTCGTTTGATTCGTCTTGACGAGTACTTTGCTCCCAGATGGTAACCAGGGTCTGATGATGGAGCTGGAAGATAGCTAAAGGCACTCCACAATAAAACAAAAAAAAAATCTATGAACACTTTTCGATAGGCAAGTTATCATAGGCATATTTGTTTATAAATTATATTTGATAAAAAATTTGTCTCATCGAGTTAACAGATCGGTGAAGGTCGATATTCCACGTCTCCTCTACTAATATTGTATACCTGCCATCACACACTGACAGTCCCAATAAAGTAAAAGCTACAATAAAATTGTTCCCTTCAGCTGCAAGGTAGTCTCTCCTGTGGACATAGAATTAACGACTTCGAGTCAGTAAAATTAAGATTTATTTAAATAAATGGGCCGTAAGTTGGCCAGGCGTCCCACACGCCGGTGAAGGCTTGGCTAAAACACGTTGGCTATAGATCCTTAAATTTCATACTAAATACGAACTGAAATATGGATGCACAGAAAACACACAGAAAAAGTCCAACTCCTAGGAATCTAACCCGGAAAAGTACAGTGCCTACCTGATTCTTGAATGGATTCACTAACGTCTCCTGGTAATTGGTTACCATCAAACCAATGAAAGTGGCTGGTCTTCTACGTCCACCTATTGTTTTCAGAAGTAAAACTGATTGGTTGCTTTTCATTTGCATTATTTCAACGAAACCCGATGCTCGGCTGTGTTAAGACGTTAAGGCTCCATACCGGGAGCCCCTTTTCTCCCATAATCTTTTTTATCCGAATTTTGAAAGTCAGAAACCGATGTCCATAATATTCTTGCTCATAAATATCGATTGTCATAATTTTTTAAAGCATATCGCTTAGTAGTTCTAACTGCAATGATCTATAATACTATTGATCATAACTTTAAAAAGTCATAATATTGATATCAATAAAATTTAACGGAATATCGTTGATTATTCAGAAACATTGTAAGGCATAATTTATAGTCATAATTTTCAGTCATAATTTTGCATTACCTAAAATGCACTAAGCATATACATCGAAATCTATAACATCTAAAGGAATATCGATAATTATTCAGAAACATTGTAAGGTATACCGCTGGCAGCGAGCGAGCGAAGCGAGCGAGCAAGACCTTTCAGGGCAGAAGCGACTCGGACAGGTTAGCTTCGCTCCCGCCTTAGCCTTCGATGTTAGGTATTTTTTATGACAGCACAGAAAAGGATTATTACCTTTAATATTATGAAATGTCATACAACCATGACACTGAATGTTATTACAAAGTAATATTATGCCTAAAAATAATTATGACCTGCGAAAAAAGACCATGCAATAATTATTATGAGTGACTTTATTACCTTTAACATTATGAAGAGTGATACATTCATGACACTGAATGATATGACTTTACTTTACCTATTGTTCCTTACAATAATTATGACTTAAGAAAATCGTAACTCGAATTTATGTTATTTAATATTATGACTTCCGATAATATGACGAAGAAAAATTATGACAGAAAACGTTATGGGGTTGAAAATTCGGAACAAAAATTTTATGGGAGTCATTATAGACCCGCTTCATACCACCACGAATGGATGAACTAAGACGGAAGAATTATTGGAAGAATTAGGTACGCAATTATATTGGTATTTTTATCCCAATACAGATCGGTTGTAAAGCCTCATTTAATGACAACCATATTAAAACAGTGTACGTGTACGTGTACAGTATACGCATACATGGCGTACGGACATGGCGTTCCAGGACACGCAAGCCCGGGTACGCGTACAGTGCGCGCAGTCCGTACGCAGCTTAACGCGTACCCGGGTACGCGTGTCCTGGAACGCCACGTCCGTACTTGCAGCTACGCGTATATAGCGTACGCACATGGCGTTCCAGGACACGCGTAACCGTCTAGGCGTACCCGGGTACGCGTAATGTGCGCGCAGTCCGTACGCAGCTTAAGAGAACTCTCTAAAGAAATTGTCCCACTGGATGCGTTCTGCGGTCGCGGTCAGGTCAAATTGAACGCACGGACCGCACGGTCAGATCGCATATCTATATACAAAATATATATATAGAGATGACAATGTTGTTCATACATAATGTGGGCTGCGTTCAAATTGACCTGACCGCGACCGCAGAACGCATGAAGTGTGGCAAATCCTTAATACTGTCAAGAGCGTTAGAACGTGTTATGTTCATTATTACGTGCAATATGTTCTGTGATAGTGAAGCTACTTTCAATGCGACCTCCCTTTTAAATATCATCGATATCAATTTTTAAATCTGATTGATGACGTAAACCTCACAAAATTGCATTTTAACGGTAGTTTTTCATTTTATGGTTGAAAATCTTTCGGCCTCGATCTAGAGACCTAAAAAAACTAAAAAATAATTTGACAAAAAAATCACTACACAAGCGCAGACAAAATCTACTACGAGTAAATGATTGTAATCGAGAAACCGGAGTATACCTACCCGTTTATAGACAAACTTTCGTTCATCTGTCATCTTGCGAAATTTATCTCGATTCATGTTTTTATGTACCTACCTATACGTACGAGTATATCTACGTTGCCGGAGGAAGACATTGGGTTATATTTTGGGAACGGTTACGTATTGCGTGACTGTTATAAAGCCAAGTTTAGACCTGCAAGAAAAAACGTGCAAGTTGCATTACAATGCGAGTCAGTAAAACCAACGAGATAGAAGTGGCCAATCGAGTGCTGCAATGTAATGCAACTTGAATGATTTTTCTTGCAGGTCCAAACTGGGCTTAAGGATTGAAATTAAAATTGTTCAATTTTGAAATAAAAGTACCTTATCTAGTTGAACGGCCATGTGCTGTAGAGTCATTTAGTGATTTTTGTGAATATAGCAATCAAGTCCGAAATGAATTTAATTAAAGTAAATAAAGTCACTGTGAGGCTACGGCGGCAAGAAATTCCTGTGTTCCATGTAACGAGGATTATTATTGATGTAGACATTTAATATGGTTGTTATATTATTATGGATCTAATTGCTATGGCTGTTCATTAAATGAGGCTTTCCACCCGATCTGTATTGGGATAAAAATACCAATATAATTGCGTAATTCTTCCAATAAGTCTTCCGTCTTAGTACATCCATTCGTGGTGGTATGAAGCCTTAACGTCTTAACACAGCCGAGCAACGGGTTGGGATTCTGAAAACAGAGACAGTTCTCTGTACCAGAAGCTGTAGGCGTATTGGATCAAAAAATGCGATCCACCTATGCAAATTTACCTACATTTGCATTTCAAAATTGTTTTTTTTTTTTAACAAAAGATTGTTAAAAAAAGCTTAAATTCTGTTTTATTTTGGTGAGACCTGGTTTTATAGTTTTGAATAAAAGTAGCATGGCATGGGGCACGTGCACTGTGCACCGGGTCGCACCCTGCCAGTTCTAATTCTAATGGCAGAGATTCTCTATTCCTCTAATAACATAGTCCCCGTTTAATAGTTTTCACACCTTTCATTCGGAAAAGTAGGGTTTGCTCCCTGACGACAGGGATCAAAATGCTACTTTTCTGTTCAAGCCACTTTTTTAATTTCATTGGCATGTATCATTTACGCAATGTGCCAATGAACACAGACCTTAATAAAATAATCGATTGTGATTTCATCGTAATCGATTAAAAACGAACATCACTACATAGTATAAAACAAAGTCGCTTCCCGCTGTCTGTTTGTCCCTATGTATGCATGCTTCGATCTTTACAACTACGCAACGGATTTTGATGCGGTTTTTTTTAATAGATAGAGTGATTCAAGAGGAAGGTTTATATGTATGATACATGCATAATTTAGTTGCACCCGTGCGAAGCTGGGGCGGGTCGCTAGTATTTCATGTTTTAACTTTAACGACGTTATATGACAATTGATGAATTTTTCGTAATAGTTTAAAAAAATGATACAATAAATTATACGTTTTGCTTAAATGAAAACTATCAATGATTGTTATTGTGATTTAATGAACATTGATATCCGATACCATTGTAATTTTCGATTCCATTCGATTATTTTCTTTCTAATATTGTTAAAAGTAGCACAGGAATATTTTATCTGTGGTGACCTTTCCCTATCTATCACAACAATATATTTTCCTCATAGTCGGTGTGAAAAGTTGCATATGTCACTCAGGAACAGAATTATTTTCGTTACGCTCAGAATTCTAACTTAGAATCCCTCGCTGCGCTCAGGATTCTATTGTAGAATCTTTCGCTTCACTCTGGATTCAATATACTGCCCTCGCCGTAAATACATTATTTTGCTCCCTTGTGACACAAATAACTATTTATATAATACTAGCCTTCCGTCCGCAGCTTCGCCCGCGATAAATTAATTTTCCCGCGGTAAAAATTAGCCTATGTCACTCAGTGATAATGTAGCTTTCTAACGGCAAAAGAATTTTTGAAATCGGTCCAGTAGTTTCGGAGCCTATTCAATGCAAACAAACAAACAAATAATCAAATCTTTCCACTTTATAATATTAGTATAGATAACTTGCTGTTGCCAGCGACTCCATCTGAGAAGTCAAGAATAGGGGTATGAAAAGTAGCCTACGACCTATTCTCAGACCTACCAAATGTAGAAAAACATTTCATAAAAATCGGTCCAGCCGTTTCGGAGGAGTTCGATAACAAACAACGTGACACGAGATTTTTATATATTAGAATTCAACTCGGACCTTCTTTTATCCTTACAATCTTGGGACTTCAAATATGTACAGTCAACCAATTTGATTCCTAGGCCACTATATAACCTTGTCTCATTAACTACTTCATAATTACAACGTCAGTGCGGGTCAAAGGATTACCAACTTTCCGATCACAGCATGTGACAGCATGCAATAAAATAAATTAATGTAAAGAGTTTATAAACGTTTTCGCTCCATGACATGAGAAGAAAAAGAAGTTTTGACAGACGGCCAGTGACAATTCAGGTTATTAATACATAAACAAACTCCTTTCCTATTCACTATCGTTGAAATATGTTCACAAAGATCGAGATGTCATCACGACATACTTCATACAATAATCACTGTCGTAGAAGGTATACAAATTGATTCACTATGACATGGTTCTATAGTGGCCTAGGAATCAAATCGGTTGGCTGTACCTCACAATTTCAACTATTTAATCATTATTTAATGTTACATAATTAAACCAAAAAGAACGTAGAGAAATCAAGTCAAAAAATATTCAAGGACTGAAAAACAAATTGTTTATCTTCTGTACTTATAAATAAATAGCAACCGTTACTGACTGATCTATCAACGCACAGATCAAACCACTGAATGGATTCTACTGAAATTTGGCACATAGATAGCTACTATGATTAAGGCATCCGCTTAGAAGGGAACTTTTCAAAATTCCCAGAGGATAGGGAATAAATAGGGTTTATATTTTCGCATCAAAGTGGCTACAATTATTAGAAACTTGAAATTTGGCATGCAAGTATAACATTAAAAATAATTTTAGGATGTTCATGAAATCCCAGGGGATTTATATATTCAATCCAATGGGATCCTGTCTCAGCGACCACTCCTTTAGGATCATAGAAGTGCAATAAAAAGGCAATTTAAGAATTTCCCGGGGGATAGAGATCGGCAGTTGATCATAAATTTTATTTGTGCGCGGACGAAGTCACGGACAAAAGCTAGTAGGTATCAAATAAATCACGAATGACAATTTCGTATTATGCTGGTGTATTTACAGAGAATTCTGACAAGCAAACTTCTACACTGGCAACCTCCACTTCTAAAGTCCTATCTAGTGAAATGAAACGAGTACAGTCAACGTCATAAATAAGTGATCATTTATGTACCTTGTCGCTTTCAGTCGTTATATGACTTCGTATGACTTTTCAAACATGACGTTAATGTGACAAGGTACAAAAGCGATCACTTATTTATGACGTTGACCCTATTAATTGTTTTGCTTGACAGTCCTATCCAGTTTCAATTTTAAACAACATCTTAATTAAACAATTTATGTGCTTAAATTTTGGTAAGTACATGCATACTATATAACTCTGATGAATATAATAATACATATCTATGTATTTCATACTAAATACAAACTGAAACATGGATGCATAGAAAAAACCCCAGAAAAAAGACCAGCGCTGGGAATCGAACCCAGGTCCTCAGCATTCCGTGCCGCGTGTCATTCCCCTACACCACCCCTGGTCAGGAGTTTAGACAAAAAAAAATCCCATACATCGCATACCTCAGTCTATTAGATAATCACTTATAGCAGTGATACAGCGCCATCTATGTTATACCCTCATCGAGAGACTTCAACACTCCTTCGGAATTATTCGTCTATTATCTGTCGTGTATATGGATTTCACGGGATGACCGTAAAAGTAATAAAAAAATGAAGTTGAAAAATAAAAAAATACAAAAAGATATAAAACATGTTAAAGTTTGGCTTAGTAGCATTGACCTATAATAACAACAAGACACCCAATCGCTTAACAAAAGTTCCTCAAAAAACGTCCGAGCGGCGTTGTGTGTAGGTATACATCAATTTATACAGATAACATTAACAGCATTCATTCAAATTAACACCTTATTTCGTAGCAGTAATGTTTAATGTCAATTGAATACGATCGTTCGAAGTAGAGACATGACGTCACGCGCTGGAAACCGCCTAAAGAGTAAAGAATGCAGTGGAGTGGTCATGCGAAGCGGAAGCTAGACTGTCTGTCTCTTTTTTTCTCGTGAGTTTGATTACGGTGCGAAAGAGACATATACGAATACGGGGCGAGAAGTGACGTTGTAATCAACGCGCGGTCGAAACACAACTGAACCAAAAGCCTGCCCAATAGACGCGTGTGCAGGCTTTTGCTTCCGACAATTTTTGAGCGTGATTGGGAGTCTAGTTGTTATTATAGGTCAATGCTTAGTAGCGACATATCTATGTATTAAGATTTTAAGCTTTAATATATACATTTAATCAAGTACGTACGACTAGGTACCTACCTACCAGTTTTTTTATTTAATTATTCAATAACAACTTAAATCTAATTTTTGTTTGATATTACACGTCGTTTGTGATCCAAATCACACGCATCGTCCAAGGTTTCAGAGAAAAAATATATCTGAAGGCTTCTAAAAGGTTTATGTGTCAGCCGATTCGGGAACATCGTCTTATCTCCGCTCGTCACTGTAATCTCATTCTGGATCACGGCTTTTGTTGAGAACCATTGCTGTCTGCTGACGCGTCATGACAAGCGTAAGCACCTTGTAAACTACATACCTTATAATTATTAGTTTCACGTGACTAAAAGAACAGTAAGCAGGAAAAATAAAAAGGCGTAGTTCATAATGGGACTGATAGTAAAAAACGCGACGCCGCTGTTATAGTTTTATTCTATCGGGCTGGCTCAGATAATTAATAGTCAGATAATAAATATCGTGTTAGAATACTTTTAAAGTTTCTCTGCGGGAACATATCAGATATAATCAAATTAAATCCGAGCAAGAATTAAAGTCAGCGACATTGCTCGAAGAATCGTCTGACTCAAGTGGGCAGGGTACATCGCTCGTAGAACTGATGGCCGGATTGGCCGGTGAGGCCAAAAGTTTCTCAAGTGGTGTCCAACAAAATGGAGTGACGACCTGGTTAAGGCTACGGGAACGCGTTGGATGCGGATGGCGCAGGACCAGTATGTTTGGTAAACCTTGGAGGAGGCTTATGCTAAGCAATCTTCGGCTGAAATGATGATGATGATACTCATAAAGGCAAGGCAAGTTACTAACCCAACCTAACCTACGTTATGCATAGGATTTCAAAATGTAGATTTATGTACATAATTGTAGGAAATGAAATACGTAATCATTACGAATTTCTGGTTATTATGCTGTCGAAATCGTTTCTTATACATTATACTACGCACGTATCGGTCCATACACTATTTGTTAGAAGAAAACTCAGTCAGCTTAATAATAATTTACGGATGTAGAACTTGAGGGTTATATAGATGAATACCGTCGAAAATAACAATTGTACTGATTTAACAGACAACAGAAATTTAAGAAAACGAAGCCATGGTGACTCCGGGACAGAGTAATTAATTCAATATAACATGATGAATTGGAGTTATTCCATATGCACAGCACGAGCCCTTGAAAATCAATACCTCGCAGAGCCACGTATCGGATCGGACACTCACTCAATGCAATCCTGTTTTTACGACAAATCCCAACACAAGTGTTCAGTTTACGAGCGAATTAAGTACCTATGTTTTTTGGCAGTCAATCTTCTATCTATCTTCTTCTGTCTATACTATAATAAAACAGTAAAAGTAGAGCTCTGTCTGTATGTAATCGCTAATCTCCGAAACTACTGAAAGGATTTTCTTGCGG
Source organism: Archips crataeganus (assembly GCA_947859365.1). Classification (NCBI taxonomy): domain Eukaryota; kingdom Metazoa; phylum Arthropoda; class Insecta; order Lepidoptera; family Tortricidae; genus Archips; species Archips crataeganus. The sequence continues at coordinate 14,656,541 of OX402045.1, read as the reverse complement.
TTTTGGCAGATAGATGAAGCTTAAATTGGAGCAACATATAGGCTTTGTTTCATTAAAATTGGGTCACAATGAATAAAGTTATCGTCGTTAATCTATACTGTTCGGGCATTGTAATCTTTTAATATGAGGGTAAGTCACAATAATACGGTCGGTTGGCGGCAAAAGAGCTTTGACAGTTCGAGGTAAACGAACGCATGTGTTTTGGTGTGTACTGTTCTTTTAACCAAAGTACTGGTTTTTTGGTGATATTATTTCGGTTATCGGGATACTACATTTGAAAATTATTGTCTGTGTGACATTGTGGACTCTGTGTAAATATAACGGCAGCGCCTGAGAGCAGACCAAGGTGAGTGGCTTTCCTTATATTGAGAGAGTACAATGCCTAAGACCCTGGGGCTATCCTAATAGAAACCTAGGACCAGTGATCTCCAGCTATCGAAAGAATATTTACACGAACATATACCTACTTATAAAACAGCACCGTGACTAACTGACTGACAGACAACGCACAGCCTTAACAACTAGTGCTACAGACTTGCATTACTAAATAAATTATTTTTCGAAATTCCCATAGGATATATTTCAAACTAAATACAAACTGAAATGTAGATGCACAGAAAAAAACCCCAGAAAAAAGACCAATGCTGGGAATCGAACCCAGGTCCTCAGCGTTCCGTGCTGCCATAGGATAGGAAAATATAGTCTAGGGTTTTTTTGTCCGTGGGGTAGAAATAAATGAATTCAACTTCAGGCTTAATTTTAAAAATTCTTTCACTAATAAGTATTACATAACCTATTTAATGCTCCACATCCTAACATGTTTTTTACTAATATAGTAAGACATAAAACTTACGAGTAATACAAAACCATAATTAAAAATGCTAATACTAAAGCAGGCATCGGCAAACCGCAGTTTGCGTGGGGTATGTAAAAGATTTAGATTTTTTTTGCCAAAATGTTGAAGAAACCAGCCAAGTGCGAGTCGGATTCGCGCACGAAGGGTTCCGTACCAATATTTATAAAAACGGCAAAAATCGTGTTTTGTATGGGAGCCCCCTTAATTTAATAATTTATTTTTAAAGTGAATGTGTACAACTAAATATTCTGTGAATAAGTATTTCAAGCGTCTACCTGTTGCCGTTATCAATATCGAGCAACAAAAACAGGATAGATTTGTTGAAATTCCCTCGGGATAGGGAATAAACGGGATTTATTATACCTATTAATTAAGTAATACCAATGATGATGAGTCGATGGATTTTTGGATGTTGCCGTTGACGGATTTTTGTTTTATTCAATGAACGAAATGAAGAACCTTTACTGCGCGGACGAAGTTGCGGGCACCAACTAGTTCAGAATAATATAATAAAACTTGTAAACTTTAACACAATCTAATTAACAGCATATATTTTATGATAATTTCATGTATAAATACATAATTTAATGTGTTCAATTTTGTCATCTGCACTAACACTTTAAGTATGTTTTAGGGGTACCGAGAATTAATTGTGACAGAAACAGAAAAAAACTTTTTACTGGCGCAACCTAATTAGGTAGGTAGTGTATGTGCAAGTAGTTACCAATCTGTACTATTCCATACTGGGTTCGCGTGGGAACTGACGCCTGTGCCCAGCAGTGCGACGCATAATAGGCTGATTATGAGGAGTGGATGTATCCCCGAGTTCGTTTCTGTGCCTTTACATAGTTGAAAGTTAACACACGACTTTGTCTCGTAAGTGAGCGATACGCACTTAGTTGTTCTAATTTTCTTCGATAGACGTAACTTCACACTAGTTCACACTGAGAGTTAGCCAAGGCTCGTAGGTATACAATTAATGCGAGTTCTCCCATTTAATTATTCAGTGCTTTATTAGTTTAAATAATTAATGCGAAACAATGATAAATTAGTGTTAGTCTTTCACTAAACTTTCATAAAAGGTCACAGGCCTATTATAATTAAAAATAATATGCTGTGTCTTTGATTGGCAAAATCAAATGTCAAAGTGACTGATAAAGGCTTACGAATATTTAATTAACAGAAGCTTTACGTAAAGTAAGATAAAATATTTCAGTTTGGCGGCAAAGTCTGTACCTCAATGAAATTTCGTTTATAACTTTATCTTGGCACTAGAAATAGAGATCTGTGGAGTCCTACCAAAAGGCGGGGAGTTTTATAAATTAGGCGAGTGAGGTGTCATTTTCAATGTACTTACTTTTTGCTCTGAATCGAATGAGACCATACTCATACTTATAGGATCAATATTTTGCAAGATATGAAGGGTTTTTGTTGAACAGCCATAGAACAATCTAAAAATCACTTACCTACCCACCAACAATAGTTTCTCAAGATGTGGATGTGATGGTAATACTTACTGATTGCTCTCAGTTATACTGAGAAGCCTATATTGTTGCTTAAACCCATATATATAGATCACTTTTGTACCTTGTCACTTTAACGTCATGTTTGAAAAGCCATACGAAATTATAAAACAACTGAAAGCGACAAGGTATAAAACTGATCACTTATTTATGACGTTAACTATACGTTACAAAAACCCCAACCCTTTATAAATACATAAGTATTTTACTGCTAACTCGGCATCAAGCAACGTCTATCATCCATAGTACTTACAGACTCGCATCCTTACTTTTTTCGGACACACATGATGTCGTCGAGGAGACGTAGCTATGGAGCGACTTGATGAAATGGGCAGAAGTCAAAGTGTGCCTTTTTGTGTCGGAGGTCAAAGCTGCTATAGGACCACTATACGCAAGCATAAGTAAGGCAGCTGTCAGGGAAGAATGGAGGCGTATTGTGAAGCTTGCTACCAGCAGCTAGAAAATGATGACCACGACCACTCTGTGAAGAATGAAACGACGAAGAAGAAGATTTACTGTATTAAATACCCTTGTTCCGTAGGTAAACAACATATCTATAGAAAGTTTATCATTTCCACAGGTGCAAGAGTGCCGAAAAGTATTTTTATAATTTTCAAAATTACAAAAAATTGTGTGCAAACTTAAATGTTATGGACAATGAGACCAAAGAAGTGTGTTTTTATTATAATTCAGTTTTACAGAAATAATAAAACATTTGACGTTACATGTTAATGTTACCTTACCCTTAAAATAACATAGTTTTTTTTATTTGATAATACACTTATTTGGTTGCGTATATCGCTCATGTAGAAAACACTGACACAATTACAAATTATTGTAATTTCAAAACTAAACTTGTTTTTCTTTTTACATAAAGTTTAGTTTTGAAACGACATTAATTTGTAATTTTTCAGTATTCTTCTACATGAGCGATATCTAATTAAGCTCGTCTATTTCGGTCCACTCCACGTAATGCACATGCCACACACAGATTATTAAAAACTAGCACGCTTAGCTCACCATAGAGTTCCTGGCAATTGTCCATCAAACGAAAGCGTTTAATAACTATACTAGTAAATTAAAAATTTTAAAAACCCCCAACGCAATTATGTCACACGTATGTTTGAACATAAACTAAATGCCCATTATGCGTCTTAGATCCCTTCCGCAGCTTGTCGGGGGTTAATATAAACTTTAAAATGTTGTTAAAATAGTATTTGAGAAAATTCAGATTTAAAATTTAATTTAGAAGCTAATATATAAATCTCGTCGGTTTCCTTCATGCAACAAGACGCGCGCGCACTTACTTTTTTTTTCGTTTCTTTCTGGCTATCATGGCCTCCTGATACAAGTTTATAACTTAATAGGAGGTCTCAACCTTGTTGTATGCTAAGTACTTTTGTTAAAGGAAAATAAACTATTAGCCATGTGAATGTATTCTAAACCCAATTCGTTTCGGCTCTAAAAAACTTGTTTTTAGGGTTCCGTACCCAAAGGGTAAAAATACCCGTACCAGTCTGTCTGCCTGTCACCAGGCTGTATCTCATGAACCGTGATAGCTAGACAGTTGAAATTTTCACAGATGATGTATTTCGGTTGCCGCTATAACAACAAATACTAAAAAACAGAATTAAATTAATATTTAAGGGGGCTCCCATACAACAAACGTGTTTTTTTACCGTTTTTATAGATAATAGTACGGAACCCTTCGTGCGCGAGTCCGACTCGCACTTGGCCGGTTCTTTAACATCACCGTAACTAGTTGGAAATTGGCTACATTCCGTAGTTGTATCCGTAAATAATTAAACCCAATGCATTCATTACTATGAACATAGTTAATATTTAAGTGACTACACAGGAAACGGCCATTCAGTCAACTGTAAAATTGGTAAAATTACATTAAAAATGTAGTATCTCCTAATTGCATAATTAATTGTAATAACCGATAATGTAGCAATAAGCTACATAAAAACCATTAAGCATTCTCAGGATTCAGGAACAATATTACCCAATTAATTTAATGGTTGCCACGTACCTGCCGCGACCCAGTTATGGAGGACGCGCCTACACGGATTTTGACTTTACTTTCTGGCCTTTGGCTTTTTGTTTATATATTCGTGATTATAGAACATTACATTGTTATTAAATACACGAAAACCTAATAAGCACACGAATGTCACTAAACTACGCATGTAATTTACACAGAATAAGTAAAGAAAAGGTATCTGTATAAATATTATGTGTATGGATTAAATTTGTTAACATATATATTCTATACACAATCACATCTACTCACGTAATGAATGCAAGCACGCACGCATGCACACACACACACACACACACACACACACACACACACACGCACACACACACACAAAGACACACACACACACACACACACACACAAAGACACAAATTAGTAATTAAGTAGTATTTTATAATTTAATGTATATACCCTACTGGGTTTTTTTCTGTTATCCCTGAGTAAAGGAAGAGCGGGACTTTCCGCTACAAGCATTTATTTGCTCAATGGAAGGTCCCAACCTTGTTTTACTAGGAACCTCAATCTTGTGAAAACCAAATAAACTTTTTTGATTTTGATTTGATTTGAAGTAAACATAGGTAAATGTCTGATTCAGCATCATCATCATCATCGCAGCTTATATACGTCCCGCTGCTGACTGCTGAGTTTACGCCTCCTTTCTGAATGCGTGGGCTTGAGCTGTAGTGCCTACGTGGGCCCAGAGCGGAGTGGGTACCTTATAGACACAATATTGAACTACTTCGCTGCTTATGATGTTTCCTTTATGATGTTTTCCTTTGTGGAAAATGTCATGGTAAATTTCTAATGTTATTTCGCACATAAATTCCGAAAGACTCAAAGATGCAAGCCCGGGTTGAAACCTCCACACAACCTCCAAGGCTTTTTTTTCCTATTTTACTGGTAAAATTGTGGAACATTTAACGATGACCTGTGACTGCTTCGACTTTGTTTGGTTTTATTTATAACTGTGACGTTTGCTTTTACAAAATAATCGATAGGCTCGATAGCATAATGTAATGAATCAACAAATATGTTGAAACAACTACTTACAATTATTCGGATATGTTCTCAATAGATTTGGTAAGGTAATCTACCTCTCTTTATACTTCTTAATATTATAAATATGATACAATCAAGCGTAAGCGGTTCCACGGATTTAAATGTAATTTTGCACATAGACCATCACATGATGGCTCAACCGGTATCCACACAGAAGATCAAACTAATGTATAAATATGGATCACGCTTCAAGCTTCAAGCTCAAGCTTTTACTACATACGAACGCTATCTTTGAAGATCTCTGTTTTTTTTTTCAATGGTAATCATAAAAGAACAAAGAGGAATAGTTTATCAGTGGGCGCTATCTATGAAATATCTTTGATGTTTGAAGTTTTGTACTTATTAATTTGCACCAACAACCAATTTCTTCTAAATTTGACTCCATGCCATTTACCATTAAAATCTTGATATTATTACCTTCACTTTAAGGTTCAACTATTGACCGATTTTCTAAAGGTCCTAATGATAATGTTGTTCCGACCTGCGACAGCTTCCATCAGCTGCAGTATGTTCCCAAGTCCCAATTCTCAATATGACGTTGGTGTGAATGAAAATTTAATGGAGTTTGCGTGTAGCCGTACTTTGTATACCATGAACTTACCGCAAGGATATATTAAATTGTTGGCTGTGAATACCTGATTGTTCACTTCCTGTTGATTATTGATTTTTCTACGCGCACCGCCTTCTGTACCTACCTTCCTTGTTAGGCATTCACGCCACAGACACGAACAACAAACTACCGGTCAATTGATTTGTCATATACTAAAAGATTGCTCTTTTTTTCATAATTGGCCATATTCTAACCGTAGGTATATTTCATTTTACAACAACTTTATAAAACGAGTCATTGTATCTGATAGGTACAACATTTCTTACAATCGGCTCAGTAGTTCCAGAAACTTTAAACATTTAGCGGTTCGATAGAGATGCGTAGCCAGTAGCTTTCATGCTCCTCGTGATTACCTACATCGTCAGCAGCTCTATTTATTTCTCAGCTGAGCTAGCCGCGCTCACCGCCTCGGTAGTATTATAAGTAGTAGTAGTATAGTAGTAGTCGTCGCTTTTCCCACTATCTGTTGTATTTATGTACCTAGATATGCTGGATAGGAAAAATAGCAGGAAGCCAGATATTTTAGATTCTCTATTCAGCTTACAGGCGCTTTGGTCTTCATCTACCATTTCATAGATTACATTTTATAAACTGTTTTCCGTTTTCTTTTTTATTCGCTTCTATATGAATCTCTCCTCCATAATTTCTTCAATCAAGAATTCTGTCACATGCTGTTCTATGTTTGGAAGAAATTTCATAATGGCATGCGCTTCTGTGTCACTATTTAGATAGGCTATCGTGACATCCAGTTGAGTTTTGTGAAGTGTACAAAAGCCTCGTTACATGTAGACTAAGTATAAATCCACGTGCAACAAGTCTAACTTTTTAATGTTTCCATTGTTCGAACCAATCTTATACATAATTATTTTCTAGACAGAATGTAATATAAGACGCGACTCTTTTTAATGATGAAGCTATAGCTCATTAAAGGTAAACGTAGTCTACATACCGTAGAAAATGAGTCCAATGTTGACCGTAAATCATTTAAAACTGTTCTTCTTTTTACTTTTGTAAATATTTTGCCGCACGATTCGTTTTTAACGGAAGTACATATGCTTCTATTTCAACTTTGATAAATTTCGTCGTGAGAGTCTCCTCTTTTAAGAACGAGCCACTGTCCTAAAATAGTTATTTGTTATACAAGGGGAGAAAGTTGTATTTTACCTGCGAGCGTTCATTTGAAACACGAGCTATCGAAAGGATTCTATGATTGCCCACGAGCGAAGCGAGTGGTTCAAAAATAGAATCCTTTCGATAGCGAGTGTTTCAACACACGAGACGTAAAATAACTTTTCACCCGTGTATAACACAAAACTTTTCACCTCACTACAGCGAGGAAAATAAGAAAAAGGATTTGTACTATCAATTATTATTTATTTACCTCTTTGTCAATACTTTAATTTTGAAGTATAGAAATATTGGTAAAATCAAAAATAATGCAAAATAGCCTAAGCATATCCAGTCTTTATGGAACTACTCCAATACCGACATTCCGCAAGCTCAATTCCGCATTTTGCACGGTTTCCCGTAATTCCACAGGTGTTAGTACATCTTCTTCACTCGAATCACTCATTTTTAATAACAAAATAACTAGAAAAACATGCGAATATTTAACATTGACGGCTTAATTAATTGAAAAGTTTTGATTGGCTTAAGTTTTTTTTTATTATTTCGGATGCGTTTGGTTCGCACATCGACTTACTTGGACTGTCAGAACATTTTTTACAACAAGAATGAAGGTTAATGTTGAATGCTGATATTTATGAATTAAAATAAAGCTGTAAGACTGTATTTAGTGTTTTTTACTCGATGCAATTAATATGTGATGTTCAAAATTCAGCACTTTTAACGTTTTGCGTTTTGTTAGCTGTCAAATATCACTTAAGCTGCCTTCAAATGTCAAAACTCTTTCTTCACAAGTGGATAAAAAGCGATTTTCTCAATAGATGACAAACAAACAAAAAGGGCTTTCCGAGCTAGTGAGGTGAAAATGTATTTTTGCCGTCGCCATTCTTGACAGTTTGTTGCCGTAACCATTGTAGAGACTTCTCTCATAGAATTTGCTTGGAACAAGACAAAAATAATACAACTGATTTTTTTAGCCCTATTCCGAAAAGATGAAGTTGATAGCGGTCCGTTTGTTTGCTAAAGCGAAAATGAGTCATACTGTGTTAACTTGAGCAATTTCATAATCGCGTTTACTATATAGCTACTCACCTATACCCACCCCGAGCTGGGTTTTAACAATATTAAATAGAGACGTGTACACGTGCATTCTGTCTCATTTAACAGCATGGTTGTAAGCGTATTATCGCACTTTTTACATTTGAGTAACAGACCAAAATTTTCAAATTTAGCTATTTTGGTATTGTTTTACTTAATTGGAAAAATAGTTTCAGAGGCAATCTGAATTTACCATCGTTATGATCAAAGACTATAAAATTACATACGTGTGATGCCTAATGTCTCTTCGACTTACCTCTTGGAAACGTAACATCTTCTAATTTTGCGAATATATAATATCTTTTTCGGTGCCCGTAGTACAAGCTGCTTTTTACCCGACTGCGAAGAAGGAAGGGTTATGTGTTTGACCCGTATGTATGTATGTATGTCCATTCCTATGTCCTCTCGTAACTACACAACGGCTGAACCGATTTTGATAAATGATACGTCATTGGATTCGTCTTGATAACGCGAGCAACACTGGATACATGAAATTCTTGAAAAAATAAAATGGCGGATTTTTGGCGCCAAATTGTTAGTCTTCCAAAAATTTTTTTTATTCAAACCTATTTAGTAGGGTATCAAAATAAAGGGATTTTAAAAGAGATTACAACAACATATACAAGTCATGTGTTTAAATTTAATTTGGAATAGTAAATTGGCAATCAATGCATTAAAACGACGACTTACCTACTTACTATATCTTTGAGCAATAATTTTCTCTATGAAACCCATGTGGAAAATTAAGTACCTTTATATTTCAAAATTAGTTAAGACTTTAACTAAATAGCATCGGATTTCTAATTCAAATACTCAATAACTTATCTGGGTCTCTCAGGAGGTTACACTAAAAGCAAGAAATAAAAAAAGTAATGAAAAAAACTAAAAAATCAAAAAACCCACCTGCAGAAATACTGAAAAGGTGGAAAAATGGTGGTGGTGGTGGTGGTGATAAAATGTTCAATAACAATAAAAAGCTAACTGAACTCAACGAAAGAAAAGAAAAGGGATTTTAAATTTTTTTATTTATTATTTTATTACAAAGCGACAATAAAATATCTAATTTAATCGGCATCTCTTTTAAAATGATTGTTACACCAAGACGTACATTAAGTTTGCAGTGATGAATTATAAATGCGTCCCAATATCCACCTTAGTACTTAATACATTTATTTGAGCTATTACAACCATAAATTAGTGATTATTATATGAGGTAGAAGCCAGCTCCCGAAATATCCGTATGTAATTTCATTGCACCTTATAGATTCATGTCCGAAATCTCGACCCACGTAGATTAGATTTGGGGATAGACAGAGACTTCTTGGCACACAGCAATCTACTGCTATGATTGCCCTATAGGACCGGCCAGATAAGTAGCTACCTACAAGCACGCCAGACGTGTAAGTGAAATACATTGGTCGGAGTGCGCCCGGGGCAATCAGTATGTGCCCTTCATCATTATTATCTGATACGTATCGCTGTACGATCGATGTACGTCCAGACTACACAAGATCCATTAAGCACTTTATGCTTGTCGCAATGCCTTACGAGTAATGTAGAAAGTAATCGGTGTTAAATTATTGAATTGAATAGCATGTCTCAGGGCGTGGGTGACTCAATAAGTTTAAAGATAAAGAAAAAGTATTCAACATAATTAGTGTTTATTTACTTTATATCTTTTCAAAATATTCTCCATCATGCTCAACGCAAAGTTCCATGCTTCTAAATCAACTTTAAAAACTCTTTAGCCAGTCTTGGTCTGACAGGTTAGTACCTAATCGTTACCAGGACTAAGTAGCCAGGGCTTCTTCTAAGCTTGAAAATTATTTTTCATTTATTCTTTCTTTTACTTTTGGGTGGTTGAGGTAGGGTTTCAATATCACGTGCACGTCATCATTTTTCAGTAGCAAATCGACTTTGAAAAGGTTAAAAATGCGTTTTATGAAAAGCGCATAGAGTAAGTGACATAGTGAAAAAACAGACACAATCTGAAAAAAAGAAAAGGCCCAAATGCGATGAATATATGTATAACAAAATTCCTAAGTGTATATCGCAAGAAGAAAACAATTCAACTTTTATTAACCAACTTACCCATAACACAAGCTTTGCTTAGCTTACTTTGGGACTAGGTTAATTGGTGTGAATTGTCCCATGATATTTATTTATTTAACTTAAAACCTTACTCATAGACAAAAATGTCCGTATTCCCTACACGAGTTTATGGAATGGTGAATATCTTGAAATTATTGAATTGTATATAATTATGTAATAAATAAATACCTATAGGATAATGATAATGTGCAAAATGACAATAAATGTGACTAAGAATATTATATTATGTTATGATTATGAAATATGTATGTTGCTATGCCCTAGTAGGGTCCATGTTTGTACTGGCTAGAATTAAGAACATCCTGTAAATACCATGGTTGCAATGAATAAATGATTATGATTATGATTATGAAAATATACAATTTTCAAATTCTACGTGGTTTGCACACGTCTGTTAGGTAACTGGAATATGCATTACTGGCAATGGTCTGAGTAACATATTTAAAAATCAAAACTAGATACTATATGACTGGTCTAGTACGTCAGTGAAGCCATAAAAACAATGTGAAACATACTAGGCGCTATAAAGGACGATTGTATTGTTCGCCTGTTCCATAACGGCGGAATGAGACAAACGGACCACGTTCGCGCCCAGGCCACGTAAACTGTGGTCAGCACATAATAAATAGTCATTGCTGAGGAAAGTACGTTATCTCGATTCGCTGGAGCTCTGAGGCAGCCAGGCGCACCGGCGCACCGGCCTCAATATCAAGTTTTGCGATATGTTCACCCTAGTTACCCTATAAATATTGTTCCATTAATGCAAAAGTGATAAATATTTGTGAATACTGATTGCTGAGATAAAAGAAAAATATTGGAATTTCAGAATGAGCTATCAATTTATCGTACGTAAATTTTAAACTCCAAACTTCTCAATTTGTCCAAAACCAGCTCACAAATATTGAAACAATTAAATATCGTAAAATTGATTTTTATGTGATTAATAATTTTGTTAGGCTATTTCGGAAGATACTAGTTTAGTGGTAACTTGTTGTGCTTTGAGAAAAATGAGGGCGCTTTATTATGGCTATACCTGCACCTCTGGATGACTGCGAAATGAATGCGATGACAACTGGCCACCTCTTCCTTAAAATTGTATTTGTTTCTCGGTCCAAATCATTGAATGAACGCACGCACTATGGCAATCGGCAGTCCAGAATGTACGAATATAGTATTTACACCCTTTAAATTTAATATTCTAGCTAATCTGGTTGGTGTCATAATGTAAACGGTTGTCCAAGGTTGCTCCTGCCCTGCATAGTACCTAGGTACCTGAGTAGCGAAATGACGGTGTTTTTACCGCTGCCTGCCTTTCGTGTACTATTACTACACCTACGTTTAGTCTGTTTTTTTTTATAAGACAGGGGAAAGTTTTGATAACAATGCAACGAACAAGTACCGTTAGCAATTGTCTTAAAATGTTGTAAAGACGTTGTTTCGTTTCTCATTAACTTAATACAACAGTCGGCACGCCAAACTTACAGTTTCAAGCCTTCTGTTACAAAGCAAGCCACACATTCGTCTGACATGTTGAGTCGTGACACGCCAGAATGGTTTCGGGTTCATACATTTAATATGAGAAAGAGAGATATATTTACAACACAGCCATCACAACATATTGCGTAAATCGCACCATAATTAATCTATACAACCAAATTCTGTTCTATTAACGCTTAACGTCACGATACCTCACACATACATATTATTATGTAAGTAAACTGACTTTAATATCGGAAGATTTATTGCTGCATTCTAGTATTTAATATAGTTATTCCCCTATAATTTCGCTAAACGTAAGATCTTTTTTACATGTTGATGGTTGTAACACGACCTTTACAATATGAGGACCGGAAAGTTTACGTAGAAGTCATATTTTTTTTGTAAAATGAAGATTTGTTACATGAAGTAAAAGCTTATATGAAGAAGTTGGAACATAAGGACTGCATAAATATGAGTTGAACGCTCCTCTTACATTACAAAAAGCTAAACGTGCAATCACTATTATGCAAATGCTGACTTTTTCTTCACAAACATCTTATAAACTCCCATTGTATACTCGTTGTTGCAGACTGACTTGGAAATTAGATTCCTCACTTTTTAAATGTTTTTAGAGAACGGAAACCGTTTTTCGCTATTGCGCCTAAGATCTTACTTGACATTTCAGATACCGTAAACATAGGTAGTTACGTGTCCTACTGATCCGTATACCATATCCATTGGTCATTGATTTCCGTACCTCTACCATGAGTTTACACTAGTTTACAGTGACCGTACTCGCTAGCGACGGCGTAAATGATTTGTATGGAGAATTGTACTTCCGTAAGTGACCGCTAGAGGCGCTGTACAATTCTCCATACAAATAATTTACGCCGTCGCTAGCGAGTACGGTCACGTAAACTAGTGTAAACTCATGGTAGAGGTACTGGGCCGATATCGCGGGATATCATTGGTCGATGGTAATAAAATAACTAACTTGCCAACTTTTTTTCACAAAAAAATGTATAAAATGGTTTGAATAGGAAAAAATAAAGTATTTGGAAGAAAAAAAAGTATTTTTCAAATTGTATGTTTTTATTGACTTTTAAAACGTATTTTTGTGTGCTTTTAGCACATGCTAACATTTTTTTTGCTATTTTTATGTTTCAAAACTTTTTAACCGACTTCAAAAAAAGGAGGAGGTTCTCAATTCGGTTGTATGTTCTTTTTTTTTTTTTTTAACGTGTGTTACCTCAGAACTCCGTCATTTATGAACCGATTTGGAAAATTCTTTCGTTGTTTGAAAGCATATGCTTCAAGGTTGGTCCCGTTGTTACCGGAATCCAGTTCTGATGATGGGATCCATGAGGAATTGAAGGAACTCTTCAAAAGTTCAAGGGAAATGTAAAGCGATTTTAGTATTTTCAGTGACAAATCGAGCATTTGCATTCATAAAGTGTCATTTGGTAAACTAGATCTGATGAAGAAGACCGCAGATGGCCAACGGAACTCCTCAACGGGTCAAATCTTGCAAGTTGAATTTGACTCACTTCCCGGTTTCTGATTGATTTCATATTTTACATGCATGTGTAAATCAGGTGACAATGCAATATTATTGTGACATGGAGCTAATCTGATGATGGAGTTGGAAGGTGGCCATAGAAACTCTGTAATAAAACAACACAACCCCGTCGAGTTTGGGTTCATTTGAAACGTCTTGACGAGCACTTTGATCCCAGATGGTAACCAGGGTCTGATGATGGAGCTGGAAGGTGGCCAAAGTTACTCCATAAAGTAACGGCACTTACCCCATCGAGTACGGACTCATTTGACTCGTCTCAACGAGTACTTTGGTCCTAGATGGTAACCAGGGTCTGACAATGAAGTTGGATGGTGACCATAAGAACTCCGTAGTAAAACGACATAACCCCATCAAGTTTGGTCTCGTTTGATTCGTCTTGATAAGTACTTTGGTAACCAGAGGCAAAAAGTACAGTCAGTAAAGAGTGCCAGTCCAGGCCATTAGCAACAACTAAAAAGAAAAAAATAAAAAATTTTAAATAAAAAATAAAACCTCCTTCAAAAAACCCCCAAAAAAACATAAAATAATAATTGATTGAACCGACCACAATAAGCATGAAAATATCTTTCTACTAATCTGTTTGAAGTTGGTGCCTCAGCACGAGCCAGCAGGAGTGGACCTAGTAATCTAACTTACCTACATACCTATTATAGGGCTTCTACACTCCTGCTGGCTCGTGCTGAGGCACCAACTTCAAACAGATTAGTAGAAAGATATTTTCATGCTTATTGTGGTCGGTTCAATCAATTATTATTTTATGTTTTTTTAGGGGTTTTTTGAAGGAGGTTTTATTTTTTATTTAAAAATTTTTATTTTTTTGACATTCGAAATTTAATTTAAATAAATAAATCGTTTCCAACATCTTTCTGTTTTATTAACTTATGCGTACCTACCGTTAAATATTTAACACCCATAATGTGTGTGTTTGTTTGTTTTACGCATCACAATAAAGTTTGGAAATTAAGTATTTTCACATACTTTATTTGTATCCATGGATAATAACATAATATCCTACTTTATTTTTGATAAGTATATAGCATAATTACCAAAAATAAAGTAGGATACGTTATTATAAAGTATGGTTGGCTACCCTATGGGGGACAGTTGAGGAAGTACGACCTAAATAGTATTGTTTTTTCTTTACGCTTTTTAGTTTTTACTAAACAAAATCCTAATACAAAATCGCTATTAACTCTTCGATAAATCAATTACTTGACTATACTATCAAAAAGCAAAAATATAGGGTAGATATTATGTAGCCTACAGGTTTGTCGAAATTAAAGGTATGTTTGTAAATCAAATGGCTGGCGTACGTTCAGTTGACATGTATAAAATAAATTTAAATGTAGGACAATTTAGTGTCATGTTTTAAAACAAAACTTAGTTCAATCCATTATAGAGTTGAAATTGGTATGATTGCACTAAAGCTCTTGCGAATTCAAGCGTGAGCTCCGAATTGCGCATGCTAAGACGAGGGCGGCCGCGGCAGAATGCGTCAAACATTTTAGCGATCCAAATGGCGCTCGCTTATATTGTAAAATCATAAAGTACGTATTGGTGAGTGGATGTAGAAAGCCCCTATATTCAAAGACAACCTCCTTGTAAACCTCCTCTCTTCGTGGCATGACTCTTTACTTTGTAGGTATAGCACAGAAACATTTTTCCACAGCACCCACTTGAAACTGAGTCTAAATAGCATGGTACCTCTCTTGAAATATCAGAACTTTCTTCCAGAAAAAGTATACATATATTTGAACTAGTCGTAATTACGAAATTACCCGTGTACCCAAGGACATTGTATTCTTTGTGACTAGAACATATGTATGTCAATACTAGAAACTTTAACTAGAAATAAACAAAGCAAACACTGACCTTTCTTCAAAGCGTATGCTGGAGCGGCTGATATCACTCCAAGCGCTCATTGATCGGCCGCGGCCGCGGTGGTAGGTGGCAGTGGCGCGGCGCTCCAGGTCCACGTCGGGGGGAAAATTGACCTTCGCGGAGCCCCGCGAGGATGGGCCCTCGGCGGACTCGCCGCCGCCGGACAGCTCCATCTCGAAGGCGGTGTACTCGGGCGCCTCCTCGGGCTCGCCGTCGCTGCCGTCGCTCGCCGCCGAGAGCGCTTCGTACCCGTAGCCGGGGCGGACGCCGGCGACGCCGCTGGCCGCGCCTCCGCCCCCGCTGCGCCCGCATTCGGACCCCGCTCCCGACAGTCTCGGGGATGCTTCTATTCGACTCAATGACGAGGCCTTGACGGATGGTCCCCGGACGGTGGATGGCGAGCCTCTCGCCGGTAAATGATGTGAATAACGCAATTTGCTATGGCGAAACGTGGTGCCGCTTTATCACTTTCCTTTAGGTGACAATCGAGTTCAACTTTAAGTCACTACTACAACTTGCGACGAATATTTATTTTCACTTAATTGCACTTTGATGACTTAAATAGGACGGTAATTTAGTCAACTTTATTTATAACAAGAGTTAAACTATAAGTTAATATTTAGAATTGCATATTCACAACAACAGTGTCCATAGAGAGAAGGTCAAGCCTCACACACATTTTCGTGGGTACTGTCATCGCACATTTCGTGACTTTCGATCCGTAGCTGTAGCTGGCTCAAAGCTTACTGTAACAATGTGAAGAAAGTAAAAAAACGTCGATCGTGTAGCGCTGCCGAACATGGCCTGAGTGGCCCGTATTCGACTAGTAGTGACCTTTATGTCGCGGAGCGGTGACAAGTTTTGTTAATGGGGGGGCTACCAAACAACAAAATCGTATAGATACTACTTAGGTTTCATACATAAAATTGTTGGAGTGAAGTAAGCAAAGGTTGTCGTATTGGATGCGAGTGAAGTGCGCCCAAGCGGCGTCGGGCGGGGCGGCGGATCGATGCGGCGGCCACAGGCGCCCCCGCTCGTAGTCTCCGACGCTGCCACCACAGTGTGGCGCTACAGTCTCGCGCGACATTTGATACAATTAAATTTCAGTATTCCTAAACCTTGATATGATGTCATGAAACCTTTTGCTTTTACTTGGGACTTTATTTGGTACCTATGCTTACGTTACTTTTCAGATGAAACTGCTTTTTTATTTACGATTTCTTATTATAACAGATTCTTTCCCATGAACTTTGACATTTTAAACAGCCAACCAAGTTCAGATTCTAGCCTGAGGGCTGCAACTGCAAACTTTAGTTTTGAGACTTATTGTTAGATAAGCAAAGTTTTTCGAAATTAAATCTCCAAACTATTTTTAAGTTTAGTTTCCAAATATATATCAACCGGTAGCTCAAATAATTCAAGTGAATATAAATTAGGACAAATGTACTTTAACCCACAGAAACCTTGATTGGTTGGGTCCACAATTGTATCATTTTAGTGTACCTATCGAGATCAGACGTATCGTATTGAACACGCGTAGATATCCGAAGCGCGGACTACGGACGTTTAAGTACTTTGTTATTTAATTTATCACATATACTTACCTAGGTAGTGTTTCACGGCGTTTTGCATGACCAATTATCTTTTCGATTGAACTAACGATAACTAACAAAATTGTACCTAAATACTACGCGACGGAGTTATGATACGCTAAAATGATACAAATGTGGACCTATTCTAAAGCCAAGTTAACTTGTAAATATTGTATTACATTGTACAGGTGCACCCGGAGTCGAACGCCGCAATGTAATGCAAGTTTTTCTTGCATGTGTAAACTGGGATTTAAAAACTGTCTTTGACTTTTTTGGAAAACTCATTTTTTTCTAGATTTTTCGATTTTGAAATTGTATTACTTACTACTCTCGGTTGCCTCGTAGCCGCGTTCGTTTAAAGTTGTTTCCGCCTTGTCGATGATATTTAATTAGAATTACATTTCATTTCGGCACGGGCTTTATTCAGTGAGCACCGAAAGGTCCGGACGTCCTTTTTGATAAAGGCATCACAATTTTAAGTGGTGCCCTTATCAGCAATAATCGATAGGCTCTGGTTTTATTAAATCGTGGAACAGTGAATTCAGCTCCCGATTTAACGGTTGGTAAGTTTTCAGTTCAGTTGTCGCTACCAATCAGACGCTAATGCTCCGTTTTCGTCAAACAATGTATAGTCGTATACTTAATGGGCCACTTTCACACATCTTTTATTTGAAATACTTATTATTTCTAAACATAAACTTTATTTAGCTTAACATCTCAGTTTCGAAGTCATGTTTTTTAATTATTTTTGTAGTCAAATAAAGATGTTATTCAAGAAGTGTAACTATCTACATACCAAATCAAATTTAAATCCCTCCAGCCGTTTTAGCGTGAAGGAGTTACAAACAAGCACACACACGCACACGCATTTACAATAAGTATTGGTAGTTTTAATTCGGGATATTACAGCCAGTGGCCAGTGAGTGTGCAGGTAAATTCGACTGAACACCATTGGAAAAGTTTTACAGTATTTATTAAAAAAAAGTTCCTATACGTATACGTCTAGCCGTAAAAGTTAAAATTATAAACGCGTCAAAGGTGAACGAACTGCGGTGAAAAATTTTGAAGGGTTTTTTTGGACGGACTGTTGCTGTTAGCCACTGATGGCTTTTACAGCTTACTGTAGAGAGGGCGAGCTGCCAGACGGGCCGTTCAGCAAGGGGGGTTCCACGGGGTGTTCAAATCCTGGATTAATGTCATAATACTTTTTTACACTAACCTAGGTATACTAACTGAGCGAGCCGCCTCACGGGGTAACCGAGAGGAACACAATTTTGTTTGCCTCAAAGTTTAAAATCGCACATTCAATTTCAAAATACTTTTGTACTTTGCGGCATGAAACATCAATACTAAGACAGTCTGACATGTTTCTAAGAATGTAAGTGACAAGACATAAGAACGTTCAACTGGACCTGCTCGCTGCGACAGTACCCGACATATTCCAATCTTGCTCACACGGCTGTAGAGTACTGTTAATAGAAAGAAAAGTTGTAATAGTTGCGCGGCGACCAAATAGTTGTATGGAACAGGCGTAACGCAAAGGAGACTGTCGTTCGCGCGCCGAATACTAAATGCAAGGGTAAACCCGAGGCTTGTCTGTAAAAGTAGTGATCGACCAAGTAACGCGAAACGGCCTCGGAGTCCTTTTACACATCCTCCGAACTGCGATATGAAAACATCCGAATTTATTTATTGTTAACAAAACAACAGTTCGCTTTAATATCAATTAAACATAATGAATTTACCATTCTCTTTAACCACGTTGGAGGCCAAGATTCACTTTGAAATCTATAAAGTTTAAACGATCCCAAAAATGGCTGGGAACGAATGTATATTGACAGTGGTTTTTTTGTATATTTTGCCTAAAGTAATGGTAAGTGTTAAAATTTCCTTACAA
The DNA here is from genome assembly GCA_947859365.1 of Archips crataeganus. NCBI lineage: Eukaryota > Metazoa > Arthropoda > Insecta > Lepidoptera > Tortricidae > Archips > Archips crataeganus. Next base: position 14,637,686 of record OX402045.1, on the reverse strand, counting down.
TCTTCATTTTTTCTGCCTTTCTTTAGTTTTCTTTTGTTAAATCAAAAATAACAATGTTTTAACTTATACATTTTTGCACTCGGAATAATGAAATGCTGTCTCATTAATTGGAGGCTTTCTTTTTTAACCCAGGACACAAAAATAGGGGTGTTATAAGTTTGACCGCTATGTGTGTGTGTGTGTCTGTTTGTCTGTCTGTCTGTGGCATCGTAGCTCTTAAACGGGTGTACCGATTTGGATGCGGTTTTTTTTATTAGAAAGCAAGTTTCTTGGCGACGGTTTTTAGATATGTTTCATCAAAATCAGTTCAGCCGTTTCAAAGTTCAGTTCAGCTCTTTTGTTATCTGCGGAAGGGATCTTAGACGCGTAATGGGCATTTACTTAATATTCAAACATACGAGTGACGAGTCGTTTTCAAAAAATTTGTACACAATTAAGGGATTAATTAAAATCGAAATTTAATTAATTATTTTTGTGTAACGGAGTTACCCATATACTTTGTATGACTAACTATCGTTACACAAAAATAGCGATCGTGATTTTTGTTTTGATTAAGCCGTTAACTATGTACAATTTTTTTTGAAAACGATCCACAATTGCGTTGGGGTTTATAATTTTTTAATTTATAGTTATTTAGATTAAACGTGAAAGAATTCTGTGCGGCCTATTCGCAAACTTAAGTTTTTTTGTTTTTTTTTTCAATAATGCCTTGATTTAACTAATACAATAATTCAATAAGCCTATTTCATTCAATCAGTTTTTCAACCTTATCACCCTTATTACTTATATGCTGTTTCGCAAATTTCAGGGTACTCTTCCAGGAACATACTTTTGGAGACCTCGACTGTCCATTGACCTAGGTTCTCCTACCACAGGTGTGCATCATATTTTATGCATTTAAGGCGAATTATATCTTATTTGGTGAAAAAAATCTGCAAATGTGTATTGAATCACATTGAAAATTATTTCATCTTATCAGTTTAGCTGAAGGATGAGAAAGAATATAAGTATATTGAAGACCTAGCGTCTGAGTCCAAAAATATTGGAGACCAAAGCGTCCAGACTTCGATGGCTTGGACACGTGGAAATGTTGGGAGTGGATCGAGCCGTGAAAAGAGCGCACTAGGGACGACCGAGTGGACGTAGGCTTGTTGGACGTCCCAGATACCGCTGGAGGGACGAAGTCCAGAAAGATCTTCTGGATCTCGAGGTCGAAGGCTGGCAAGAGCTGACCCAAGATCGCAAAGCATGGTGTTGTCTGGTGTAGGAGGCCAAAACCCACTTCGGATCACTGCGCCCAGCTAGTAGTTGTTTAGACACGGGTCCTAATAAATCAGTTAGATTAGGCAAAGAATTTACTCGCTTCTGACCACGTGAATCAAAATAAAAATCCGTGTACGGTGAGTCAAAATAGTCTGATAGTCAAACTCAAACACTGGCTCCAGTATTGGACAGTGCTTTGTTTGTCAGTCACACATTGCGTGATACCATTTTATAAATATATGAACTTAGATGCCCTCGTGTTGTTTTTTAAGATTGTATAATTACTTCGTTAATCAAATACATCTTATTTGCAGAGGAACCCATGTTAAAGGAATTCCGGCCTAACGCTGAACACATTAGAGAAGGTGTAGTGGTGCTACTAGACCCCTACAGTGTGGGCATGACTATGATAACGTTGGCTGCCGGCGCATCCAGAGGTCCGACGCACGACGACATCAATCCCTTAGCACCTGACTTCTACATTAACGTATATCAATGGGTCTTGAGATATATAAGCTTGTAAGTTAGCGCGTTATCAGTAAGAGAAATAATTTCATGCTTTCATCTGTAAATATTTAGTAGAAGCATTCTTAAACATTACATCACTTTTTAGGGTTCTATAGTCGAAATGGTAAAAATGGCACCCTAAATAGTTTTACCATGTTCGTCCATCTAATACCTACAGCTTAGCTTCGCGACTCGTAGTACCTATTTAAAAAGTTATAATTTGGCATGAGTATACATACAGTCAGGGTCATAAGTATATTTACCTACGTTACCAAGACGTCAAAAACATCTAAACACCTCTATGTCACTAATCATAAGGTTGATGTTTGCATGTATTTGACGCGATGGCTGTGTAATATATATCTTCGACTGTACATCCATACACCTTTTTTTTATGGTGCGGAAAATGTCTTTGCTTGGAGAAACAGATGGTATGTGGGGCTCTCCCACAAGGGGCTTATCCACTAAAAACCGCACGGATTCCCTCGTTGCCATTGTGAACGCCACGGGAGCATGAAGAGACACCGCGACGCCCACTGGTCGCCCCGGGATGGGGCTCCTCTGTCAACACCCCGATCTGTTCCCGGCAAACCGTTGTTACGTGCCTTCACGTTAGCTCTCGTGCCCTTGTGTCCTGCTCAAGACGCCGTCCTCTCTGAGAGCCCACGAATGGGCCCGCTGGCTCCGTTGCGGGTTCACCTCGCCACCCCTTCTCCCCCCAGTCAGTCAATCGCCACAGGCCATCGGCCCAAACGCTACTCTTCCCCCCCCTTAATCGCCAGGCTTAACAGGAGGGAACCGTGTCGTGCAGCCCAGACGATAGCGGGTGCTAACGCCCTGGCACATGTGGAGATTGCCGACCCCCTCCCCCCGGTCGTATATATATTAGCCATCCGTTAACTAATTCCTCCCAACGAATTAATTAACCGTTGTTGCCCAGGGTGCACCGTCCCAACCATTACCCTTCCGCACCCTACGCCTACGCCATGAGCACTCGAGGAGCTTTCCGACAGCGCACCCCTACACGTACAGTATGGATGATTTTTTTTTCATCTTTTACCCCATGGTGCGGGATAGCTAACTATACATAGATCTATGCTAAATAGGTCGTTCAATAATATTGTAGAATTTCAAAAACCATTTATCTACACAAGGATCCGTTTGAGTAATATTACGCTTTAAAGTGCAATTTTAGGTAATGTCAAGCCCGTGGCTAAACGGTTTTTTAAGTAGGTAGTTACAAATTTATAAGGAAACCTATCACAGTTAAGTAGGCATTATAAGTTAACGAGTAACAGCCGAGGTGAAGGACGTAGAAGCTACAAGAGAGAAAACAGCGTACGGACTAGCACTCTAGTGTAACTCTGGAATTAACACCATGAGGTTAAAATAGACATAAGTACCTACTTATGTTTATCTTGATATATTAACATCTAGACGCGCGATAGCCAAGCCAAGTTCAAGCAAAAGGAACTGGCGAAGCAGCGCCGTGCGTAATACTAATTACACAGACCATTTGGAGCCACTTTTGACCCTTTTATATTTTTACAGACTTCCTACCTGGTCGGCAGGCACCCATGGCCACTTTTGCGATACACTCAAAGTTTGGCGCCGGCGGTGGCAGTACATGGACGAGACGGTACCCAATTGGTTTAGGGCCTTTACGCCCATTTCAAAAGAGGCTTGGGCGGCCGAAGACTTAGAAAGGAAACGATTTAAAGCGTATGCGGAATCTGCTTTTATGAAACATTACAGATATCCATCGAAAGATTTTAAAAACTTTGATTCTTTCTGGTCCGAAGAAACTTCAGCTTTCAAACCGCCCTCTTCATCTTTATCACAGCCTTAAAAGTTATGGAACTACATTAATTATTTAACAAGGAAGTAAAGGCAGTGTAGGTACATATAACTTGGGTAAATCTCTCTAATTTTCGTTACAATTTTTAGAGCTGATAGTACTTGGCTCTACATTTAAGTTTTTGAATATAAATAGGGAAACAGCTCTGCTACGTAAAAATGCTCTGTTAATGAGATAAATAATAGTCAATGATGATTATTTACACATCTTTGATTATCTTACAGAACTTCTTAACCTTAACTATCGCTCTGGTCATACATAACACAATGTCAACATCGTTTAAACATTTCTCGCCGATTAGGTACATGACATGACATTAAAATTTATGTTATGATTATGACAATCGCACCGCGATGAATAACGTGTCAGAAAGAGTTAAACCTCTTGCCAGTTAAATTCGCAGAATTGTCAAGATTTCATATTTCGAAGGCTATAATTTGATTTGTTCTCTGTATTCTGTTTGGAAAGAGAAAGACGCTGATAGTTTTAAATTTTCACTAGGATTATTAATTAATTTACAACAATTTATCCGAATTTTGAAAGTCAGAAATCGATGTCCATAATATTCTTGCTCATAAATATCGATGGTCATAATTTTTTTAAAGCATATCGATCGCTTAATAGTTCTAACTGCATAATCCTATTGATCATAACTTTAAAAAGGGTGCGTCCCACGAGATATAACTACAAAATATCTAATTTCACATTAATAACGTTCACAAGATATAATGAACGTTAGCTATAACAGCAAAAAGTATAATTCTTTAACGTATGACGCTTAAATTATACAGGGTTATTTGTAATTCACTAGCATCCTTTTAATCCTGAACTCCTACCACTTAAAAAAATGTTTTTTGTTTTACGGCTTTTGTCATAAGTTAATATTTTTGGTGTAATAACGTTTGGAAAATTTGAGTGTATCGTAAAAATAAGAGGTAATCTCAAATTTTCAAAACGTTATTACAACTAAAATATTAACTTATGACAAAAGCCGTAAAACAAAAAAAACATTTGTTTAAGTGGTAGGAGTTCAGGGTTAAAAGGATGCTAGTGAATTACAAATAACCCTGTATAACGTTATTTTATATAACTTCAATTTGTATAAGATTTATATGGACTAATTTCTTTTAACATAACAAACATTAGGTATAACAGTCATGATATATAGTAATACGTGTAAATGTTAAATTATGTGGCGGCGAGCGAGCGAAGCGAGCGAGCAAGAATTTTCGGGGCAGAAGAGACTTGGATAGGTTAGGTTCAGAAGGCTAAGGCGGGAGCGAAGCGTAGCGTAGCTCCCGCCTTAGCCTTTGATGTTAGGTTTTTTTTTGTAACAGAGCGGAAAAAATGAATGGATTTCTTGATTGTTTGCTTGCATCAAAGTTTTTAATGAATTTATACATTATAAATCTTAGGTGTTATGAACATTATACGCTTTTATCGTTATATCAATTGATATTATATATAAACAACGTTATACTTTACAAAATTAGATATTTTAAAATTATACTTTTCGTTCGTTATATCCAGTGAACGTTATACTAAACGAATTTATATAATGTGAGCGTATATATTATGAATATTAGATAATAAGTTGTTAAATCTCGTATTACTTACCCCTTTAAAAAGTCATAATATTGATATTATTAAAATTTAACGGAATATCGTTGATTATTCAGAAACATTGTAAGGCATCTTAAAGTAATAATAGTTTTCAGTCATAATTTTGCATAACCTAAAATGCACTAAGCATATACATCGTAATCTATAACGTCTAAAGGAATATCGTTAATTATTCAGAAACATTGTAAGGCATATCGCTGGCAGCGAGCGAGCGCAGCGAGGGAGCAAGACCTTTCAGTTCAGAAGCGACTCGGACAGGTTAGGTTCAGAAGGCTAAGGCGGGAGCGAAGCGTAGCGTAGGTAATTAGGTTTTTTTTTTATGACAGCACAGAAAAGGATTAATATTATGAAATGTCATACAACCATGACACTGAATGTTATTACAAAGTAATATTATGCCTAAAAATAATTATGACCTGCGAAAAGAGACTATGCAATAATTATTATGAGTTACTTTATTACCTTTAACATTATGAAGAGTGATGCATTCATGACACTGAATGATATGACTTTACTTACTGTTCCTTAATAATTATGACTTAAGAAAATCGTAACCCCAATTTATGTTGTTTAATATTATGACTTCCGATAATATGACGAATCGATATCGTAAAAAACAATTTATTTTTCCTCGTTGTATCTGCACACTCATTAAAGATGCTTTTTTTTTATAAAATGACGTTTTTTAATTATTATTAAACCTTAAACTGTGTCCCTTCGAGCCTGTCCCATGTCTTTCAGTAACAACCTAAACAATTTCCGTGCATGTTTATGTCAACAGCGATGTTGTGAAGCACTACTAATGCTACAATTATTGTTTTGGTAGTGCTTAGCTAGAGCACATTCCTCTCAATAAAATCCGAAATGCCTTTTATGTAAGTTCCTGCACTTTAACGGTTCTATCATGCATGGGCCTTCACGTTTAAAGGATTAAGAAGTGATAAATATGGCGTACACGCACAGCCAGTCTGTCTCCCAGAAGTTGGTCATGGAACCGTCTTCACTGCAAAACTTTCCTTTAACAAACGTTCGCTGAAAATTGCTGGAATACTTTCTCTTCAGCGTACTTTTACGAACCCGATCTTTAACTTTGAGTCACAGTCAAAGAGGACAACTTAATCCAACAAAAGTAAGTAGGTACTTTGAACGGACAATGTGAAACGAGTGTTAGGTAAATGACGAGACAAGCTTAAAATAAATAATAAGCTTTTATAACTTAAGTATACAAGCTTAAATGTACGCTAAACTACCTTGATCGCGTATTTTTAAAAACTACTTCTGTATTTAGCCCTAAAGAATAAAAAGAGTAGGTACAAATGTGACAAGATGCTTTTTACGCTGACTGTATCTACCTACGTCTGTTGAATTTATCTCGCTGAAGTTTGACTGATTTCGTAACAGATTATGACAACATCCGATGCTCTACCAAAACAGTTAGTTTTCCTAATACCGACGTAAAACTACTAACCACTCTGCTTGAGCTCGTTGGCGACACAGATTCATTTTCCAAGAGAAATTCTGTAGTTCTTTTACAATGGCTAGAAACGAACATATTGTGGCAGTTATTCTATTGTATATTTTACCTAAAGCAATGGTGAGTGTTAAACTCTACATATTTTTATTTATGGTCATTTATTATACTTATACTACGTCTGAATTACTTACCTACATAATGTAATATATAAAAATCTCGTGTCACGGTGTTTGTTACCGAACTCCTCCGGAACGGCTTGACCGATTTTTATGAAACTTTTTTTTCAACATTCGGTAGGTCTGAGAATAGGTCGTAGGCTATAATTTATAATGGCAAAAACAACGTTTGCCGGGTCAGCTAGTATAAATATATGCCGCAGAGAAATTCTATCATTTCCCTATAGCCTAGGATCCGCTTATACAACGACATTCACCGAGCTGGTTAATGGATGAAAAGTGTTTTATATGAAATTAAATCTATACTAATATTATAAAGCTGAAGAGTTTGTTTGTTTGAACGCGCTAATCTCAGGAACTACTGCTCCGATTTGAAAAATTCTTTCAGTGTTAGATAGCCCATAATTTATCGAGGAAGGCTGTATATCATCACGCTAACACCAATAGGAGCGGAGCGGAGCGGAAGAATGTTTCAAAATCGGGGGTTTCTGAAGTAAAACTTCTATAGGCACATGGGAGTACGGAGGTAAACGTGAACGCGGGTGTGCGCCGGGGGAGGGAGTTCGGGGGGAGTGCGGCGGGGGGGGGGGGTAATTTTTTTATATCGAGGAACTAAGGAGAGCCATAATTGATGAAAAAGCAAATTGGATAAAAAAATAAGCTGCCCAAATTACTAATTCCGCGCGGACGGAGTCGTGGGCAAAAGCTAGTAAGTATGTTGATAAATATAAGTATTGCAAGTGGGTTGACTAAAACATTTCAGTACAGAATATGATTATTTTTTTTTTTTTTTTAAACATTTTACCTTTTCGGTTAATATACACAAATGACGTACCAATCAAAAGTATAAAGCCTATAGAATATGCAAACGTTAGGTTGACTAACCAGACCAGTGCAAATATCGATTTACCTACCTGTTTTTACCTGTTAAAGTTCAAAAGTTCCGTTCCGTTCCGGTCAAAAGTTATGACCGGAAAAAATAGTCAACCTAACGTTTGCATATTCTATAATAGGCTTCATACTTTCGATTGGTACCTAGGTATTGCATTTGTCTATTAACCGAAACGTTAAACTGTAAAAAAAAATTTACTGGACTGAAATTTTTTAGTCAACCCACTTGCAACATATTTATCAACATATTTAATCTATACATATAAATAAAAATTAATCACCGAAATGTTTGTAGGCGCATAACTTCCGATTGACTGGACCAAATTGGATAATTATTTTTTTGTTGCGTTTGTTATTGTCAGGAGAAGGTTCCTATGAAAGAAAAAAAAGAACGGGGGCGAAGCCGCGGGCATCAAATACTTTTCATCCATTAACCAGCTCCGGTGAAGGTCGTTGTATTTTAAGCGGATCCTAGGCTACTAGAAAAAAACCGTCATTTGATCAAAAACCTAAACCTGTTTAGTGAAATGACTTCAGTGCGTTGACGGAACGAACTCGTAAAGTCGACTCGTGTATAAGTACGACTTATGTAATGTTCATTAAGTACTGTACTGGGCCATCAAATGTCAGTGAAAATGGATTTCAAAATACATAGGTACAGTCGAACATACAGTGGGCAGGGCACATCGCTCGTGGGCCAAAAAGGTTCTCGAGTGGTGACCGGAAGACGCAGTGTAGGTAGGCCTCCAAACAAGATGGAGCGACGACCTGGTTAAGGTTGCGGCATCGCGTAGGATGCGGATGGCATAGGACTGTTTGGCGAGCCTTGGGGGAGGCCTATGGTCTGCAGTGGACGTCTTTCGGCTGAAATGATGATGATGATGAGTCGAACATAGAACCTTATAGAACTTAGGTACGTGTTACACAATTACCCCCTCGTATGCGGGAAGTGAAAAAAAAACGTTCATTCTAGTCTCAACTGTTTCATATGATATTATTATACCTACTTAGATCCAATTTTACAGATTAAAATAAAAATTCAAAAAGAGAGCCTTAAATTTGGCACAGATCCGTATTTTAAGCATACGAAGGGTTAGTTAGTAGGTACGAGCTGTTAGGGCCGGCACAGAGGATCTGCATCGGAACAGTGATTGTTTTTTGTAGCATTTAAAATTCTAATAACTTTCAGTTTCATCTATCGTAAATAACTAGTACCTGAGCGACCTAGATTTGTTCAGTTATTTTTGCTAAAACTCGAAAACACGCGTTTTCCCTGAGATAACACCGAGCTAGATCTATCGTTCGCCGTCGAAAACCCGTCGAAATTGTTAGAGCCTTTTTCCGATATCTCCGAAACAGATTAATTTCTCGTTTGCAAGTTGAGGCAACAATCAATACAAATAAAAATAAACGAAATAAAAATATTCCAATATTTCAATATAATATAATACCTTTCTTAACCACGTAGTAAAATGTATAAAGGATATATTTTGTTAGTTTCCGTGACTTTCGTTACTTGCTAACATTGTACATGTACAGTCAAGTGTATAAAAACTATGGGTGCATGCATACAACTTCTTCAGAAAATGTCCCATACTTAGCTTAGCTCCTATGTCGTCGAATTAAATATTTTTGCGCTTGAGCGTACGGTATCGGTAATATATGTATTAAATTAAAATAAAGGAAATATTTCAGGGTACACCTCCAGGAACATACTTTTGGAGGCCTCGATTGGCCATTGATCTAGGTTCTCCAACTACAGGTGTGCAACTTTTAATGTATCAAACTCAGTTCAAAAGAACATAGTGTTACACTATTAACTTAAACAGCATATTGAGCATACACAAACAAATTGTGCCGTTTTGGCCCAAACTTGCCCACTTATAGTTTGTTGTAAGCTGCTGCATATATTTACTGCGGCCATAACGGCTCTTTCACACGGGCAACGTCCCGTTTTTTGCGGGTTCGGTCCTGCAAACCTGCAAATGAAAAATCGTCTACTTACTTGAATTGACCATTTTGAATTTTGGCCAAAAATAAAATCGTTCCAAATGAATTTTGACAAAGTGTAATTATTACCAAATTTATTTTCGTTTTAAATGGATTAAGAATGAATGGAATTAATCATTAACCTTTTCGACGCCAACGACGCATTATCCGCACCGCAGGTTCAACGTCAACATCGGATACATATTATTATGACATGTGAATGAGAGCTGTTGTATTTTACAAATCGTTGATAAGGTTATTTGAATTTGTTATAATTTCTTTCGGCCTAACTATATCAATTTTGACAATTTCACCGTGGCACATGATTTTTCGACAATATTCTGGATAGACAGACAACTTTCTTTATTGATGGATTTAAAATTGGCATTTTTCTGATTTGACGTAGGTATAATTTAATTTAGAGTGAACGATTTTCTATTTGTACTTAATGTAAAGACCGTCAATCAAATTAATTTGCAATTACGAGCAGAATTTTATTTTTAGACGTCTCAAACCTTTATTGCCATTCAAAATCTATGGGAGAGTCGCGTTTTAACAGCTCATAAAAAGTACGTCAATTTATTGGTGGTGTCAACTACCTCAATCACTGTATGAAAACGGTTTACACGTTCATTCTGGCGTCAATTCAGTCCATCATTCTGGTTTTCTGCCATTCACAATGGATTGACGAATATTATGGTCTAAGAGCCGTTGAAGATCGACCTTCACCGATCTGTTAACTCGATGAGACATATTTTTTATAAATATAATTTATAAACAAATATGCCTATGATAACTTGCCTATCGAAAAGTGTTCATAGCTATTTTTTTTTGTTTTATTGTTGAGTGCCTTTAGCCATCTTTCAGCTCCATCATCACACCCTGGTTACCATCTGGGATCAAAGTACTCGTCAAGACGAATCAAACGAGTCCAAACTCGATGGGGTTGTGTCGTTTTATTGTGGAGTGCCTCTGGCCATACTGAATTAATGAAATTACGAATTCCCCATCGAGTTTGGACTCGTTTGATTCCAGGGTCTGATGATGGAGCTGGAAGATGGCTAAAGGCACTCCACAATAAAACAAAAAAAATCTATGAACACTTTTCGATAGGCAAGTATCATAGGCATATTTGTTTATAAATTATATTTGATAAAAAATATCCTCTACTATTATTTAAAGTATTGAATTTTGATTTGAATCATACTCTCGTCATTCTGACCAGAATGATGGACTGAACTAACGCCAGAATGAACGTGTAACCGATGTCTCGTTGTCTATTCGTTAGGATACGCTTCGCATTTGCTTAGCAAAATTGATTTGCGACCTGCTTAAAATAAATCCTATTTGCAGAGGAACCGATGTTAAAGGAATTCCACCCGGCCAAGCAAGACGTTTTAGACGGCTTTGTAGTACTAATAGACCCCTATAGTGTGGGCGTGACGATGATAACGTTGGCATCCGGCATAGCTAGAGCTCAAACGAATGCCGACATCAATCCTTTCGAAGCCGACTTGTACATTAACATATACCAATGGGCTTTAAGATTTTTAAGCTTGTAAGTTTCAACACAAAGTCAGTCATAGAAACTCACTCGTTCGTGTATTTATTGTCTGCATCAGACACAATTTCATGCGCGACACGATAAACATTTGCAAAGATTATCCAGATACCATTTAAAGCATTTGTCCCTCTTTTGCCCTGGAGTACGGGTACAATGTTCATACAGTCAGCAGCAAAAGTGGATGAGCGGTTCTGGTTCTCAAAATGATCTACACACGACTCTATTTCCAAAGTGATAAGAGAGTGTTTAGATCATTTTGAGCACCATAACCGCTCATTCCCTACTGCTGCTGACTGTACCTAACTGTACGATATATTAGAGTCGTTTTCAAAAAAAATCTAGGTACATAATTAAGAGATTTAATAAAAACAAAAGTTAATTGATTCCTTTGTGTTACGAAAGTTACCCATATATTTTGTACCTATAACTAACTTTCGTTACACAAAGGAAGCGATCGTGATTTAGTTTTTATTAAGCCCTTATCTATGTACACATTTTTTGAAAACGACCCATTATAGCGCAGTTTAGATTTACAAGTCGCATTACATTGCGCGGCCGCAAAGCGAACAAGTTTGAAGTGGTCAATTGGCTAAGTAAAGTTTTTTGAAGAGGTGCTTATTATATTTTTTTCCGACAGTCGGCGTTCTGGAGATCGAGAAACTACAGCTGTTTTATTTTTATCTCCTATTGTTTACTGGAAATATTTTTTTGAGTGTTCGAGATGACATTTGTGAGATTTTATGATTGACAAGCCGTTCGTGCTCAGAACTTAGTAGAAACAGAAAAAAAAACCGAAGTGAACTGTTACTTGTGGGTTACTACGAAATTCGAAGTTCGAAGTTCGGATCGTGCGGTCCCTCTCACTCTCGTAATAAATGCCATTAGCGTGAGCGGAACGGCATGAAACGAAGTTCGAATTTCGCGCTTCGTAGTATAGGGCCTGCTGTCAAAGTCAAATCGTTTGCGTTTCGTTTGCTTTGCGTTTTGGTGTGCTCAGTGTGATTTTTCGACTATTTTTATCGACCTTCGCATAAAATCCGGACTTTCAATTTTACCGCATTTCTCCACGACCTATGCACGATAATTGGATCACGATTGAATACTTTCGATCACTATTTTGGAACTGCTTCTTGGACAATGCAAGGCAAACGAAACGCAAACGGCTAGATTTCATTTGACATTGGCAGAAGCGACAGTTGAATTCGTTTTTTTTTCTATTTCTTCTTAGTACTGAGCACGAACCGCTTGTCAGCCATAAAATCTCACAAATGTCAACTCGAACACTTAAAAAAATATTTCCAGTAAACAATAGGAGATAAAAATAAAACAGCTGCAGTTTCTTGGTGTTGAAGTCGACCACTGTCGAAAAAAAATATAATTAGCATCTCTTCAAAAAACTTTACTTAGCCAAATTGAGCGCCGCAATGTAGCGCAACTTGCACGTTTTATCTTGCATGTCTAAATAAAGCTTATAAATAATATAGCATGTCCAAAAAGTCAATGATAACTTGGTAGGTACGGAGCGAGAAGTCAAACAAAAAAAATAAGTTGCATGTTTCTGTTAGATCCTGGCCTCTCGCCTGTTACCAGGTTATCGTTGAGTTTTGGGACATGGGACTACACATAGTACTAGTCTTAACTCGCGGTTTCGCTCGCGTGCCTAAACCATTTATAGCTAGACCGTTCAAATAAGTCCTCGCCCGCGCGGCAGGGGCTGGGGGGGGTCAGACGACAAAGGGACCGAGAGAGGAGCGGGCGGCGCGGCGAGTGCGCCTCGTGTGCCTGCCGCCCCCCCCCCCCCCCCCAGCCCCTGTGCCGCGCGGGCGACGACTCATTTAAACGGCTTAGCTATAGGTTTTCAAAAATTTCGAATGCATCCCCCAATAAATAGTTACATGGCACAGCTCCTCGTCATTAACGTTGCATAAAAAACACCCGAGCAAAATTTCATGTCTTGAAACCCAGTCGTTGAGATTTCGGATTTTTGTCCCGAATCCCATGCGAACATTGGGATAAAAAGTGGACTATGTGTTATTCCAGACGTCCAACTACCTACATACCAAAGTTTATCTAAATCCGTCCAGCCGTTTTAACGTAAATGAGCAACAAACATACACGCACAGGCACATACTCGAAAACTTTCGCATTTATAATAATCAGTAAATTGTATAATTATGTATATGTATAGTTAAAATTTAAAATGGTATCCAAGTTACTACAACCTATCTACTTCATTGTTGTTGCTCTATCACAGTTTTTTTTTATTTTACCAAATAGATTAAACTACCGTTATTGCTCAGCTACACAACTTGACTATAAAGTAATTAGGTAGGTACAGCATTAGTGATTGCTAATGAAACGCACATGTTAGCTCTTGACAATGTTTTTCTTAAAGTGGTCAATCACTGGTGCATGGGCAATAACTGAGTAATTTACCCTAATGTGGTTTCCATAAAAGTGTAGAGCATCGAAATGCTCTTTGAACTGACACATTCACTGCCACCTGACCTCCACAGGTGCCACCGATGCACATGTGCGTTCAAAATGTATGAATAATTATGACAGCGGCCCTGGGCGTAGTCCCGAAAATGCATATATGCGTCGGTGGCAGTGAATGCGTTAATTGTGATTTTGATTTGATAAATAATACGATACACGAGAAGTTTTGTTTTGTTTAGTTCTTGTGATATTTTTGCTTGTCACTCAGAGCGTCCCGTTCTATCAATAAAGGACGTAAGAAGAAGCAAGCAAGAAATAACGCGCGAACTAGCGCCCCGGCTAACTGAAATTAACACCAAGGGAAAATAATTCATGACAGCTAAAATTTGTGTTTTGTGCAGAATTCCTAACTGGTCAGCTGGCACTGACGGACACTTTTGCCGAACGCTCAAGACATGGCGTCGACGGTGGCAGTATATGGACTCGCGAGTGCCCGACTGGATGAGGGCCATTACACCAATCTCAAAAAAGGCTTGGGCGGCCGAAGACTTAGAAAGGAAACGATTTAAAGCGTACGCGGAGTCTGCTTTTATCAAACATTACAGGTTTCCGACGAAAGTCTTTAGAAATTTCGACTCTTTCTGGTCTGCGCAAACTTCAGCTTTTAAACCTCCCTCGGCGTCATTATCACAGCCCTAAAACTATATTAGCTGTGATAGGTACTAAGTATCTCTGCTTACTAACTATTTACTAATAACTTTTGTTAAAAATTTCATTTTTAAAGCAAGCTTTTTAGCTGACTGTACTTTTTGTTGACTGTACCTACTTGCATTGTCATCCAACCTTCATAAGTATACCAAATTTCAGGTGAATCCAACCACTGGAAGTGGGTCAAATTCGACTTCTAAGATTTGACCCTAGAATAAAACAAACAGGGCGAGCTAAATAAAAGCTTGTAATAAAATTTCCTCCTTTTTGTAAACAGTACAATTGAAATTCGGATTAAAACGGAACAGTAATCTTTTTTTGGGTCATACACAACATAAGTAATCTAGAAACAAAAGTGGTCTCTCCTGTGGACATAAAATTATCGGTTTCGAGTCAGCAAACTTAAGGTTTATTAAAATGGGCTGATACCTAGTTGGCAAGGCGCCCCCCACGCCGAATGTAGACTTCACTAAAAATATTGCCTTAACTTTTTGCCATGTACAGTCAAGTGTAAAAATATGGGTGCACACAACTTGCTCATAAATATGTCCCATAGCTCTTATGTCGTCGAATTAAGGTATAGGTACCAAGGTGGTAGGTGTACCATGGGAGGATTAAATCGATACTTAATTTTGCACTTGACCGTACATGTTAATTATTTTTTTTAACATTATTAATAGTTTAAGTCCTTTGTGATTGTTGTTTGAAAATGTATTATTAAAATAAAATATTTAATTAAAACCAAAGCTTAACTTCGCATCATTTTAATTATCATATAACTGCTTCACGGAAACATAATTAAGCCTGATCGAAATTACATACATATATATATAAAAAGACAAATAGGTACAATAAATTCTAAAAAAAAACTTTTAGTCCGTTATCTCAACAGACCATTCAACAAAAGTAATACTTGAACTTGAAGTAGATAAGATTTTAAGTCACAATCGAAGACCACGTGGAAAAAAATTACATAGTACCTTACAATAAAAATACTTCTTTGGATAAGTTCATATCATAACATAACCAAGAATAGGCCAGAGGCCAGAACCAAAGACATATTTGACGCCACCTAACAATTGAGACAGTTTGTCAAAAGTCTAAACGCAATTCCCCATAAATTTTTATTTACTTCAAAGCCACTAAAAATAGAATTTTACAGTTGATTGAAAATAAATCTGGTGTTCCACGTTAAAATTAAGTAGTTATTTTAAAAGGTCTGTGTCTAGGAATTATTGGTTAGTGGTGTCAAAAACCCTCTTGGAATTATTAAATTATTAAATTATTGCAACAAATCGCTTGTGAGCTAAGAGGACGAAGTCGATACAGAGTAACTCATTTCTAATTGAGGCTTAGTTCCGTGAAAGTTCCTTAACCCTGAAGCACGCCAAAGGATGTATGCCTTCCACATTAATTTGTTTAGTTTCTACTTGGTTAAGTGTTATATTATAGCTTCAGGAATGTCCCAAATTCAATTTCATTTAAAGAAACCAATTGAACTTGGCATCGCAATCGAATCAAACGGTATTTCTAATGATTTGATACTCACATGCTGTCTGTATGTACCTCTACGTACATAAGGTGTACGCACAACATCTACATATACTTTTTTAATATACTCCATTTGTACAGAGGTAAAAAATTGTATACATACTTATTTATTACCATAGATTTAGAATATACAACCTAAACTAAATCCTATACTTGATTGACTGAATGTGATTTTTATATTTACGTTTGTTCGATTCCTATTTTAAAAAAACCTGTCTTTGAGTGAAACGTACAAGTTTCCCTCCATGTGGCCTTCAAACCGTCCTCTCAAGGTATTGTCCATATAAATTAGACAAACACATTTTAAACAATGCAACAACACTGGCGTACTTACATTATAACACATATTTCACTGTACCAATACGTTTACAATAAGTTTCGAATTAATTAAATGTTAAGCTTATGCGCACAAAAGCGTTGTAACTTAGTTAATAATTTATGAACGACGGGACCTCAGTATCTCGTATGAGAATATACTGGTTATTACAACATTATGTCGGGCATAAACTAATTTTCGTGCCCTTTGAGAGACATGAGCAAATCTATTTGGGCAGACGAGGTGGCAGCTTCGTGCGAGTGTTGGTCGTGTGGCGAGCAGCGGCGTCTACGGGTCGACGAAGGAGATCATGATGTAGCGGGTGCCTCCCGTGACTTGCAGCCCCTCGTGGTAGTGCGTGAGCCGGCCCGGGTGCATGAGCAGCCAGCCTGGCTTGGTGTCCTTCACGGAGCAGTTGTACCGGATGAAGTGGCAGCCACCACCCTCGTAGTCTAAATCTGGTATTAAAAAATCGAAAATAAATAATTTCGACAAAACAAAAACCGATTTCAAAGAACTTCCTTATAGGTGGTATTTTTCCTTCAAATTTAAATGGGACCAAACGAGAAGTATACCCTCTCAAACAAAAAAACTATTTTTCATTATTTTTCCTAACGAATTCATTAATGGCAAGAGTTCTAGGGTAACAAACATGAAAAAAATTCGAGCGAAATGAGAGCCTCTTCTTTTTTGAGGTCGATTGTTCTACTGAGACGGCATAAAAGGCAACATATTACCCGAGACGGTTTATATCCACCCAAGCCGCAGGTGACGGCTGATAGTTGAGTCGACGGTAAAATGGGTTCTATGAACGAGATACCCTAGGCTTTTCAATTTAATTGCAAATCAACACCGCCAATAGATTTTCATTTTAAATTTTTATTTTACATGCACTTCTGATTGTATAATATCAGGGTCAAAATTTTTTTCGTTGCAGTGTTTCAATGTTTTACGATCCATTTTTTTAAAAATTTAAACATTGTAAAAAACCATTATTTTGAATAAGTACTGATTACCTATTTTATGAAGATAACAGTAACGTAAGGAGCAGCGAGGTTTATTATTATATTCTATTAGAAATTTAAATATTTTAATGATAGGTAGGAAAATTAAACCACTCTGTCACTAATCATCTGTATTTTTTGAATTTTTTTATTATGAATCAATTCAGCATTTTTTTATTTTTTCCAAATATTGAAACGTTCTTTAATTACGGCACTGAATAATCGACAGCAAAATATCAAGAACTAACCAAATTTAAATCATTGAATACCACTATGTCACAAAACGGTTTTATAGACATGAAAAGATTAATTTATTTTATAGTTTACTTATTTTACGTCCAAAAGAGGCATATTTAACTGAACACTCTATTTAACTTTAACATTATTTATATTTACATCCAAGCTCAGATTAAACAAAAAGCAATGAAATTAAAAATAGTCTAGTTGACATGAGGGACAAGACATGTGACAGTGTATTAGCGCAACGTGTCAGAGTGGTATTTTTACATAAAATGATATCAAAAATAACGAATAATTCTAAATAAAGTAACAAAGTTGTTAACAAACAATTATTCAACTTTCTATTAATTAAATCAGTCTTTAAATCAGTCATAAAGTACCAATTTTAATCGTTTTTCAAACACATTTACTGGATTTGAAAACTCGTAGAGGAGACGTCTCCCTTTGGTAGTGATTTTTGGATTAGGAACAATTTGTGAAATATCTTTACACTTTACATATGAAATATCTTTTATAATGAGTCTAAAGTTTTGGACTGATCTGTAAAACATAACTTAAACATCACCTTCGTCATCTACGTTACTCATTCCTGTGCCCAAGTAAGTGTATCCTACTTTATTATCGTCTAAAATTTTAACAAGAACATGTACACCGTCGGATATATTAGAGGGATGCATTTCGTTTGTAGAATTCAAGTCATGTTTACTGATACTATTAGGAGCTGTATCTGGGATCTGAGCGTCCTTTAAACCACTGAGAGGCAGGTTATCTGACGAATCAGTAGAACTCGGAGAATAGATTTGGTCGTACAACTGAGGTCTAGAAGGACTAATAATGTTTGTTATGTCAGCCAAAAGGCCTATGCTCGAGATAGCATGGCTGCACCATTTCAAAACCTAGTAACACTCAAAAAATCAATTTTGCGATTTTTGCATATTATTATAAACGTGGTTTCTATTTCTACAGGATACAAAACATTTAGAGGCCTATCTAGCTCAATTTCACAGATACGAGTACCTCCAAACCCAGTTAGTACACAAAAAAACGAACCAGGCAAAGTCTAGATAGTTTTTGGAATATTTCCTCCTAAATTAACGAGTTTTGTTTTACTGCTTCCATCCAGAATTGAAACGAAACTCGAAGCATCAAAAATATCTTGTCCAGTTGCGCCAACTTTATCGACTTGACGTTTGAGGAAAGGAAAATTTCAGCTACTTTCGCAGCATTGTTTTTTCGTTTCTCTCTGCAACGCTGCTGTCGTTCTGCAGCAGACATCGCTATTTTGATTGTTGGTATCTGAGAATAAATAAATACATACACAGTCTAGTCATATAGATGCTTATATTTTATTATAATAAAGACAAGAGGTTTCTGTTACAACTTCGTCACGACAACTAACCACTCTGTCACAGTGTGGTGTGACAGAGCTGTGTTGTGACAAAGTTGTAAATTTTAGACGTCTAATGAATTTTAAAATAAATGTGATGAATGTAGTTAAATTTGAAAATCGCTACTAAAACTATAAACAATGGGGATTATACTGGCGTAAAATTAAGAATAGAATCATAAAAAAACCAGGTGAAACTTACGTGACCGAGTCGACAGCGCCAAAATACACGCACTCTACTTGAATACTCGCGGCCGACTAAAAGCCAAATGAAGGCGACGGCGGGGCATCGCGAGCTGCAGGGTGCTGCGGAACTTCATGGCTCATCGCTTACTCAAGGTCAAGCGGCCTAACGACGTATAACCAAATGCCTAATAACAGTGACAGAATATACTCGGAAATATGGCTTCAGACGGGGACATACAATAGTAATTTTAGTAGAAGTATGTAGAAATTATATAATTTTTTTTAATCTCCACAGTACAATGCTCACATTATCAAAGTTGTCGTAAAAAATGTAAAAAACGGTACCTTCATAGAATAAAATGTGATCACGGGTCAAAACATTACGTCAATGGAGGCCTGGGACGTCGTTTGATAGTATGAAAAACAACTCTGTCACGAAGAATGTATACTTCGTCACGAATATTTTTCAATAATTATACATATTTTATTTCAGTTTTCGCCTAAAAATTATATTATAATCCCTATATTTCATGATAATAATATAGTATGTTAGTATTTTAATAGGTTTATGTCTATAAAAAAAAAACTAAATTTAGGACAAGTTTCAATGCAACGAAAAAAATTTTGACCCATCAGCATTGCCACAACTGAGCTACATATTGTTTGGTATCTGTGCCATCTAGACAGATAAATGTGAGGCGTGGTGCAAGGCAGAGCGGCGTGCCCGCCCTGATAATTCTCAGGCGCCCATGCTACTCGACCTACAGCGCGTTACGGTACGTAACATACTCGTGCTTAGTGCGGAATGGGAACTTCACACACACCATTGAACTTCTCCGCATGTGTATGCAGACTTCCTCACTATGTTTTCCTTCGCCGTAAAGCTCATGGTAAATTTCAAATGTAATTTCGCACATAAATTCTGAAAAAATTCGAAGGTGCGAGCTCGGGTTCAAACCCACGAGCTTCTGCTAGTGAGGCCATAGGCCAAAGCACTTACTTGGTCACCTTACCTTTTACATTTAATGTTGACCTGTCAATGTATTAATATTAGGTAAATACTTAATCCAAACACTGAAATTTTTGGCTCCACTGGCATTTCTATACATACACTTTGTGTAAATTATTTATTCTGCATAAAAAAGTGGTCTTAGATATAATGTGTCTGATATTAAACATTGGTTGTACTGACTGGGAGTGTTGAGGGCGAGGTTGATAGTGTAAGTGGAGGAGTCGTGGTGCGGCCGCAGCGACGGCTGCTCGTCCGGCCGGTACCGGACCACGAAGTTCATCACCGACACAGGCGGCTGCAACAACAAAAAAAGTATTAAAATTATCATCATCATCATTATTTCAGACGAATGACGCCACTGCTGAACTTCCCCAAGGTTCGCCTAACACACCAGCCCTGCCTCATCCGCATCCAATTCGCTCCCGCTACCTGAACCAGGTCGTGACTCCATCTTGTTGAGCCTATGTTGTACATTGCGTCTTCCGGTCCGTGGACGCCATTCGAGAACTGTTTGCCCCATCGGCGATCAGTTCTATGAGCGATATGCCATGCCTAGTTGCCCACTGCCACTTGCCACTTGAGTCTGGCGATTCATCATACTATATTGGTGACTTGAAATATAAAAAATATTTGAAAAGTAAAATAAAATAATAATAATAATAATTTTAAGTAAAATAATATTTTATATTTATATTTATTTATTTAATTATAATTGGCTAAGTAAAGTTTTTTCAAGAGGTACGGTCGCGTGCTTTAATTTGGGACCCATTTCGAAAAAATATCCTTTGAATTCCTATACAATATGACAGGACTGTCAACCTTAAGTGGGTCCCAAATTAAAGCTCGTGACTGTACTAACTATTTTTTTTGACAGTCGTCGACGTAAAGATCGAGCAACTGCAGCTGTTTTATTTTTATCTCATTTTATTTATTGGAAATGTTATTTTAAGAGGGTACGATGCGCACCATTTCTCCATACAAACGTAATCCCCTGTTTCCTCCCTGGATAATGGCTTTAGAGCCAAATTTTTTTTACTGTGTAATGTGTATCTACCACAGCTATGCCCCTATGTTTCGTTTTATTCCATATTTTAATTAACATAAGAAATATGAGCTTTCAAAAACTGAAAAAATTGCCCAATTTCAACGTCATTTTCAGACACTCGTCAGAAAAGAGTCCTTCATATAAACAAAAAAAGGAAAACATACGGGTAAATCTGTCCTCTAATTATTTTTGAAAAAAATAATTTTATTGGTCCAGTTTTCGAGAAGAAAACAGGGGATTACGAAATGCTGTTTTGATCATTTTCTGAGCTGCAATTACACGGAGGGGTTCGGGCGAGACAGCGACATTTCATTAAAATACCTATTTCTCAAAAGTCTCTCAGCCATCGTACCCTCTTAAGGGTTCGAGATGAGATTTCTGAGATTTTATGGCTGACAAGCTGTTTGTGCTCAGTGCTTAGTAGAAACAGAAAAAAGAACGAAGTCGACGTCGATGACGTCAGCCACCGATTGCCATCACTTCGTATGGAGCGTTTTCGCAGAGCTCGGGTGATGACGCTTTGTCTGTGCCTGTTACTTACATTGTGATAATATCCAGTGAAGGTCATCTCCTGTAGAGGCCGCACGTATTCCTTGAGGATGTAGAGCCACTGCTTGTCGAGGCCGACCTGCGTCATGTGAATGTCTCGCGTCGGCACGGCCTCGTACCCGCTCTCCAGTCGTTTATCCTGCGAACAACACACCTCGTCACTACTAGGTAAAGCTTGCACTTGGGGTTGCGTGTTCGCGACGCGTTATTGATATCACCTGGGCAACAAAGAATACGCAACGCTAGAAGTGATGTAAATAAATATACCACTATCCCGTCGCACGACCAACGACTTTTTTTGGTAATTTTGAGTAAGTATCCTAAGTTAAAAGGTGATCTAAACTAATGACAAAATTAGCAAATTAGGAACAGTTACGCGCGGGACGTCCCTCGGGTTAAAACTTTTTCAGATTTTTGAAGCCCAGTTTATCAAAAATAGCTCATTAACGCGTAATATTTCGCGAACTGATCCCTGAATCGAAAACGGTCTGGGCAAACATCGTTTTTGAAAGGCCTATCCTACGATACCCCAAATTAATAGTAAGACGAGACCTACAAAAAAAAGAGCATTTCGTTACTTTATCAGCGTGATTAACGTGGTTTTTGTCTGCGCTAACGTATTGATACTTCAGTCTTCAACAGGAACGCTGTAGTCCAAGCCCAGTAGGCTTATTGTCTAACGCTTCTGACGCTTGCCTTCGCAATCACTATTTCTTTCTGTCAAACGGTATAAAGATCACTTTATACCGTGAAAGTGATAGTAAAAGCGATGGCAAGCGTCAAAAGCGTTAGACAATACGGCTTCTGTACGCTTAGTATAAGTTTTACTTCACCAAAATACTTCTCGATCGCGTTTACGTAAAAAAAACAATTACTAGGGAAACATGGACAGCGCCTCCGCGGCCGCGCGTCCATGTTTCCATAGAATTGAAATTTTTATGTAAACGCGATCGAGAAGTATTTTGGTGAAGTAAAACTTATACTAAGCGTACTGGTTAACGGAAGGGCGCACGCACGTGCCGGTCGAAACGGATTCCTGGCAGGTCGCTTAAAGATAGAATCTGCAGCGCTATTTAATACTGCATTTACATTCAGCCTCTTTCGCTGGCCCTCGCGCTACCGGTAATAATAATTTCCTAAATACTGCTGCAGCAGGATCGGACTCGAGTGTGTTTACTGCACATACTGCCACTCGCGGTCGGCTCCCTGCCGGACCTTTGATTCCGCACAAAAAACTGCTCTTTTGGGCAGTGCCGGGCAGCACGAGTAGCAATGGCAGTGGCATGAGAAGTATCGTGTTTACACATTCGTCTTCCTCGCTTCTCTGTTAACTTCGGCTGAATCTAAATGCGGCATTACTTTATTGTTTATTGTTAACAATTCGGTAGTTGACACCGCCAATTGTAATCTGTAAAGCGCGATTTTCACATAAATTTTGTACGGCAATAGCAAGCTGTCACGTCACTTTTCCTATTAATGTATTTCGAAGCAACTAGTTTTTTAATCGTCGTTATAACTTCAAACCAGTAACGATGCTGATGCATAATAATTAAAATTGTTGCGACTTATCCTTACGGCGTAGTAATAATCGAGGAAGGAAAATGACGTTTGACCAGAGCCGTGAAAAAGCTCGTCCAGTGTGATTAAATAAGATACTGTTTTACTTTATCAATTTCGCTGGCTGAAGACAAAATAACATGCAATAAATAAAAAAAAAACTGTAGCATACATTGTTACTTCCATCACTCCATTGGCCGAACGCTTCCATGACTGCAATCCACTCATTGCAGAATCTCATCGACATCAGAGGGAACCAGTAAACATCGGGACACGGCTGTAACAATCAAATAAAAAGATGACTGATTTTTTATTGGTTATAAACGCGCGATTCGAATACTGAATATGAAATTGTGCCATTAACATATTATGTATTTATTGTTTATACAAAAATGGTACATTATTGTCGTGGCCTGGAAGTAGGCAATTGCTGGCTGAGTATGAGTATTAAACGGACGAGCTAGCGAGTCCGTTTAACTAATACGAAGCCAGCAATTGCTATTCCAGCCGAGACTAATATAAAGCTTTTCTCAAAAATGGTGAAGGGAAAAAAATTACAATAAACTTTTATTAACATCAATAGGTACAAATAATTGCAAATCACTTAAAATTAAATGTCATTTAACCCTTTCCCGCCTTTTTTCATTAAAAAAAACTGCAGGTGTATTTTTCTACCGAAAACACCACAAGCTGTTTCAAACACAATAAAAAAGTCCGGAGTTCCAACAAACCAACTGATACCGGTCATTTGAGTTGGCTGTGTACGAATAGTGCCAACTTATTACCATGGCCGTTTTAACTTTTTAAAAAGTTTGAGACTCGACAATAATGGAATTTGTAAACGACATTGTAGTCGAGTTTATCGAGCCTGCAATGTTTTGAACTTTTTAATTTTTTACTGACCATAAACTATGCACTTTGCGTTCTGATATGTAAAAAATAATGTCAACTTTTACGGATATTTTTAAGAAAATGTTCTTAGTGTTTCCCGTATTAACCGTAGGTATACTATGGTGGTATTTACTGACCATTAAAGGTTTCTGTCCCTCCTCGAAGCTGGATGCGTAATCAGGATGGAGGTAGCGCTTCTCCCAGTCAAGTTTGTTGTCAAACACTTGGTAGACGTCAGGATGAGTGCGACTGATGTCATAGCTCTCAGGATTCACCAGGTGACCGAAGTCCAACTCGTTACTGACGTGCATGAAGATGCCCTGTGGACAGACACCCGAAAGGTATAGGTCGCGGGTTCGATTTCCGGTAGTTACAAAAATTGTACAATGGGTGGATTTTAATTGTAATATTAACCTTTTGAACGCCGCACATCGTTTCTTACGAAAAAAAAATTGATTCATATGCGGATGCAAATTAACCTACCCTAATTTGTGTATTACCGTATTTTTGTCTATAGACGACGCTGGCGTTCGAAAGGGTTGAAACTGCCTACTGTATTAGTTTTCGATAAAAAAAATGGATTGAAATACCTACATGATCTCGCATGCTAGCACAAAAGGCCATATCAGGGTCGATGTCTTCTTTGAAGAAGCTGACATCCTTGGCCGACTCGGTGCGGAACGGAGCGATGTTCAGAAGGTAGCAGTTGGTGATGAACGGCACGTTCCAAACACCTCTGAGGACAAACAAGAAGCTTGGTAACTAAACTAATTGATGAAAAATACTATGACTAGAAGCAAACGTAAAGTATAGAACGGTAAAGATAGAGTAGTAGTGGCGTGACTCCGTAACAAGGCTCGGGTTGTCTACATTCCTTACGTGACATCAGGTATGACAAGTAGGTACAGCGAAGCTTGTGGACAACTGGACACTAACTGCAAACTGCAAAGCTTGGATCTTGCATCCGAAACAATACCAATCTCACTATTCTCTCACTCTCTGGGTGCCTTAGGCTCGTAAAACCCATTTTCCCAAAATATGTACATTCTCTAAAAGTGCGCTTTCCACAATATGTACACTCCCGAAACGTACACTTTTTCAATAGGGGATTTCTCGAAATGCACACTTTACCATACATCCACTTGCCCAATAAGTGCATTTTCCCAAAAATTATACTTTTGCAAGACGGAAACTATTTTTTTATACCTCTATAATAGGTACAAATGGCCCTTTGAAGAGATATATAATCAGAGAACATTCTCTGGAAAATTGCACTTTTGGAGAAAACTTACCCACTCCGTGAAAATGATCCTTCTAAAGAAATGCACCTTTAAGAAAGTTCACATTTCGAGAAAGCGGGTTTTACGAGCCTAAACCCTTTAGGTTATCTAACGAAAATATTAAATCCACGCTACATCCTTACATCGATACAGATTTTAATTAAGCAAATAACAAATCTTTATTAGAGTATAGCATTCACGATGATTTTTAATCGGTGATCAGAACCCAATTTTTCTAGATCAGTATTCGGTGGCGACTACGTTTAAATCGCAATCACATGAAATAAAACGTCTATTTTTTAAAATTTATTATTTGTAAATTCGCTTTTAATTTAAAATCGTCACCCTACACATGGCTTAGTCTATGAGCCTAAAACCTCTTTGACAAGTCAGTCAAAGCGATGACACTTGTCGAAACTAATCAAGAAATGTATTATGAGCATGCATTCGGTGGATGGAGGAAGTTTTAACAATAACGTTTTTCTTTTAACTACTTATAAACGGAGACTTAATTGATTGAGACCTCATTTATTCCATTTTGGCTAGGGATTCATATTTTTCAACTCCTGATGCAGGATACGAAGAATCAACATTTTAATATATTTGCTAGTATATTTTCTTTGTTCGTGTAGGAGGTAATGTCTGGATCTACTGAACTGATCCAAGATATTCGTTCGCTAATACAAATCACACTATCCCTGCTGATTAACATACATTAGGCAACTTTATCCCGGGAAAGTGTCTGGAAGTTGCGGGAAATAGCCAGTAATTTATATAATAACTAGATAAGACATTGTTATTGCCACCTACTTTCCGTAAATGATATTTATGAACAGCTATCAATACTGGCAAAAATAAAGTGATAACCTGATAAGGTGACCTTTGAATTTTCACAAGTCTCCACAAAATATCTCATGTCATGATATTTTGCCAAATCGTGAGAAAAGTAAAAGTACTTACCTACCTTATTTTATAAAAGTACTTGTTTTCACGGTTAATCAACTCTTTATCATTAATCGGTAAAGTGCGTAAGTGATGTATGAAGAATTATAGGTAATTCGTTTCATCGTTATTATGTTCCAAATTTAGATTTAAATAAGTAGTTTAGTTAGTGTGGTAACAGGAGGAGTACAATATTATTTACTTATTGGGATTGGCAATGTATAAGAGTGTGGATGCCTCTTTACCCGTGTTAAGTACCTATCCCTAGGTTTTTACTAAACGGTCAACACACTGTTCATATTAATTATGTAATGTAATAAGGCAGTATTTCCATCTATACCAAGACTTTTAAACCTCGGCATGCACTTGAATCATTGCAAGCAGTCCTTAATCCTTTGAGGTGTCCCATAAATATTCAATTTAGTTAGAGTATCAATGTACGAAATGCGAAAGGATATGACGATTGCCATATATCAAATAGGGGAGAGACAAGGGCCCTCCTGCGAGCACCTCCGTCATTAGTCAATTGAGAGATTGGCGCGGCGGGATCGCGGTCTAGAGCCGCACCAGTTGCGCAGAAACCTCGCGACACCATACTGGACCCCGGCCCACTCGGCTCCTGGCTCCTCTTGCATGAAGTGACCGGTTGCGTGTAAAAATGTTTCTACTCAGAGCCAAAATCCTCCTTGGACTGTTCTTAATATACTGGTTTTTAATCGATCCGACGAACGCCCGCCGTGGACGGTCCAGAGGCAGAACAAAATCCAAGGTAAACATTTTATTAAGTTTTTAAATTTTAGCTTAATTGATACCATCGATGCTTCTGCCCACGTTTCCGATTATCGGATGATTAAATGCTTTTACGTATGAATTGCAGGTGCAAATTGGTTTACCTATCACTGGAAAATACAGGGACCCGGAATCGGACCAGTACTACAACAACAACGATGTAAGTCAACGTAAAATTAAATCAAGATAAAGAAGTCTTAGAATAGATACAGCTGAAACCCTAGCAGAAGAATGGCCAATGAGACTAAGAACAAATTATCATTTCATGAACATATTATTTCCTTCAGGGCGCGAAGATACTGCTAGCCTCGCACTTCGATCTTGAGTACGTGCTAGGGCACAAGATCGCTTTTCTCTGCATCGCGAAGGGCTCTCCAAGACCGCACATCACTTGGTTCAAAGACGGTGTAGAGATATTCGCTCACCACTATCTACACGTGAGTTACATTACAGTTGAATGAAATATTTTTATCTCAACTCTATACTGCCCTTTCGACACAAGGGTATTTGACATCATTAACCAATAATACCAAGAAAAACTCTAATAAAACACCATTTAATTTTAACCAGGAAAATCAGATTAATTTTCAATTTACTATAATATTTGATTTTAGTAGCTTTGAAACGAATAAATAGTTATTCAATTGAGTTGGCTAACAATGCCACAGTCCAGTATTACTAAATAATTAGCTACGGGGGGGAAATCTTGTTTGGCCAGCTTATAAAAATTACAGATGTATTGTCAATTAATCGGAGGTGTCAAATAGCCATTGCAAATGTTAGCGCATTGCAAATGTTTTATTCTAATTAATTACTTTAAAAGAAGATCAGGCCAGCCAGTTGGTCTAGAAAACTACAGGCATGTTGAAAATTGAGGTCAAGCTACAGCCCGCCAAGCTAGTTGACCCCTATTTGAAATACAAAATGATCAGGTCTCAACGGCCGCGCAGCACGAAATCTGTTGTGACGATTACGCACATAAACTATTGTAATGCCACGAAACTAGACTGAAAATGTTGCTTTTTCCGTAAACTTTCATGGCAGCACCCAATTACATAACAGGGACAATAAATACGTTTCTAATATACTACTACATTTGGACAAGCGCACGCATCTTAAAATGTAAAGCATAAAAACTACCATCATAGTAACTAGTGCAAGTAATGAAATCGCTACGCCATTAAAAATTCGCGTTGCTGTAAGTAAACAACCGGTACTAAAATAGTGTTTGTTAATAATAAAAAAAATAGATCGGTCTTTTATCGTCAGTGCCGGCGGCTGAGGTCAATAAACGAGCGTCCGTTACATTAAAATAATTGTTGGACAGATTCACGAGTGGCCGATCGGCGACGACCGCGTCAAGTCGAAGATCGAGATCGACCCCGCCACGCAGATGGATGCCGGCGTTTACGAGTGTACCGCCGACAACATGTACTCCATCGACCGACGCTCCTTCAAAACAGATTTCTCGATAGCATTCGACTGAATCGCTCGAGCTGCAAGTTCTGCAACACCAAACCTGTACCACCTTCCTATTGTAATAAGAACCGTACTGAACCCTTAAACTATTTGAGTTTTTTATAGGTACATCCATTAGGTACTGGACCATGATTAAATAACCACGTATAGATTATTATTATCTTTGCTGGAAGTGGAAACTTTACTAAAAAAAGCGACGCTAGCATTTAAATAGCCTCACCCGACTCGGGAAAGCTTATCAATTTGTTGCTGACCTATTTCGTCCGCGCTTGCCCTGTGAGAATCATTGCATACTGTTTCATCATTCCACGAACTATAACACGCGCGCAAGTTTTAATGAGATTGCCGGCTTCTGATACTAGGTACTAGCGGACTCTGTGCATGTGTGCATTGCATTTACCGGATGATTTTTAGAGCTTTGTATGCCAGTTTGTTTGTAGTTTGTAACTTGAGATATATCGGAAAGATTTATTCAACACAGAACCCTGAAGTGAAAGTTACCTAGTATCTCGATAGTCAGCAAAGTTCCCGAGGGAAGCGTTTCATAATACATAGTCATATAAGCGTATTGTGATCTTATTTTTACAGACTTTTGTATGATCCAAGTTTTGTTGGTCATTCAATGCAAATATAGAAAATTTGTTCTTGAAAACCGTTGCAATGCATACTATGATACCCCACCAATTTCTCTGAAAGTAAAGTACTAATAATATATTGTTAGGACGAGTTAGGATTATTATTAAAATAATTAATTATAAGATTTATAAGAAACACAGATCTATCCTAAAATTGTAATTAAGTATAAAAAACCAAATTGTTTGATTCATAGTTAATATTATCATATACAAAATATATTTATGTATACATATGCCAACTTATATACCTATCGTTTATTTTACTAGCCTACCTATGCCACGCTACATCTTTCAAATGTCGCCATTTATTTGCGAATATAATTGTAATGTTTGATCTTTATAGATCGGGCACGGCCAGTCTTGGGTTTGTTTTTGCTGTCATCATTTTTAAGGTATTTATTACTACGAAAATATAAATGCTTTTTAGTCGCAGACGTTTCTTTGCAAATTGACCCGTCCCCCCTGACCTTTCAATCAATCACATTTTTTCGTAACGTACACTCTACGTAAGCTATAACCATTTAAAAAGTAAAATATAAAAATACTGGCGATTGAAAAAAAACGTCTTAAGACAAACTGTACGAAACAAGTCGTACAAAACAGTAAGATGTGAGGGGCCTTTATTTATCTCCTAACATAGTATATGGTATTACGAGTAGGTATAGTTGTTTATCGTTTCTCTTTCATTTATACATCGGGCCAATACTTTATCCACGTCCCGGATAAGTTTAACGCCTTCCTGGGGTAGGTAAGGGCGTATGTTAGTCAAAGGTAGAATAGCTTTCTATCAGTGAAACATTCTTTTAAATCGGATCCATGATTCGAGAGATTACATACAAACAAACCAACGCAAAGTTTACCTCTTTAATATTACTAAGTATAATCATGGTGCTTGTAGGGCTACACTTAACCTCTCGTATGCTTACGACACGGATCCGTGCCCAAATTAAAGGATTCTTTTTGTATTTTTTTTTAACTGTATCATTAGATTAATATGAAACAGTTGAGACTAGAATGCACGATTTTTT
This sequence comes from Archips crataeganus, assembly GCA_947859365.1. NCBI lineage: Eukaryota > Metazoa > Arthropoda > Insecta > Lepidoptera > Tortricidae > Archips > Archips crataeganus. The sequence goes on along the minus strand of OX402045.1, from coordinate 14,607,303 downwards.
TCACTTCTCGCATACGAGGGGTTAAATCTTTATACCTATTTGATAACTTGAATTCGTTAATCAGAGAATATTAAATACCGTACCTTACTTATTTGAGGGAGAGGGAGAGAGAGGGAGAAAGTAAAGGAATCATCGCGCAGCTGAAAGCATACCTTATGATGTGATAAACAATATCCATATAGTCTGCCGATCTCGCATAGAATCCTGAGGTGTTGATAGCACCCCAGAAGTTAGACCAGGCCTGTCCGGAGCGCACGAGCATTGGGGCAACGACGTCATATCCTGAAGACAGTAAGTACCGCAGCGTGTCGCGATCCACGCGGGCCACGCTATCGATCGAGAACAGATAGTCGCACACGCTACCAATGCAACGGTCTCTGTAAGAAAAAACTTGTACTCAATTGGGGATGTCTATTTTTTTGCAATGTATAGAAAATCAAAAACCATTTCGAGATAAATGCTTTTTGAATCGCTTTCTGTAGTTATTTAATTTTAATATTATGTAATGAATTTATTATATAACAAATAAGCAATGACCTTCATTTGACATTGGTATAAATTGCGTGACCGGTTCAAGTCGTACTTTATTCTGTGTGGTTAGAATTCTTCACAATTTACGCGTGGATTATACTACGGAGTTTGATTTGGACCCGCTGTCTGACATCTAGCACTTTGTCAGTGCCAGTAAAGTGACTCAGTGTATAGTGTACCACTACGCAAAAAATAATTAAAGGGGTTGCCTTATCGTACGCATTTAGATAGATTTAGAAATTTGGCATTGTGGGAGCCCTCAATTATAATCTGACGTCATCAACTAAAATAGTTTCAAGAATTAATTTTGAAAAAAGTAGAGAACTAAATGACAAAATATTGAAATTAGTTTCTTATAATTGACTTTTCTATACAAAAAAAAATATAAAATCCACTGGTAATGTTTTTTAGACATTCCCAATTATGATGCGTCTCATTCGTCGTCCAATAAAACGACGGCGGGTCTATCAATAAATCAATTGAGAGCAGCCTATGATTCCAAATATGATTTTTAAAGTAACGCTAACCATGCTCTACTACGAGCTACGTAGGCAGAGTATTTGACGAAAGTAATGGCCATAAGAAATATTGAACATACTTAGCAATGTTTCTCGCTTCTGCTTCTGTTATGAAATCATTTGGCTTGATGCGCTTGGCGGTAGCATATTTTTTGCTATGCTGTTGAAAAAACTCGTCCACCTCTGTCTCGTGGTACTCCACGTTGTTTCTTAGGAGAAGGTGTACCTTTCCTTTGGGATAATTTATTTCGAGCAGTTGTTGTAAAAATTCTTCCAAAAATGGAGTGGGTTGTTCGATAAACACAGCCATCATAACAGTGGGCAACGCATCCTCCTAAAACAAGATAATGTTTAAAAACTTTAGAAATAATATATTGCACTATGTATAAACTATTGTGCATCCCCAAAAAAGTTATCACAAAACGTTGGAGCATGATCCGTATTTACGCAAAAAAACTGTATTTACGCAAGTTGGCTAAACACTAAAAATTCTATTAGGTTGAATGGAAATTCAGAATATTAATGTTGGAAAATACCTTAAGTGTTATCCTTTTCTGATCACACAAAGCGCATCCTTCTCCCATGGACCAAGATTTGGCCAAATAGTTTCCTAAATGGTTAAGAGTTAATTTGGAAAGTCCATTGCCATGCACAATTAGAGGTCTTTGCTTTGTGACAACATTCATTATGAAAGGCCAGTCTTCTGTTGAATTTGCTGTCAGCTGAACATCCGCTGCAAGAAAAAAAGCATTTATTTTTCACATAAAATTGTAGGTATCTAATTTTGGAACTCACTTAAGATTTTTTTATTCAAAACACTATGCTTGTAAATTCTAATTACAATATTAATGACACCCAATCATACCAATTACAATCGTAAGAAAAAATTAAATAAAAAAAAATCAAATTAGCCTGGCATAATACAACTTTTAAAAAAACATGTTGCAAATATAAATTGTCAAAACTTACATAAAGCTCCATTCAGGTTCTGGAATATGGCAGAGTCATGGTCTAGAGAGATCTTAAGAGATTCCCTGGTATTTTTATCTAAGAATATTTTGGTGTAATATAACTGGTCATCATCCTTATCATTGATAGGTTTATAATTTACTATTTCCGCGATTTCCGGAAGATATCCTGAAAAAAAAAGTTAAGCAACATGTAATCTCTTTCTCATACTTAATTGTCTTACTGTTATTGATATTAGACACCCTAGACTAATGTAGCTATGAAGTATTTATAAAACAATTTGCTTTCAGAAAACTGTATATCAACATGCAATAATACATAACAGAGGCACACAATTCTCCAATTTCATACCATAGATTTATAATATCATGTGCTCATGTCCTTTGAATTTACATAATGATATCACAGCTTTGTTTGTGACTGCAAGATCTATTTTGATGACTGGACATGGTTATGACAAATCAGCAACAGTATTAAAATGACAATAGATTGTTGTAAAAATAGTCACATTCATAGTTTATCTATTAGATCTAAACATTGTTACAGTGCTCAAAATTGTTCCATAAGGCTCGCTAGACTAAGGTTAATTATCAGTGATCGGAACTCTGGGAGCAAAACTTGCCAAGCGGGCATGAAACAGTGCTTACAGACATGAAAATATTAATAAACTACTGAAAATCTGAGATTTCGATACAGAGTTAAATTGAACACTAATCTACCAATAATATTCTTATTTTTCTTGTTTTTTCTTGGTTGTAAATTCTCCTTAATGACAGCTTTACAAGTTTTGTTAAAGTTTTGCTTCCAGAGTTCCAATCACTGTCAATTATTTAACTTAATTAGGACTACCTAGCAATTGGCTAAGTAAAGTTTTTTGAAGAGGTGCTAAATATATTTTTTTTCGACAGTAGTCTTCTTCTAGACCGAGAAACTGCAGCTGTTTTATTTTTATCTCCTATTGTTTACTGGAAATATTTTTTTAAATGTTCGAGATGACATTTGTGAGATTTAATGGCTGACAAGCGGTTCGTGCTCAGTACTTAGCAGAAATAGAAAAAAAAACGAAGTCAATTGTCAATGTCAAATGAAATCTAACCGTTTGCGTTTCGTTTACTTTGCTTTGTCCAAAAAGCAGTTCCAAAATAATGATTAAAAATATTCAATCGTGATTCAATTATCGTGCATAAGTCGTGGAGAAATGCGGTAAAATTGTAAATCCGGATTTTGTGCGGAGATTGTTAAAAATAGTCCAAAGATCACACCAAAACGCAAAGCAAACGAAACGCAAACGGTTTGACATGGACAAAAGTGACAGATAACTTAGTTTTTTTTCTGTTTCTACTAAGTACTGAGCACGAACCGCTTGTCAGCCATTAAATCTCACAAATGTCAACTCGAACACTTAAAAAAATATTTCCAGTAAACAATAGGAGATAAAAATAAAACAGCTGCAGTTTCTCGATCTTCAGAACGCCGGCTGTCGAAAAAAAATATAATTAGCACCTCTTAAAAAAACTTTACTTAGCCAATTGGCAGATTTGGCAGTACCTAATTGTTAACAAAAACCCCCACCACCCCCTCTCATTCTATCTTTTACCCTTTGCTAATAGAAAGTTGTTTAGAGTTTACTACTATTAATTCATAACAGATTTTCAATTAGGTACACAGATAAAATTTAAACAATTTTGCATAACAAATAGATCCTAGTATTTAATAACAAATGGACCAAGCATTATTCTAAAAGAGATAAACTACTTATAGAAAGCAGTGGTCCAACAATTTAATAATTTACTTAACAGTAGGTACTTTATTTAGTGTTTTTTTTTGTTTTTATTATAAAATTTTGGTACAAGCATTACATTACATTACAATTATTTACATTACCGTTACTTTGTAAAGACAATGTCATAGGACCCAAGGGTCACTGTAACATAGTTAGTACCCTGGCAAGGAATATAATTTATGTTCTACTTACCTATGATCCCTCCAGAATTGAGATAGGGGTTAGCCACTTCCGTCTTGGGGTACTGGGATGCGAGCTTGGAGTCGGGCCAACAAAACTGTTCAGCAGCAAACAACACTCTAGTGTCAGGGAATGACTTGAATTTCTCTATGATTTCCTCTACAGTGGCCAGGTACATTACATCATAACTGTAAGACAAAAAGTGTTATTAGATCAAGCCATGAGTGTTGCTGAACAAAAAAAAACACTTATTTATAAAGGGTGTCTCAAAACTCAACCATGATCTGATCTAATACTGGGCGAGAAGTTAACTTATACCAGATCTGGAAGAAATAAGCGATAATAGAGCCACATAACATATCACTTTTAGGGTTAGATGTTTTTGAATAATTTATATCATTGCTTAACCGAGTTGCTTGGACATTTTTCTATATTTTTGTCAGTACTGTTATAACTTGGCCTCTTGCCAGGTACCAGGTTGTCGTTGAGTTTTGGGACACCCTGCATATACTAAACAAAAGCTAAACAAAAGCAGACCTATCCGTAAATAAAATTAGTTGTTCTTTATCATCAGATTTCATCAATTTGTTGATCTTGTCTTTCAACAGGTTTATTTTCTGCCCTCCACCAGCATAATTCATGTTGCCTCCCACCCATTCCACTCCTTGGCCGAGAACCTCCACATCTATGTCATATACTTGGGCTGACCGCAAGAAACGCTGCAGACCATGGTTATCATCTGTTGCTACTGTAAGGACCTTTATATTTTCTGAAACAAAGAAATTTTAAATTTTAAAAATGGTTTAATGATTTTTTCTTTGATATTAACCTTAATTAGAGTTGGTTCTCTTTAAGCAAAACTTATTGGCAGTGTAAACAAAATCATATCAGTTCTGGGGTTGTGGTCCCCATCTAGTCACACCAAAACAAGTGTTTTTTTAAGTCTCTTTCTACAAATTATATTACCAATTAATTTTTAAGTACCTATCCATAAAGCTATTGAACCTTTTGTATGCTTAAGACATAAATTTCAGAAAATTTCAGACTTTGCTGTTCTCTCTTTTTTTTATTTATCAAAAAACGGCCTGAATGTAGATTTTTCACTTTTCACATACAAAGGGTTAAGTAATCTAAATTTGTAACCTTTTTATTTTCAACTTCTATTCACTGGTCCCTAGAACCACCTCAAAACGCTAAGATCAGATGTTAATTCATTTAAAACCATAAAAAGGTACATTTAGTTCTTGTTAATAAATATGATTTTGCTATGTTTAGACACCTACAATGATATAGTCTGTTGAATCAATAAGGAAAATGAGTATCAATAAAGTAGAAACAAGTGATCATCTTAATAATATGGTACATACCCTTGCATTCAGCCTGAAACCCAACAAGGAGGACAAACACAGATATGTGTATTAGAGCTCTCATGTTTCCAGAATGCCGTCGTGTGCCGGGTTCAACAGACTTCCGCTCCCGAGGGCGGTGCGGCCGTAAACTAAACTGCGCTGAAGCTCGTAAAACAATGCGCGCTAAAGAAATACTCAAATGCCCGTGCTATGGATGGAGTACTAAATGCCCGCGCTCCAGATACGCACTTCCGTTTCTCTCAGTAGATACGCGATAAGCTTCAAAGCTCACACAGTAATAACTATATTATTTACATTAACCGGGACAATAATAACCGACAACGTACGAGAGGCGTCGTTCCTGGATCCTGACTGCCGTGCGAATACCGATTAGTCAATCAGAGGAGATGAGATCACTAACTCGGACATACTATTCGTGCATCTGAAACTTATGTTACATTACATTACAGCTTATTGCTGATGATGATGCACTATCATAACAATACAACTGCTTTTCACTAGTTTCAGATTGCGTGCGTTCAACCTTTGCGTTCAATGACATTTGTTTTGTTTATTTGATGATAGTTATAGGCACGTTATAGGTATGTATAATTTTAATCGACCGCTAACCGCGAACCGCGATGCGAGTAGGATTGAATGATCTGTCAATTTTACGTCAAATGAAATCTTCTATTTTTTCCTAGTCTGAGCGGTCTATTAATAGTACAAAATAAGAATTATGAATTTGATGCTACTCTGTGTTAGGGCTTAAATACACGACGTTTAAACGCGCCGTCGACGCGCATTTGTGTCGATACAGACGCGATACGCACGCGGGTTATTTAAAAAACGCCGTGTGGCCCCTAGGCCTTAAGGCTTTTCTAAGGCTGCGTTCAGACCCAACCGACTGTCAGCCGCGGAATGTGAGCAGGCTCACTGAGCCCCATTGTTTAATATGAAAAAACGTAATAACGTATTGTCGGTCCGGTGTGAACGAAAACGTGAATATGTATGGAAATACAATGAACTGCGTAACGCGCGCTCACTTTCCGCGGCTGACAAGTAGTTAGTCGGTTTGGTCTGAACGCAGCCTAATGGAATGAAAAACGCGCTGTAAACGCGCGTTCCTAAGACGCGCGTCGACGGCGCGTTAAAAAAACGCCGTGTGCTCAGGGGGGCTACACTGAAATTCGAAAATTGAAGTTCGTATCGTACCGTCTCGCTCGCTCTCGTACTAAATACTATTAGCGTGAGCGGAATGGCATGATACGAAGTTCGAATATTGCACTTCGTAGTACAAGGCCTGGCCCTTAAGAGGGTACGATGCACACCATTTCTCCATACAAACGTAATCCCCTGTTTCCTCCCTGGGTAATGGCTTTAGAGCCAATTTTTTTTACTGTGTAATCTGTGTCTACCACAGCTATGCCCCTATGTTTCGTTTTTTTCCATATTTAAATTAACATAAGAAATATGAGCTTTCAAAAACTGAAAAAATTGCCCAATTTCAACGTCATTTTCAGACACTCATCAGAAAAGAATCCCTGATATAAACAAAAAAAGGAAAACATTGGGGCATAGCTAAATCTGTCCTCTAATTATTTTTGAAAAAAATAATTTTACTGGTCCAGTTTTCGAGAAGAAAACAGGGGATTACGAGATGCTGTTTTGATCAATTTTACGCGCCTATTAACGGTCTGAGCTGCAGTTGTCCCGCTCTCGCTGTACCTACTGACACGGAGGGGTTCAGGCGAGACAGCGACATTTCATTAAAATACCTATTTCTCAAAAGTCTCTCAGCCATCGTACCCTCTTAAGAAACAAACTTCAAACCTATCTCTGTTCTGTTAAGTTAATCAAAACAAAAGTTATCAATGACTAAAGAAACACAGGACATGGAACAAGAGCTCATTCACATGCCCATTCATTACAGATTAATAAATAATTTCTTGAGATTAATTTTACAGGTATATTATCTTCTAATATATAAAAATCTCGTGTCACGCTGTTTGTTATCGAACTCCTCCGAAACGGCTTGACCGATTTTTGTGAAACTTTTTTCTCTATATTCGGTAGGTCTGAGAATAGGTCGTAGGCTATTTATTTATACCTAGGTACCCCTATTCTTCGCGGACGGAGTCGCGGGCAACAGCTAGTAATTTATAATATTTAACTAATGACTGATAATAGTGGAATCCTTAGTTTTTATTTTACTAATATCTACGCAGTTCAGTTCAAGTACAGTTTACAATACTAGAACTTTATATTTGGCTCATGAAAAAGACTATACTTAGGTTAAGCATTTCGTGAGTCATTTCAGAAAAAGCGTAGTTACCATATCAGATCTAACCTAACAAATATAGACCACGTTCGACACACGCGTGAGGTGGCTCGCAAACGCAATGCGAAAACATGAAAATTGGAAAAATCACACCTACCTACCTATCTAATCGTCAAAAACAGACGTACACGCTCATTCTACTCGTTGCATATTGTTCATGGAAATTCATCTTTAGTTGTCGAGTAAATAGACTTACGAGTAAATATCCGGTTTTTGTCAATAATTAAAGTATTTGGTATTTACCTTTTTTGTACAGATTGTGGGATTTGCAGGCGTCATCCTCAGTATTTTGACTGCAAAATTCTTGCGTCGAAATGCCAGGCCGCATAGCTATCAGCATTGCCAAGACCCAGCAGCAACATTTTAGTGGGAAACACCGGTGGCCACGCAAAACCATGTTGTCGGGAAAGCTTTCGATTGGCGACTGCTACATTTACTTCAATCGAACCTAAGAAATTGACTGCATTACTTCGTTTCGAAAAAAGTTAATACACCGTGAAATGAAAGCGTCGGTCGCTGTCAAAAGAACACTTCGTTGGGGCGACAATGATTCCGTCTCGTTTCGCGGAATTCTTTACTCTTTTTTTTATTTATTTTCAATGAATACCGCTGCCGTTGATTAAACTAACGGATGCTGTGCCCGTTATTTTTGGCCCGCGTGATGTTTTAAAATTTGTTCTATTACTAGGACATAGGTCGAATTATCAACAAAGTATGTAAGTACCTACCTATCCACACTGCATCGACGTCAGGTAGACAGAGATAATGAACATAAGGCTTTTAAAAATTATATCACTTGTTACGAAGATCATATTACCTCTTGCTTAATTATTGTTACCTACTGCCCGTGGCCATATTAAAGAAACATATACGTATTATCAATATAATCGCGAATTTATTTTATCTTTACTTTATTTGTTACTATACCTACCTGTTTCCCGCGACCTTGTGAAGAATTTGTTAATCTCTATCCCGCGGGAACTATGCAACTTTCCGGCATAAAAACTATATATCTACCTCCATACCAAATATTATTTGAATTGGTTTAGCGGTTTAAGTGTGAAGAGGTAATAGAAGAGATAGACAGACAAAGCTACTTTCACATTTATAGTACTTATTCATCATCCCATATACGTTTCACTGCAGGGCACAGGCCTCCCCTCAGAATGAGAGAGCTTGGGCCATAGTTTCCACACGGGCCCAGTGCGGGTTGGGAACTTCACACACACCATTGAATTTCTTCTGTATAGGTTTCGTTCACCGTAACTAAAACTCATGGTAAATTTAAAATGTAATTTCGCACATAAATTCCGAAAAACTCAGAAGTGCGAACCGGGATTTAAACCGACGACTCTCTGCTTGAGAGGCTATAGGTTCAACTGCTAGGCCACCACGGCAAATAGAACTTATTAACTAGTAAATATTTAAAGCAGGTAACTAGATAGAGCATACCTATAGCAGAAGTCGCGTTAATAGGCGCGTGTTCGCTGCAAATGTCGTGTTGACATTCCATTCATCTGCCAAAGAAATCAGCATGAAATTGACTTCGAAAAGGTTTCACCCAGACACAATCTACTTTTCTCGATAGGTACAGACCTATGTTAGCGTAAAACATACACATGTTTTGAACAGATGGCGCATGTGAAATTACTTTCCGAATATTGTTTAAAGAAAGACACCCTTCCTAAAACGTGAGCAACTGGACACTTCGGACTGTTGAAGTGAAAGTATCTGTGGCGCCCGTGATGCTCCAGTAACGATTCTGGTGACTTCTAACCACTTCTAACAGTAATCTGTTAAACCATGGCCGTTCCTAGGCTACGCCACGCTGTCGCCAAATTTTCCATTTCAAGAACTAAAAATCTAGTGAGATCTGATGAAGATCTAGTAAATGCCGCCAACGTTTCTTCGTTTATTATTATTAAGTACCTATCAGGAGGAGATTCCTATTGTAAATTGACACTGTCATTGCGGCGTGCGTATTCAATTTCTCACTACAGATCAGCTACAGATACCTAAGTACATTAAAGCAATTCGGTGAATTATTCCAAGTCAAAAATGTGTGCGAGGCATATATCCGATCCTGATTATTCCTGTACCACTACCATAAGTTTACACTAGTTTACGTGACCATACTCGCTAGCGACGGCGTAAATTATTTGTATGGAGAATTGTGCAGCGCCTCTAGCGGTCACTTACGGAAGTACAATTCTCCATACAAATAATTTACGCCGTCGCTAGCGAGTACGGTCACGTAAACTAGTGTAAACTCATGGTAGAGGTACTGCTCACATCTGTCTAGTGGTACTAAGCTTTAATGTGGTTTTACAGCAGTGTCAGCAGTGAATTCGTCGAACAAACAATCAAAAACCTGTCAAGTGCCAGTCGGACTTGTACACGTAGGAGTCCAGATCACCAAACCGAAAAAACAAGTTTATTTTAAAGGGACTCCCTGTAACATTAACTTTATTTTATATACGGCTATAATATGTATAGCAATACAAATTACCTACTCTGTAAAAAATCAAGTGTTCTATTCAGGTTCAAAAGATACAGATAGAGAAAGATGGATAGACAGCGGAGTCAGGACAGACAGGATAATTAATTAAGCAACTCCGCTTCAATGGTATACTTAAATACTAATAGTGCTATATTTCAAAGAAAATGTTTGAAACAATGTATGGAAATGGATGGTTGTGTGCTCAGTGTAGCTTTAAGAATGACCTAAATACTTCAATAAATAAGTTTTTATTTAAATAACCGGCCAAGTGCGAGTCGGACTCGCGCACCGAGGGTTCCGTACAAATTTATATGTGTCTATGAACATCCAGTCTTAGCAGACCCCTGCTCCTAAGCAAAATGTGCGCAGTGTGGGATTATTGTAGATTGGTTACTGATACAGACAAACAGACAAACTGGATGTCGTTCAAACCAATTTTCGGTGGAAGTTTACATGGTAATGTATGTACTTACATCATATATTTTTTTAGTTTTATCATTTGTTATTTTAGAAATTACAGGGGGGGGACACACATTTTATCACTTTGGAAGTGTCCCTCGCGCAAACTATTCAGTTTAGAAAAAAATGATATTAGAAACCTTAATATCATTTTTGAAGACCTATCAGATACCCCACACGTATGAGTTTGATGAAAAAAAAATTTTTTAGTTTCAGTTAAGTATGAGGATCCCCCAAAATTATTGTTTTTTTATGTATTTTTGTGTGAAAATCTTAATGCGGTTCACAGAATACATCTAATTACCAAGTTTCAACAGCATAGTTCTTATAGTTTCAGAAAAACTGGCTGTGACATACGGACGGACAGACAGACAGATAGACAGGACGAATCCATATGGTCTTTTCGCTGACTGTGTAGGTACTCGCATTGTCATCCAACCTACATAAGTAGGTACTTATACCAAATTTCATGTCAATCCAACCACTGGAAATGGATTAAAATCGACTCGACTCGACGACTCGATCGAGATTTGACCTAAAAAAACAGGGTGAGTTAAATAAAAAAGAGTGTGAAAAATTAATAGATTTAAGTTGATATTATTATTATTTATATTATCAGGCAGACAGTTGAGGGCAACTGATAGGTGCCTGTATCTAGCTGTTCCTTGGTCAAGTATTCTTTGTACTGCTAATGTGTTAGTCTAGCCGGTTTTTTACATGTTGAGTGCTGAGACTACATGTTCTGGTAGTTTGTTCCATGTCTTGACCACTCTGTTACACAAGAAATATTCTCGTCTATTTGACTATTACAGAAGAGTGGAGGTAGGTACATTGAGCGCACTAAAACTAAGAATACCTGTAGCTACTTAAATGAAGTAGGTCGGTTGTGAAGCCTCCGCGGACACAGCAAAATCCTATTAACCTAACTGGATTAAAGGAAAGGTGACTAGAGACAAACATCGCAGCTCATAACCAGTACCTCCGTGGACATTGTCGGTCGAGAGTTGGTTAAAAGCAGAAGTCAGACACAAAAATGCCGAAGGATGATCCTGAAACCACTGCCCTCAAGAAGGAATTAAATGATCTGATTGCTTCTCTCAAGGTAGGTCAATTAAATAGTGTTAGAGGCCATCCATTAAATGACGTAATGTCTGTCACACCAATTTTGACCATTTTAGACCCCCTCCACCCACCCCCTCTTTGTCGTACTCATAATTATGAAAATCCCATTTATCTCGTTAGTGTGTCAAACATTGCCAGACCGTCCCTCCCCCTATATAAATTATGTGTGACGTGATTTATGGACTACCTACTTATAACACTCTTTAACTTCATAGTCTAATTTTTTTTTCAGGAAGCACAACAAAAAGTAGCCGACGCTAAACTCGCTGAAAAATGTGGCGACATGGGTGATCTGCCTAAGATTCGTCTTCAAACGAAAAAAACTTTAAAAGGCCATATTAATAAAGTTAATTCTGTTCACTACAGTGGAGATTCGAGGTAAGTATTTATTGGTCTTAATCAATTCTTTGCTTAGGGAGAAATGCTCTCAAGTGCGCTATCACTGTAAAAATACGAATTTACCTATATTGGAACAATATTATATTAACCTAGCTAAATTAATTAGAAGCTACGCAGAACCCATGACATGACCAAGTTACATGATAACTCTTATAGGCCTGTAGTTAGTTTAGCATGGCGATATTATTATTAATTTAATTTTCTAAACAGCCCATAGCAAAGAGCAAACAAGATTGGGAAGGGAACATTTAGTCAATGCCTTCCGATTAGACTTTGTCTGAGGCTTGCAACAAGGGAGGTGCATCTGAAAAGCTGAGCAATGGCAGACTTATTAACCTAAGTAAAAAGCTACTGATTTAAATAACGTTAAAAATATTCCGCAATTTTACATAATGGAGTTTGGATGATTCCAGTCCAGTTTTGCGATAGTGTGGCATCAATAAGTTAGTATAGTAACTGCCGGAATTTCTTATCTGCAAGCGTCCTGATAAATTAAGTAGGTAAGAAAGAAGTTTTTTTCGAATAAGTACTTAGGTACCTATCCACAGAAGCAGTTTTCTTTGTTTAACGTCCTTGGCGAATCATCTGACTTAAAAACTCACGCTGCTGAAAATCCAGGATTATTGCTTGGGAGGGGCTTAGATTTTAACTAGCAAAGTAAACACTAGAAAAGACACAACATCAATAAAGAACTCAATTGCTTTTATGGGGGGAGGGGGCTAGCTTAGCCCCCCTGATCCACCAGTGAACTTACGTGTAGTTTTTGTAAACATAAGTGTCCTTTAAGTAGGTATAATAATGTAAAAGATAATTTTGCAACAAATTATTAAGTACTGTCTTAGTCAGCTTTCACTGCGTGATTCCCTCGACAAAATCGGACCACGGTACAGAGAAACAACAACCCTGTTCGCGACGTTTTGCTATGGGCTGTCAATAGCATTGTCTGTTACGTCATTTACATCTAAGGCCGAGATCTTGAGAAATAAACTTAAATTATTTCTTAGGTATTAAGTATACATATGAATATATAACTATCAACGGATGACTAAACCTTCATACACACCTATAATGTTGATGGATGACCACGATTCGTAGAACTTACAAATGTTTTCGATTGAATTGAAATCCGAATGGTGCCTACCGTAAACTGGTATTACCTTACCATATTATATATTACTAGCGACCCGCCTCGGCTTCGCACGGGTGCATGCTGATTATCAGTGTTTCTCTACTAGATTATGCATGTTTTATACATATAAACCTTCCTCTTGAATCACTCTATCTATTAAAAAAAACCGCATCAAAATCCGTTGCGTAGTTTTACAGATACATAGGGATAGACAGACAGCGGAAATCGACTTTGTTTTACACTATGTAGTGTGATGCTGAGTTAATTTTGGCAGGCACTGCGTGACAGGCTCACTGGACGGCAAGTTGATCATATGGGACACCTGGAGCGGAAACAAGGTGCAGGTGATCCCACTGCGCTCCGCCTGGGTCATGAGCGTCGCTTTTGCACCATCAGGAAATTTTGTAGGTATGATCGTTCAATTTTTAACCGACTTCGAAAAAAAGGAGGATGTTCTCAATTCGGTTGTATGTTCTTTTTTTTAATGCGTGTTAAGTACCTCAGAATTCCGTCATTTATGAACCGATTTGGAAAAATTTTTTCGTTCTTTGAAAGCGTATGCTTCAAGGTTGGACCCGTTGTTACCAAAATCCAGTTGTGATTATGGGATCCATGAGGAATTGAAGGAACTCCTCAAAAATTCAAGAGAAATTTTAGTATTTTCGGTGACAAGTCGAGCATTTGCATTCAGAAAACTGAAAACTGGATCTGACGAAGAAGACCACAGATGGCCAACGGAGCTCCTCAATGGGTCAAATCTTGCAAGTTGAATTTGATTCACTTCCCGGTTTCTAATTGACTTGAAATTTTGCATGCATGTGTAAATCAGGTAACAATAACAATATTATTGTAGCTGGAGCTGATCTGATGATGGAGCTGGAAGGTGGCCATAGGAACTCGGCAATAAAACGACACAACCCCTTCGAGTATTAAAAATAGAATTTTCAACATAAACTTATTTCGAAGTCAAACTGATGATTTTATCCTACGCATCTATTTTATACTGAAACAACTAAAGAGCAAAAATTAAAAAAAATAAAATAAAAAATAAAACGTCCTTCGAAAAACACCCAAAAAAACCATGAAATAATAGTTGAACCGACCACAATAAGCATGAAAATATCTTTCTACTAACTGTTTGAAGTCGGTGCCTCATCACGAGCGAGCAGGAGTGTAGAAGCCCTATAGATAGTAGATATGTAGGTAAGTTAGATTAGATTACTAGATCCACTCCTGCTGGCTCTAGCTGAGGCACTGACTTCAAACAGATTAAGTGGTAGAAAAATATTTTCATACTTATTGTGTTCGGTTCAATTATTATTTCATGGTTTTTTTGGGTGTTTTTTGAAGGAGTTATTTTTTTTAAACAATTTTATTTTTATTACAAAAAGTGCATCAAATGTGCTATTAATCCTCAAGTTTCATCCCTATGACGTCGTTTGCATATCGCTCTGATAAACGACGAGATCTAGTTCTAAGATGCCACACAGCAGGCGCAGCGAGCCGTTAACGGTCATTGATGACAGGGTGTTTCAAACAAACGATTCGTCAGTGATGACTCTCTTTAGAAGTTTAGATTGTATCAAATAATGTAAACATTAAGTCTGCAAACTCTGCAGTCTACAACTAAGGCGTTTTAAATAAGAAACGCATATATCTGCAAGATGGAATCAGACCGCCTGATGCTCCTTCTCGATACATACATGTTGGTTCTAGTAACGCGCACACTTCTGAAGCACGCGATTCATTTTATAAATGCCAAATTTCTAAGGCCGCGAAACATTTCAACTGCCTTACTCATCTTTTGTGTAGCCAAAATCGACAAATATAGTATATATGTATATGTACGGTGGGCTGAGCGCACGCGCGCGCGGGTATGTTAATAACATCAAATGATCAAACACTGCTCACGCGATTATCGACCCGAGATGTCCATGCACTTTAGCAGCCCATCGTACTAAAAGCAATACTTAACCAAATACAAAACCTGCCTTGCTAGATACTCTTTTATATCATGGATTTGTCGATTTGTTAGTGCAGAAGATACGGCGATTGAACCGCATCGCAGCCTTACCCATGTAATGTATACCAGCTTTAAGCGTACGATGTTCTTCGCTTAGCTTGCGGAGGCATGGACAACATGTGCACGGTTTACGACGTGAATAACCGCGACTCGACGGGCGCGGCGAAGATGGTGCGTGAGCTGGCTGGCTACGAGGGTTTCCTCAGCAGCTGCCGGTTCCTGGACGACACCCACATCCTCACCGGCTCGGGAGACATGAAAATGTAAGAGGTCTCGGACACGAAGGGTCACGGCCTAAAGCGCGGCGGTCCCTGCATCAACAAATTATGACCTACTCCACCGTTACACTGTTTAACTCTAGTTTTGAGACGTTGGTTTGATCTTATAATTATAAATACGTAGTTACCTATACTAACGTTTCAACCGCTATCACTTTTCTGTCGCATTAGAGAAATAAGCTACAGTTAGCATGAGTTGTTATAAAATAGAAATTGTACCGCAAGCACACTGAATCGTTTTATAAAAACCATGCGCTCGTTGTGGCTCATTTGTTCAATATTATGCTGCAGGATAGTGATATCGGTTGAAACGCTAGTAGAACTACACATAGCATCGCTTTTTGGTAGAAATGGGAATCTGTATGGTAAAATAAAAATATCACTAACTCGTTTAGTTAACAGAACAAATTTTAAATATCCACTAATTTGGAGTGCCTGTTATTACATCGCAGGCAAATATGTACCTATACAATCGACAAGGTTAATACGTAAATTAGAAATTGATAAACAAATGGTTTTTTTTATTTTATGCAGATGCATTTGGGATCTGGAATCTGGTAAGCGGGAAACCGAGTTCGACGCTCACGCTGGTGATGTGGTCTCTATTTCGTTAGCTCCAGGTAAGTCCATCTAGGATCTTGTCCTCTGCCGTGGAATCAGGATTGTATACAGGGCGTCCCACGGCTATGCCATATGGAGGGAAAGTACCTTGAATATTGTAGATTGAACATTTTACTGAAAGAAGACATTATTTTAATTTAAAAAACAATTTAAACTGCATTCATAGATTTTTAAATAATTACATGGTTGAACCGGGAATCGAACCCGCTACACGAGAAAAAAGTACCCTGTAGCTATATCATACCGATCTAAAGGCTTCATCATAAGGATTATTTTTTGCTAAATAACATAGTGTCAGAAATAAAAGGAAGACCGTGAATTTTAACATTTGATGTGAAATTTTGTTCAGAAAAATGAAAAGGTGACATTGCCGTAAGGACATACAACTGACATTATCATTTTAAAGTACCTAAAATTCATGAGCTACAAGCAGAACTGAGACGTATTATTCAAAAGCGAAATAATCAAAAGAGTGCAACTTTGTATTCAACAGGATGTGACTAAATCTGAGCATTTGATAAATTAAATTTATTCATTTTGAATTAAAAATGTTAAAATTCATGGTCATCCTTTTATTTCTGACACTATGTTATTTAGCAAAAAATAATCCTTATGATGAAGCCTTTCGATTGGTATGATAAAGCTACAGGGTAATTTTTTTTCTCGTGTATCGGGTTCTATTCCCGGTTCAACCATGTAATTATTTAAAAATCTATGAATGCAGATAGAATCGATAGAGTAGTTAGAATCTAAATTGTTTTTTTTTTTTATTAAAATAATGTCTTCTTTCAGCAAAATGTTCAATCTACAATATTCCACGTGGCATAGCCGTGGAACGCCCTGTATAGCGAACCTAGTGCCACCTAGCCATCGTTTAAAGGAACTGCTAGGACGCATAACTACTTAGCTCTGGTAACGTCATTCATATTCACCGTCGCCGTCGCGCTAACGAAGTTATTGAACAGGTCGTATATTTTATTCATATCGTGCCGTTCCGTTCACGCTAATAGTATTAAACAGAAGACTGAACGAGATGGCATGACACGAACTTCGAATTTGTGGGATGCGCAATATAACTACACAACACTACTTCCAACAGTTCGGTCTCCAGGCATCCTAACATCAGTCTGGCTGGAGAAAGATGAGATAGATGGACATGACTATTTACACTTGCTTAAGATTGTTATGGAATATCCCTTTCCCTTGTTACTTTTCAGACATGAAAACATACGTGACTGGTTCCGTGGACAAAACATGTAAACTATGGGACGTCAGAGAGGATAAAGCTAAGCAAACTTTCTTTGGACACGAAGCTGACGTCAACAGCGTTTGTGTGAGCATAATTAATTTAATTACCTACTTATTATGATCTATCAATTTTATTGCACACATTAAGTAGTGAACGAAAGCTCAAGAAGTCCATGTCTATGCATCTGCATTTAAACTGGCTCGCCAGGTAGGTAGGTACAACATAGGTATTTACGCTCGAAAAATATAATCCTCCTTCGGCAGTCGGGTAAAAAAGGCTTCAATCAATGTCGAATTTAGTTCCTGCTAGTCCCAAAAATAAAGTACTAATTAGTAATTACTTCGGCCCTTTGACATGTTTACCAATGCCAACTTATGTTCATAACACTTTGCCAATCGATATAAAGTATCACGTGGGAAGTATACACATGCAGTCCTAGTGGAAGGTCAAGGTTTAACATGTGGGAAGCAAACACGTGCAGTGATAGTTGAAGGTGATAGGGAAGGTTTCATGTGCAACTTCACATGGCAGGAGCACCTTAGCTTTCTTTAAACTTTTTGAAGAGAAACCTAAGTATCTGAACGTATCTTTGTATCTTCTCGCAAGGTAGAGTCATAGGCGAAACTGCAAGAAGCTAGTTTTTAAGAATTTCCTTTTGTTTCTCTTCCTTTGAATGCGCTAGAAAATGAGTAAAAGGTCACCTGGTGTACGTAAGCACCACCACCCATAGAAAATTGCAACACTAAATAAATGCGGACACGTTACCAGTCTACTGTAATTTTTTGGTTGAATATAGTTGATATTTTTGTTTCAACATTTACAGTTTTAGCAAACCAAGACATCCTTATTTTTATATACAGGAAGTAGATAAATAGTCATGGGACTACAAGAAACAGTTTTCCCTCGTGGTCCCATTAATGGGACAAAATAACGGGACCACGAAATAACGGGGGTACACGCAAACACGGAATAAGACTACATCGGCGTGTGAGACGCCTGGCTAGCTTTCGGCCCATTTAAATTTGTTTCTTACGCTGTGTATCCCTATCTGCATTAAAAGCTAACGGTCAGATCCTCTAGCCTGATCATTTTGTGGTATCTTGTGTGTATGTAAGGATACGTTCCTTCACCCCACAGTTCCACAATAGTGGGCAGGCATTTGCTACAGCGTCGGAGGACAAGACGGCTCGACTGTTCGACATCCGAAGTGACCAACAGCTGGGACACTACACGCCCCCCGGAGCCGGAGGATTCACCAGCTGTGGTCAGTTCAATCTAGCTTTAATTAGGGTAACTTTACCATACAACAGACCCAAGCTATTGTATAGAATTCCGTAGGTCAAAAGGAAAAATCGGAACCCTTGTATCGTACAAATTTGTCATATAACCTCTTAAAAGTAGAGCTGTGCGGCTTTCAAGTTCAGGTTACAAACACATATATACAGGACAGGCGGTTTAACAAAAAAATGGTGGCTTTTCCGTTAAAAATGTATTGCACACACTACGAGTTAAATTAGTTTTTCATAAATATAAAACAAAAAACAACATACACACACACACACACACACACACACACACACACACACACACACACACACACACACACACACACACACACAACACAAAGAACAAACACATAGGTACAGAAATACACATACTTAACAGAAATTACAAACTTATTATTTGCTGTCTTTTAAGTTTCTACGAAACACTCAGAGCGCGAGTCCGATACGCACTTTTTTACCGATTTTTAGGGTTCCGTAGTCAACTAGGAACCTTTATAGTTTCGCCATGTCTGTCCGTCTGTCTGTCTGTCTGTCTGTCCGCGGCCAAGCTCAGAGATCGTTAGTACTAGAAAGCTGTAATTTGGCATGAATATACATATCAGTCACGCCAACAAAGTGGTAAAATAAAAAACAAAAAAATAATTTTTTTTAGGGTACCTCCCATAGACGTAAAGGGGGGTGATTTTTTTTTCTCAACTAATCCTATAGTGTGGGGTATCGTTGGATAGGTCTTTTAAAACCATTGTGGGGTTGCTAACATGATTTTTCTATTCAGTGATCTGTTTGCGAAATATTCAACTTTAAAGTGAAAATTTTCATTAAATTCGAGCGTCCCCCCCCCCCTCTAAAATCTAAACTGTTAGGTGGAAAAATTTGAAAAAATTCAGAATTGTAGTAAATATATCAAATTTACTAGGAAAATTATAGCGGCTAAGATTGCTTGGAAATTATTTGTAGTTTAAGAGTAAATAGCAGCCTAAACTTAGACATACCTAAACTTGGATGATTCCGTACACATACGAAATCCTTAGAAAAATATTACTTGATTTTTTTGTAATGGCTACGGAACCCTATCTTGTGCGTGTCCGACACGCTCTTGGCCGGTTTTTTAGTTACAGTTCATGCATGTAGATAGTTCAGATACGCGATATTTACGTATGATAGATAAACGTATGGTATAGTATAGGTATGGGTAATAAACATAGCATGAGTAAAGTGCCATTAGCATTAAATGGAAACTCCGTTGTAGGTACCTAATAGTCACTCTGACTTTCCCGCGTGAAATTTTTCAAGTACTTACTTACTTAGGTAAATTATTGATATTTTCCTGTTTTGCTGTGTTTGTAAGGATCTAGATTCTAGAGGATAAAATGGTGTTTTTAAAAAATAGCAGTGACTCGAAGTATGTTAGTGTATGTGATATAGATATAGGTACAGTCAACGTCATAAATAAGTGATTACTTTTGTACCTTGTCGCTTTCAGTTGTTACATAATTTCGTATGGCTTTTCAAACATGACATTAAAGTAACAAGATACAATATTGATCACTTATTTATGACGTTGACCATACAGTTGCCATCAAAAACATCAGAGCAGTCAAGGTGGTCAAAAATAACTGAACACGCACGTACGCGATTGACAATACTGTCGTGTTCAAATGATTTTGACTACCTTGAATGCTCCGATGTTTATGTTGGCCGCTGTATTTAATAAGGCGCCAAATGAACATCTCGCCCAATGCGCCTGGTTGGTTATGGCCTGCAATAGATACACTTTGTGAAATTTTAAAAATGAGTATTAATTGGCTTTGGCGATCCTGGGAGTAATCCACTCGCGGGGCTACTATACTTACTTAAATGTATTATTACTATTATTATTCTACATTACATCAGTGTCTCCGTTTTTTTCAAGCCGCACTGTTAAAGTTTAATCCTGTATATTTTGACTTGACTTTGACTGGCTCAGCCTAGTGTGGGTGTCGCCGAATTATTGTTCAAAGTTGTGTCTATCCATTTTTAAAACTTATGACTACGCAACATATTACGTCAGTGCTTAATTAAATATTCATTATCTACAGGTCTGTCACCTAGCGGAAGATACTTACTAGCTGGCTCTGATGACAATGCCGTTCATTCCTGGGATACGTTGAAAGTGGCGCACACCGGTAATCCATTTGTTAACTTTTATTAATTAACACATTAAGTGCTAGCAAAGTGTAGAGATGTGTTCTCTTGACTTTCGCTGTCATAGTACAGACAATTAGGTAGCACATGTGCGTTCGCGGCACATGACGAAGTCACAAGTTTGACAGCCGGCAGCGAATGCGTTGAAAAATAATAAAAGTAATTTTTCTGCTCAAATAATTTGCATAGTCAACCAGAGTCCCAAACTTAACTCAACGGAACTGCATCATCAATTTTCATAATAATACTACGGTTAGTCTCTTAGTAGATATAGTCGACCAAGTAATTCCTTTACCAACCTAAAGTTCAATGTCTCTTGAACGATTGAATACATCAAAGACCATTTGTCACATATATTTGTCATTAGCCTTATTGTTTTTATTTTGATGTAGTCATTGTCACTAAAAATGGTAAAGCACTTGTTTACGTGGTCGACTATACATGCAATGCAGCGAACGAATAGCAGGAAATTCTGACGTATTTTATAACCAGTTTTACTATTTCAGGAACACTAAACGCCCACGAAAACCGGGTGACATCAATCTCGGTAGCGCCGAACGGTGTCGCTATGGCCAGCTGCTCCTGGGACCAAAGCGTCAGGGTTTGGGGCTAGGATATTTCGTCAGAGGGCTTAACGTACTAGATTTTACCAGAAAAATTAAGCAAGGGATGTTTGTCATGTCCACGATTAACGTTATCTTAGTCAGTTCTGAATTCATGTTTTGAACGTATAACGTGTATTGGTAAATAAGATTAAAGTTTTTTAATCCACGAACAAAACGGGCAAAGGCTGTAGAACTGCCTTCGTAGTTTTATCTCGTCCTATAATGAAGCCATTTAATATATTATTAGTTTAGTTACTAAAGTAAATGTATCTACGTGTTACTTCATTTTCGGCAATCGAGATAAAGTCACTCGTCTGTTGCAAGTAAGTATTGAAGGTATGGTTTATACTTTAGTTGATTATCTCTAACGAAATTTATTTCATAAATTTTAACGATTACTTATAAATACAGATTTCAATTCAGATGTACTTATTGTTTATTTGTCGTTACTACGGCCATCTCCATGTTCAACAAAATTAAATTGAGGTAAGTAACTTATAACAGGCATTTTTAATGACTATATCTAGGTATTTGGTTTTATTTATAAACCTTTAATATTTGTTATTCATACATTCATGACATGATTACTAAGTACATAATAACATGAGTATATACGCAATATGTAAACGTCTGCGATTTTAATATCTATAGGTACCTAGGCTATTTGACACCATCTATCAATTGACATACTTTTTATGAGCTGTCAAAACGCGATTAATAATAATACTAGCTTTTGCCCGCGACTCCGTCCGCGTAGAATTAGTAATTTGGGCAGCTTATTTTTTTATCTAATTTGCTTTTTCATCAATTATGGCTCTCCTTAGTTCCTCGATATAAAAAAAATACCCGCCCCCGCACCCCACCCCCACCCCCACCACAGAACCTACCCCCGCACCCCCCACCCCCCACCCCGAACCCCACCGCACACCCGCGTTCACATTTACCACCGTACTCCCAAGTCAAGCGTGCCTATAGAAGTTTTACTTCAAAAACCCCCGATTTTGAAACATTTTTCCGCTCCGCTCCGCTCCTATTGGTGTTAGCGTGATGATATATAGCCTATGTCCTTTCTCAGGCTCTAGAGTTCTAGACTATCTGTGTACCAAATTTCATTTAAATCGGTTCAGTAGTTTTAGCGTGAAAGCGAGACACACAGACAGACAGACAGACAGACAGACGAGTTACAATATTAGTTAGGATTAATAATAGTAACTCTTAACAGTAACGTTTATTAGCCAACTCAATTGACTTACTATTTATTTATATTAAGTTAGTAGAAAATTTATCTGTTTTGCCAGATTAAAAATAAATTATATTTTAATAGCGCTGTGTCTTGGAATTCTTGGTCAATAGTGTCGAATACTCTACAATAACTCTATTAAGTATTATAGCTGTTGCCCGCGACTATGTCTACAAATAATTCATTTATCGCTATCCCGCGGGCACTATGCAATTTTCCGGAATAAATAGTATCCTATATACCTATATAAATAAATAAATATCACGGGACCATTCACACCAATTGGCCTAGTCTCAAACTAAGCAAAGCTTGTACTATGGGTACTAGACAACGGAAAAACATACTTATATAGATAAAAACATACTTAAATACATATTAAACATCCAAGACTCTGGCACAAACATTCGTATTTTTCACACAAATATCTACCCCGACCGGGAATCGAACCCGGAACCTCAAGCTTCGTAGTCAGGTTCTCTAACAACTAGGCTATCCGGCCATCAAATTTCATCAGTGTCAAATTTCATATGTGCCAAATTTCATCAGAATCCGTCAAACCATTTTAGCGTGAAAGAGTAACAAACATCCAGACATCCAAACAAACTTTCGTGTTTATAATATTAGTAAGAAAGTAAGATAAGATAAGAAGATAGTGCAGATTCGTATTCAAGGTCACCACTCTAAATTAAATATTGACTGTGGGTGGTTGCAATATATACATTTAGGTAAGTAGGTATCATGTGGGCATGTTTTCATTTTTGTCCCATTGCATTTGTTTGTTCATTTGCACATTCAGGATCATACTTTGAAGCATTCTCATTTCTGGATTAGAAAGCTGTTTGGGCTTTGAAAAAACAAAAATACTGACATGAAGGTACATTTGAAAACTAAGCTGTATGAAAATGACAAGATCTAGCTCATAATGCTCATACGGACGCCCACCGGGTAAGCCGGACTTACGACGTTGGTCATAGTTTACCTCACTGAATCGATTTTTAAGCACCTTTTAAATTCTAAAAAACTATCAAATATTCATCCATTAGTCATAATATGTTACGATAAAAATAATCACAGTTGGGATACCCGATACACAAAGCTCTTGCTCTAAGATGTAACATGAAGTCAAGGTCTCCAGCCTCAAGAAATTATCTGCGCAATGAATCTATAGGTACAGAAGAAATTAAGTAGGTATCCAAATTAATATGACTCAATATGTTCAACCTAAAGGGAGTCACCGTATATTTGGAGAGGTCAATGATTGGTATAAATTGTAAATTTATGGATGGCCCCTAGCAGCTTTGGCATAGGTAGGCCTTCATTTCGGTCTCCAAAACAACTTTTATTTTTATTTAGTCGTGTATGAAAAAGGTAGTAGGTAAGTGGCAATTACGATAATCCCATAACAACTTAAATTACAATTGAATTAGAATTGAAAGTAAGTAATTATATTATGTGGAATTCAGGATCACAGTTCGTCGCCGTGGTTATGCGGGCGCAGATTGTGCCATAGCGGTAAGGTACCCCAGAAGCGCGCGCGCTCGGCTAGGTGTTTCTTCATAATCGGCTTGACGTTTATATTCAGATACTCCAGATTTCTCGGTTTCGACGCCGGCACCCACTTGAAGGGCACTTCAATTGGCTTATTGGGATTCCTGTAATAATACATTTTTATTATTTACGTGTGTGTGTTGCCAATGATGATAATATGGATCTGTGCGTTGGCCTATTGGAGAGGCTTAGGATCACGCAACGAGCTATGGAGACAGCTATGCTCGGTTTTTCTCTATGCGACTGAATCCGAAATACGGAAAATCGCCGAAGAACATTGACATAGCTCGAGGAATATGTAAATTGAAGTGGCATGGGGGGTGGGGGGAACATCGCTCGAAGAACAGTTAACTGTTGGAGGAGAAAGACGAGGCGTTGGCAGGCCTCCGACTAGGTGGACTGACGGCATCGCGAGAGTCCCGGGCCTTCAGTGGATGCAGGTGGCGATTCGTAGTTCATTGTGGCGTTCTTAGGGGAAATTCAACAGAGATGTCTTCCAGCTGATGATACCTATTGATAATGATGATGTTTACGAGCTCCACCATACCCTATATATTTGGGCAGCGAAAGAAATAATTTATAGTTTGGCTATAGACAGCATTAATATAAAAGTTTGTTTACAGTGATAATAATGAATAAAGCAAGCAAGTTGTAATTTAACTGGCTCGCTTCGCCTATAATATACTTAGTTTTTTTCATCTCTCATACTCGGAAAGTGAGGCAAATCATATCTGACATACGGGAGGATAACTAATATTTTCTTCCCAAGGGTAGAAATGAATTTAAAAAAATAAAGACATTGGCTGTCAATGGAACACATACGCATTCAGCCAAGCATTACGGCATATACATGGAATAATTAAGTATTGAGTTTTTTTTCTTAATTAGTCATATTACAAATTTTATAATGCCAGTGAAATATTATTAAATTAAATTATTAATTTCTTATTTAGTGACTTAAACTAGAAAAGTTAGAAAATGTTAAGAAAAAAACACGGTAAAACAATGTTATTGTCCACCAGCCTATCTCAATACAGCTTAACTCCTTGGTTCAAATTGGTTGCCTACTTAGATACTTTATAAATAAATTTACTAAAATACCTACTTTATCTACTGCTTTCATTGATTATTATATTGAACATTCTAAATTTTGTTAAATTAATTATTCCTTAACTATAAACTCCATTGAAATATTTTACAACGATCATATTGACCAGTTTAGACATTTTTATTTATTTATACTTATATTTTCTTACTTTCCTTGTAGTCGAAATGAAAAGCAGAGTGTTTAACTCAGGAAAAACACCAATATCACCCTCGGAATATTGGCACTCTCGCTGTGCTCGGGTGCCAAGTAACCTCATGTGATATTGGCTATTTTCCTCCCTTGTTGAACAATCTACTATATTTGGTTTAAGCTTGCTAATTGCCTGTGTGAAGACGACTTGGCGTCTTTGTAGGAAATTGACCCTGAATTGGGAAGAAATAATAATCTAATGAAACTGCACAGTTCGTTGCTGTACTTACCCGGTGGTGGCAAAATTCGTCCACAAATTTACTATAAGACGGCTAATTTTCTCATCTTCTTCCGAAATATTATTCAAAAGAAAATCTACCGGGAACAAATGCATTATTTCATCAGCGTGGCATACACCTGTTGAAAAACATTATTTCTATAAATTAGTAATAATAAATACATCTAGGTTATCCATCGTAATCGTATGGTAGAGTAAGTAAGTATACAAACTTAACGAGCATCATAAAGCAAACATTACAGTCATTCGATAGCACACTTTATTTAATAATTTCTATTGTACCATTTTTTGCAAGAAATGATAAGTATGGTTTTTCATCTATAAATAGGTGGCTAAGCATGGCGGGCATGATACTTGTCTAATGAGAAATGATAAAGTTCACAAGCAAAAAAACGATCAGCCAACCGCACAGCAACAACAATACAATCATGCAAGTTCTCTCCACAAACATTACATAACCAACGTAGGTATTATGTGGCTGTTGCAAAGAAATATACAATCAGAATAACGTACCGTAATTACCAGTCGGATCGCCAAATATCTGAGAAAAGCTGTTATTAGCCAGATACGTCAACTCATACAGGTACACCGGGCTATTAGACAGTCTCATCGTGTGATCAAGGGACTCTAAGGCGGGATAAGCAAAATAGGAGTCAGTATATATCTGAAATATAAATTAAACACATATGAAATATCACAGCAGCAAAATTTGGAATCAAAGCAATCTTTTATTGCATTTCTGAATTTCTATGAATTTCCCATTTCTATATTATACTCACATCGAGAATATTCTGTTTGTATCCGTTGTCATCTTTACCGTCTAGATAATGTGCTTTAACTTTTTTTGTTATATCATCAACAAATGGCGAATTATCGTAATAGAAAGTGACGGGTGCGATTGTGTCAAATCCAGACTTAAATTCTTGGTATCTCGTTGCATTAGACGTGATCCCTGAAAAACAAAATGTAGGTAGACATGTTATATCGGTTATTAAAAGCAGTTGTAAATATATTTGTTACAAAATTATTCTGATGTACATATATGCAATAAAACCTCGTAATATAAAAGCAGTTTGACTGCTGCCCTTTCCCTTGGTTTAACGATTATGCAAGCGACAGCTTCAACTTGTTGGGCCGTATGTACTATTTTTGACATACCTACTGCCCTTCAAATGACTCATGACCGCAACTAGTGTGAAGTAACAAAAATTACAGACGGACCTCAACCGCAATCCACTGATAAGTATCAGACTGAAATACGAAGCGTGTTTTTTTTACAAAAGCTGGCTTCTGCCCATATCATGACTAGTTCTGACGAGATAGTGCCCTCGATAATATCCTACTCATATTCACACGTGGTGAAGATTTTTTGTGGATTCTTGCTTCGAAACCCAGTATGAAAACGAGTTATACTTACAGACAGATTTTAGGCATCCTTCTGCTTCGTTCAGGCCGGTCATCATTGGCACTTTAGCGATGTTTCGGATCTTCCTTGGAGGGACAGTCAAAAAGGCTCCGGGTAGGTCTGGTTCAACGACTGCCTTAAACGGAGTCATTGGCTCATAGTCCCAATCCTAACGTTGCAAATATAAGTTAAATTATGCAATTACACCAAAGAAAGTGGTAACCAGGGCCCAATTGCATAACAAAGTACAACTAATATTACAAGCGGAACTCTCGCTTCAGTTATATTAACTAGAAAGGGAGTTCCGCATGTAATATAAGTTGTACTTTGTTATGCAATTGGGCCCAGACGTTTATCATTCGTATTCAGAGGCCAATGAACGATTAGAGTAGGTACTTGTCAGCAAAAGCTGCGAATTGTGAGTGTGACTTTCACTGTCTGTCTAACTTTCTTTTGATATGCAGCCAATCGGAATGATCTAAAATAGATTCAATAGAGATATAAAGAGTATCTAAAGGATTTGTCACACTGTGCGTTCGGGTAATAGCTAGTAAGCTAGGTACAGTCGAGTCGACTACAAAAAGATCGATACGACGAAAGTTACAAAAATACGTACAAGCCGCATATTGACTTAACAAACATTAAGGTCGCGTAGTTTTGTAATTTTGGCTGCAACAATCTTTTTGTAGTCGACTGTACAGTGAGAAAAAACGCAGTCCGCGTCATATACAATATAATATTAAATAATAAATAAATATTAGGGGACAATCTTACACAAATCGACCTAGTCCCAAACTAAGCAAAGCTTGTACTATGGGTACTAGACGACGATAAAAATACTAATATAGATAAATAAATACTTAAATACATAGAAAACATCCATAACTCAGGAACAAATATTCGTGCTCATCACACAAATAAATGCCCTTACCGGGATTCGAACCCAGGACCTCTTGCTACGTAGGCAGGGTCACTACCAACTAGGCTAAAGCGGTCGTTAAGTTATGTGGATACTAGCTGTTGCCCGCGACTCCGTCCGCGAAGAATAGGTATATAAAAAAATAGCCTAAGACCTATTCTCAGACCTACCGAATACAGAGAAAAAAGTTTCATAAAAATCGGTCAAGCCGTCTCGTAGTAGTAGTAGTTCGATAACAAACTCCTTGACACGAGATTTTTATATATTAGAAGAAGATTAGTTTGACGGTCAGTGCCGACCAGTAATATCAATATGTGACTAACATCATCATATGTCGTGTCGTGCGCATATTTAGTCTAATCAAATTATTAATTCACCAGGATTTAGCTTACCTACTAAATGCGTTGCGTCACTAAATCTGTTTATAGGGAATGATTTTTCAACATTTCTTTCGTTTTCTTCTTGTTATCATACGATATTATTATGGCTTTTTATATGATAGGGGGCCATCGAGCAGGCGAGACACCTGATGGAAAGCAATCACCGCCGCCCATGGACACCCATAACACAGGTTGAGTTACGGATGCGTATGGCCACATAATATAATAATACGGCCATCAAATGATTTCCCAATAAGTATACTTACATTTGTATGCAAATGTTACGGCAGCGCTGCGTTGTAAGCGTAAGCGATCTACATAAAGTGACGAAGGTAAAAACATTGTACTAACGTAAAACTGGTATTCAGTGTTGATAATATCGTAGCTGTCCTTAGTTCGGAGGCACGCGAGCAGCTTATCGGAAGATGCCTGCGGGCAGTTCAGGTACTTGGCCAGGCGGAAAGCCTGCTTAAGCGCTTCGCCAGGTGGCGCCTCAGCCCAAGGCACCAACGACACTCCTGACTCTGCTATCACTTTATGAAATAGCCCTGAAAAGAACACAACCATCAAAGTAATTATACTTAACTAATGTACTTATACCAAACACAGAATGAGAGTGCCTTAACACCAGACCTGGAGAAAAACATCGTCCAATCCAATTGATTTATTTTATTACCCATATTACGTTTAGTTTATGGAATAGTAGCCCAGTAAATTTTTGGTACTTAATCCTGACGTGATATTTTCAGAGAAAATCCAGTTAGGTATTTGTATTTCGTTATGGACTTATCGTACGATACAATTTTCTGGTGAGAATTATTCCCCAATTACAACCTTAATCTCAATCGATACAGTTACAGAAACGAATTAGTGATAACCTACGTCTTCGGCCGTTATGAAGCGAATAGTGAATCCTAACACATTGAAGAGGTATGAAGTTTCTGGTTATGTGAACCATAGGAAAAAAATGTACTTGTTGCGTGTGAATGTGACAATAGTAAGTATAGCATTTTCTCCAGCAATGGTTGGCAATTCAGAAACTTCATAGTTTGTACAGTCGCCATCAGAGTCGGAGCATTCAAGGTGGTCAAAAATATCTGAACACGACCGTCAAACGCTTCGGTGCATTTTTAGATATTTTTGATGATGCTCCGATGTTTATGATAGCGACTGTACAATATGTCAGAATTTGCTTCATAACGACCGTTGACTATACACGATGATTTTTATTCGGTGATCAGGAACCAATTTTTCTAGATCACTATTCGGTGCTGACCACGTTTAAGTCGCAGTTACATGAAACAAAACGTCTACCTATTTTTATAAATAATGGTCATTTTGAAAAATACTTTTTAATTTAAATCATTGTCACCCTACACATGGTTTCGTTTGTGAACCTAAAATCTTTTTGACAAGTTAGTTACTTTAACCAACTTTAACACCAGACCTGTCAAATTCCCCGCCAAAGCGATGACACTTGACGAAACTATTTAATCACAAAAAAAATTAGGCTGACATGCTTAGATTATTTATGCACTAGATAGAGTGTCAGTAGCAAACACTGCGATACGAAACATCCAAAAACCCATTTGACAGCTTCTTCTTACGATCGCGTTACGTCATTCAGACTGAAGGGGCCAAATACATATAAGCCAACTGTTGGCTTATATTTTTCGGGACGTTTTTATGCCGTTGAGCTCTAACTAGTGTATAGATAATCGAAGCTGACATGCATTTGGTGGATAGAAGAAATTTTAAAAATTAGTTTTTTTTTTAAATAATTAACGACTTAATTGCTTGAGTGAGACATCATCTATTAAATTCCATTTTGGCTAGGAATTAGTATTTTTTAACTCCTGATCACCGATTAAAAATCACCGTATATAAAAATAAATAATACTTAGGTATATCAAATTTAATATTACAATGTGTAATATATTATTGGCAGTATCAGAATAAGCTGGTGCGTTTTAGTAGTTTTAAGTATAGTTTAGGACTACTGTGGTCGGTTTCATGAAACCTGCCCCTTCTAAGTAGTGAGCTGTTCTTCTGTACAAAGTTCGCTAACAGTTTTACCCACCTCTGCTAGACGGGGAAAGCATGTGATAGCTAACGCTAGCGCCACCAGCGCTCTCCCCGAAAATAGTTATCGAGTCCTTGTCTCCTCCGAAACTAGAGATGACTTTTTGAATAAATCTAAAAGCTTCTTGCTGGTCTTTGAGGCCGTTGTTTCCTGGACAGTAGGCGTCTTGTGTCGACAGGAAACCGAGGGGCCCTGCAAGCCAAACAATAGAATCTGACACCAAATGAAAAACTTAATATGTATGCATAATGGTCAGGCTGACCTCAGACTATTATTATTTCAAGATAGGTACCTACTGAATTAAACGTTTGCACAACAAATACTAGGCTACCATAGGAAGATATCTGCAATTGTATAGTTATGTAGAGCTAGAAGTGAGACAAGTGTTTTGCATATTTAGTATATACGTAGGCAACGGCGGATCCAGCTTTGGCGCCAGGGGGGGGGTCACATAATCATGGTCAAGTCACAAGAAGTTATAATTTAACTTTGATAATAATAGATGCAGGTAAAAAGTAGGTATCTATGTAAGTACTCTTCTTAAAAATCCTATATTTAAAAAACAAAATTACATGACCACTGTTTAGCTTACTAGCTTAAAAACATGTCCATTTAATGGACATTCAATAACTATAAATTCAAAATTTTAAAAACCCCCAACGCAAATATGTCACTCGTATGTTTGAACATTAAGTCAATGCCCATTATACGTCTAAGATCCCTTCCGCAGCTAACAAAAGAGCTGATAGCTTTAAAACCGCTGAACCGATTTTGATGAAGCATATCTAAGAACCATCGCCAAGAAACCTGCTTACTATTAAAAAAAACCGCATTCAAATCGGTTCACCCGTTTAAGAGCTATGATGCCACAGACAGACAGACAGACACACACACATAGCGGTCAAACTTATAACACCCCTCTTTTTGTGTCGGGGGTTAAAAATGATAAATAGCTTATCAAAAAAATATTTACAGGAAAAAAATCTTCATACATTGTACGTATTAAGTAACCTACAAACTCTCGTTAAGCCTGTACTACCACCTTATCTAATTTGAGGCTCAAGATGAATCAGAATGCACTCTGCTTAAATTCAGCAGCTACGCAAAATTAAATAAATTAAAAAAAACTTACTTATTTCGCGTGTTTTATTAAAAAAAAATTAAAACTCATTCATTTATGAACCCAATCTTGACGTTAATTCGGGTTTGGTTAAATAAACAAAATTATTTTTAAATTATGAATTTTAATTTAGCGGCGTTCGAAGTCTTTGCGGACAGTAGTCGTAGATCGTAGTTGAGAATTGCAGACTAATAGTTTGAATTTGTTTCCATTTTGAATAATTGTGTTCATGCGTTGCAAAAAACGTTAATCTGCGTGTTCAGGTTAAATTCAGCAGCTAGGATAAACTAAAACAACTTAAAATCTTAACTTCACATCACACTTCACATGATTTATTTGAAAAAAAAAAGTTAAAAGTATTAATATTTTTATACTAAATACAAACTGAAACATGGATACACAGAAAAACCCAGAAAAAGAGACCAGCGCTGGGAATCGAACCCAGGTCCTCAGTATTCCGTGTAAAAGCGTAAAATTAAATTTGGAGTTAAAAATAAAAAATACAAAAAGACTCCAAAAAAACCAATGTTTAAAACTATTAGTTTGCAATTTTCAAACTATGAGATTTAGGTTGTATAGTGTATACTTAACAAAGCCTTGTACAACTTTTTACTTAGAAAATACTGGCCGCAAAAACTTCGGACGCCGCTAATTTGAAATTCGAAATTTAAAAATAACTTTGTTTATCTTTTGTTTATTTATCCGTACCCGAATTAACGGCAAGATTGGGTTCAAATATGAATGAGTTTTAATTGTTTTTATAATAAAACACGCGAAATTAAGTTTTTTTTTTTTATATTTATTTGCTCTAGACATGGTAAAATGGTCTTATAAAATAGTGCTAATGTGCTATGACAATATGTCTAGCCAGATAAATTGGCATGCAAAACATTGTCTTATATTCTAAAAAGGATTTATTTAGCTGAAATATTTACATTGTTTACGTTGAAACCTAGGTTAAATACAGTTTATTTAAAAATTTAATTAAGGTTTAGTGTCAATTTGACAGTGGAATAATTTTATTTGTATTTTTTATTGTTGAATAAAATGCTTTATCCTTAAGCCATTGAAATAATTTAAATCTAAATTTGTTCCGGGGCAACTCAGTTATGCTCTTAGGTAGCCTATTAAAAATTCGTATTGCCATTGGGACACAGTTTCTGCGATATAAGTGTGTGTTAGTTTTGGGGTAAATTAATTTTTCCGGGTATCTTGTATTAAAATTACATATTTGGTATTTCCTTTTGAAGTAGTATGGATATGATTTGACGAAGTTGCATATTTCAAAAATATATAGACATGGCACTGTTAATAGATTTAATCGTTTGAAAAGTGGTTTACAAGATGTTAGAGGGGAGACATCACAAATTCCACGTATGCATTGTTTTTGAGCAATAAATATTCTGCTTACGTCTACTGAATTTCCCCATATCAGTATACCATATCGCAATATTGACGCAATATAGCCATGGTACGCTTTTAATGCGGTTTGTTCGTTTGAAATTTTAGTAAGTTTCCATAGTGCATAGGTAAAGCGATTAATTTTGTTTACTCAAATTTAAATTTATTTTCATCTTGAGCCTCAACTTAGATAAGGTGATAGTACTGGCTTAGCGAGATTTGAAGGGTACTTAATGCTTTGTATGGTGATTTTTTTTTCCTGTAAGTAAATATTTTTTTGATAAGGTATTTATTATTTTTTAATGCCCATTAAATGGACATGTTTTTAAACTAGTAAGCTAAACAGAGATTATGTAATTTTTTTTTACTCATTAGACCAAAGTTGAGGAGAAAATGCAAAATTGAAATTTAAATAAAAATAAATAAAAAACTGCAATAGTTCTTTTAAAAATGGTTTTTTGCATATTCAAAATTACACACCTATTCAAAATTATTTTTCAATAAAAATAAATGCAAAAAATCAGAAAAGTCGAAATTTCTCGAAAACGATGCGACTTTTACTGGGGTCATTTTTTGATATTTAGCAGATGACCTGCCCACCTATCTCCCATTTCCGTTTGTCGTACTACTTACGGGACAACCTGTAAAGATACTTACATAAAATCTATATTGTGACAAAAATATATATAAAACATTGTTTAATCATTTTAATTGGTGGTCCACCTAGGTCCTGGACCCAGCCCAGGGGGGGGTCATGACCCCCATGACCCCCCCCCTGGATCCGCCCTTGTACGTAGGTATACTTACAGTTTCTAAGCTAAGAATGTAAGAAGAGAAATCAGAGTTAGGCGGGCTGGCGCGGACCTGGGTTAGCTACTTAACTCCGAGTTAACTGCTAACCCAGGGTTAACAAATGTCAAAATGTATGGAACTGTCATTCTTAACCCAGGGTTACCAATTCAATTTTTTAACCCTGAACTGTGCAAGTGGCCCTTAGTGTCATGAAATTTAGTCTGAGGTAGGTACTTTCTGAAAGTTAGATCGTCATTGATTTGACTGCGTTCGGGTGTCACGGGGCACGGCAGTGCCTCCGCCAAGTCGAACACATCCGTACCATCCTCTTCTCGAAGCAACTAACGGCATTATTTCGTGAATTTTGTGGATTAAAGCAAAAAGTTTGAATTTTTAGTGATTACGAGGATATACGTTGTTTTCATATTATCGCTAGTCACTCTCACTGATCATCGACATTGTAAGGTCTAAATTCTCGCGAACTTATTTTTTTTATTTATATAGCGTTTAATATTATATAGAAATAGTAAAAAATCCCGAAATTTTATTATTCGTTAAAATAAAAATAGTAAGATCTGAAAATCTAGTGTTAGCAGAGCCCTCCTTCTAAGCAAAATGTACGCAACGTGGGGTCATTTTATATTGCTATTTTATACTGATATCGAAAGACGGATGAAATAAAAATTTAAGATTTCGACTTTTCCTTTTGTCGTGCTATAAAATTTTCATACCTTTCAAGTTTCTAGGATAACTGGACCTTTTTTAAATGACTGCATCTTTTGATTGCTTAAATAGTTCAGAAAAAAAATAGTGCTAGGTCACTATAAATGTTGATATCAGATATGTAATTGTTTAGAAAAACCCGAATAAACCCGAGTAACTAAGTTCTCGGTTCCATAGACACCAACTACAGTAACTGACTTCTTTTTGCAGTGGAAGAACTGCCTTGCGAGACTTGGCATTTCTTCACATTTTGTTTTTGATGGGATTTTCTGTTTTCTAGCTGGATAGGAAGACGTAGAATTTGTGCTCGGAGTTGTCTAGTCTGGGGCTATCTATAAATTACGTTGCATCAACTTCTATCATTTTAGACCACCCTTCTCCCTTGTCCCACTTAGTCTTTATACTATGAAAATCGCATTTTTTGTTCTTGCATCATAAATCGATATGAAGAATTTAAGACTAAGACAGACGGATGATCATCATCATCACATCATCATCATTTCAGCCGAAAGACGTCCACTGCTGAACATAGGCCTCCCCCAAGGCTCGCCAAACTGATCGGCTCTGCGCCATCCGCATCCAATGCGCTCCCGCTACCTTCACCAGAACCTCTAACATGAGTTTACACTAGTTTACATGACCGTACTCGCTAGCGACGGCGTAAATTATTTGTATGGAGAATTGTACAGCGCCTCTAGCGGTCACTTACGGAAGTACAATTCTCCATACAAATCATTTACGCCGTCGCTAGCGAGTACGGTCACTGTAAACTAGTGTAAAGTCATGGTAGAGGTACATGTCGTCGCTCCATCTTGATGGAGGCCTACCTACACTGGGTCTTCCGGTCCGCGGACGCCACTCGAAAACCTTTCGACCCCATCGACCGTCAGTTCTACGAGCGATGTGCCCTGCCCACTGCCACTTAAGTCTAGCGATTCTTCGAGCTATGCCCGTGACTTTAGTTCTTGCGCGGATTTCATAATTTCTAATCCCGCAGAGAAACAGACATATCAGAGGAATGCAATAACATCTTAGTAGTATATAGCTTTTAGAAGATTACCTAATCGGTAATTGATCCCCACCAAAAGCACGTCTCTGTCTAAAAGGTATTTTGGCCCGTACATGGCCGTCGATGAGTCTCCGCACATCCAGCCTCCTCCATGAATCCACACCATCACCGGCAGTGGCTTATGACTCCCGGTGAGTTCCTAGAAATTACAAACCTTTACTTAGAATGTTATTTACAAAATGAATATTACCCCGTTATCCCATTAGCTATAAGTAAATCTCTCCTTTGTTGAAGATAGACATGGAGTATACTGTGTGTGTTTAACGTTTGGTAGCATAGCATACGGTTGTGGTAACTCTGAAGATGAGCTCTGGTTGAGTTCGAAACGCGTCAGTGTAGCTTGGTGGTGGTGATGGTTGGGTTTATGTGATTTGTGTGTGTTCGTACAGTGTGGAGGTGGAGGAACTGCATGAACGCACATTTCTTGCATAAACGTAACTATTGTAAGGTCGCGGGTGAGCAAAGTAATTGTTTTAGTTCATTAATATGGACCTCCGCAAAGTAACGCCTGATTCAATAAATTATACTGTATGACACAAAAGAGTAAAAGTTTAAAGACTTCTATGGCACAATTCGCACACATAGGTATAGTCGACCAAGTAAGTGCTTTACCATTTTTTGTGACAGTTCCTACATCAGAATAAAAACAATAAGGCTGATTGTCACATCGAATTGTAAGTGAAAATAGCCTTTGATGTCTTAAGTCATACAACTGACATTGAACTTTAGGGTGGTAAAGGAGTTTCTTGGTCGACAATACATTTAAAATTTAAAAAAAAATATTTCCCTTTTTATTCATTTCCTATTGATTTATTTCATATTACAAGTACTTTATGTACATACTTATATAACTAGCTCGATCGATCTGCTTTCAAACTTTTAAGTAGGTATAGTCGACCAAGAAACTCCTTTACCACCCTAAAGTTCAATGTCAGTTGTATGACTTAAGACATCAAAGGCTATTTTCACTTACAAGTCAATGTGACAATCAGCCTTATTGTTTTTATTCTGATGTAGGAACTGTCACAAAAAATGGTAAAGCACTTACTTGGTCGACTATACTTAAGAACCTAGTTCTTTTATTTGGGTAAAATTGATACTAAACATCACCCTGATTAGAAAATTTCATCGATTTTAAAAACGATTCTTTTTCGCAAGGCCACCGGCACTATACTTAATTGTATCATGACAGCTTTCCTGTAACCTCGTTTATTCTATTTCTCAGCCAGACTCCTAAGTACCTGTACATAGGCAGAAGAGCTAGGTTCTTAATGGTAAAGTGGATCACCAACACCCATAGACATTCGGATCACCAATTCATAAGGAATGTTGCAGAAGCGTGTTAGCCCAGGGGCGAAATGGAATTTCCCCTTAGGTAGGTGCATTTTCATTTTAAAGAGCGCCATCTACATTTTTTTAAATAAGGAATTTTGGTCTTTTCTTCCTCAGACAGAACCTGTTCCTAATTTTTCATACAATTTTTTTGTGTCCGTTTCGTAACGAGCCATATAAGCTTTGAAAAAAGTCACAAAACTGACTCAAAATAAAGATACTTTTTTATGAAAATTAATAGGTACCTAGTGCTTGTTATTCTGAATTAGAAAACCCCAAAAATTCCTCATTTAAAAAAAGTAAATTGCACATTTTACAATGAAAATGCCCCGGTATATCACTACATTTAATCTTTATAATTTACCGTAACAAATTTCCCAAGAGCCGAATTAGTTTCCTCAAGTGTAGATAGAACTTGTGTCTAAGTGTCTGTCGCACTGCTAGCGCCCTAATGTGAAAGCGGCCTTACTCACTTCACTGGTATATGGGGTATAGATGTTGACATATAAGCAATCTTCCTGCCCCACGATCTCTTGTTGGCGGGTGTACGGATTCCTTTGTACACAGGCGGGACTCGTTTGCGTCGCATCTTTCGTGTCTTCCCATTTTTGAACTGGTACAGCAGCCTGTAAGTGCACATAACGTATTTAATTCCAGTAAGGTGTAGGTAAGGTACATAAAACTTAGAAGGTTCCCCAAAAAAAATAAGCCAGAAAATAATTTCATTAAACATAGTTCTTTCTCACGGATCGGTATTCTTCCTTCGCTTTATGCATGCCATGAGGACTTTATTCCAGCCAATTTTCGTAATTCTGTGTCGATGGAAAGTGCTACAGTATTGAACTTGATTAGAAACCTAATTTTCTCCCCGCTCCAAGTGTTGCAGACCTGAGTAGGTATTTGATATTAATTTCGACTTGCACGTGTTCTTATGAAAAAGGCTCTTGACGGACAATCCGACAAACGGATAACGAAACGTTCGTGTAAGGCCGGGGCCGCACTGGCCGCACACGACGACGGGGGCTAAATCAACTATACTTACATGTTTGATTTAGTCGCCGTCGCGTCGCGTCGCCGGTCGCCTTACCAGTGCGGCCCCGGCCTGCATGGGTTCCTTTTTCCTTTTGCGGTACATGACCAGCGACGCGACGCGACGGCGACTACATCAAACATAGTTCGAAATATGTGAGCAGCCGCAGCGGCCACAGTGGCGACGGCGACTAAATCAACTATGTTTGATTTAGTCGCCGTCGCGTCGCGTCGCCGGCCGCCTTACCAGTGCGGCCCCGGCCTAAGAACAACGCATGGCAGGCTTAGAAATTGAAGCAAAGTTTATACATATTTGCAAATACGACATTTTTAATTATCTCGTGCTACGTACGTCACATTTTTTTAAATATTCTACTTAATCTTTATCTACTTAAACTTCTTTTCCCTCCGAATTTGCTGTCGGAAGTTGTAAGTATATTCCGTACTTATAAGCCAATTAAAACCCAGTAACTTTTAGGTCAGGGAAACCACATTATGTCGATCGATCGTCACGTTTGATCGTTAACCTTCACCTCATGCAATAGACCCACAGTAATGTAAATATTAGTGAAAAAATATGTATAAGGAAATTCAATCAATTATGTTTAAATGTCAAACTTAACGCTTTGAAACCTTGTAGTGGGCTTATTTACAAAACTTTGAACCCACTAAATATTAACATTCATCCTTGAGACTCAAATATTTTGCGTATTAGGACTGGACAAGACAAAGATCGATTAACTTGCGGACTATGGCGTCGTTTGTAATAATGAGGACGATGAGTATGCGCGTACCTAACTGGCGACTGACGTGTTTAAGGAAAATGTTATATCATGGGAGTCCCTACATTTATTCGCTTACAAGTGTTTATTTTGACTAAACAAACAAAAAAATAGTGATTAATTCTGCAATAAAAAAGTGTTTTATATGTTACACATGAAACAAAGTATTAAGTAGTTTATAATTGGTTTGTCCCATTTATCCAGTAAGTAAACGAATAATAAGTCATTATTCTTTACGGTAGCCTTGAATGGTCCACCCACCTTAATTTTTGAGAATAACGTCGAACTTGATTTGATAAAACTAAAAGTACTTATATTATTATTATTATTGAAAATTGCGGATGTCTATTTTTTTGCAATGTATAGTAAATCGAAAACCATTTCGAGATAAATGCTTTTTAATTCGTTTTCTGTAGTTATTTAATTTTAATATTATATAATGAATTTATTATATAACAAATAAGCTTCATTTGACATTGGTGTAAATTGCGTGACCGGTTCAAGTCGTACTTTATTCTGTGTGGTTAGAATTCTTCACAATTTACGCGTGGATTATACTACTTCTTCTTCTTCTTCTTTTTTTTTAAATATGGCTTCTGTCCCACTTTACTGGTAGGACAATTTCGCCAGTGTCGAAGTAAGCTCTCTTGGGAGCGACGTTTTACGGTGATTGTAGTTTCTGCAACTTGATAGAAAAATTCCAGAAACCACGTGGTAACAACTTGCGCATTAAAAAATGTCAGACACGAGAGCAATATAGAATTTTGTGATCACTGTTAATTAAGGTTAATCGCCGCATAAAACACTATCAAAATTATACTTCAACTAGCCAAAGAAACAGAAATACCAAAATTAGATACTGTCTACATCCGCCATGTTCGAATGCTACAAATCGAATCGGATTATACTACGGAGTTTGATTTGGACCCGCTGTCTGACATCTAGCACTTTGACAGTGCCAGTAAAGTGACACAGTGTATAGTGTACCACTACGCAAAAAATAATTAAAGGGGTTGCCTTATCGTAGGTACGCATTTAGATAGATTTAGAAATTTGGCATCATTGTGGGAGCCCTCAATTATAATCTGACGTCATCAACTAAAATAGTTTCAATAATTAATTTTGAAAAAAGTAGAGAACTAAATGACAAAATATTGAAATTAGTTTCTTATAATTGACTTTTCTATACAAAAAAAATATAAAAACCACTGGTAATTTTTTTTAGACATTCCCAATAATCATAATAAGAATAAAATGTATTTAACAGAGTTAATTACGCAATGTATAACGAATCTCATTTCTGAACGCGTCGCTATGCTTTTTTTCTAATCCATAGAAAAAGTTAGTTTCGCCACAATTTATCGTCACACTCGAATTTCCAAATCCTTTTCCACGCTAGCGAGAAAAAGCACTTTTCCACGCAAATTTCGAAAGAGAAAAACCTTTCGAAGTTAGTGAGGTAAAAGAAAACACTTTTAAGTAATCTTTTTGTAGACTTCTATTGGAGGTGGATAAAAAACGACTTGATAGTATACGTTGTTAGTAAGTGGGTTAACATTACATGTGTAGCAAAACGTAATTTTATACCCACATTAATACTTTTCGGGTGAATTAAATATACCTATTTACCTTTTAATGTTTACCATCCTCTTTTTCGTACCATCAAATAATTTGTTCGTGTTGTAGAAAACCTAAAAGGCCTCTGTTGTTTTTCTGCTAAGTAGTTTTTTTCTTGAATAATAATTTAAATTAGCAGGTTGCTATGTTGCGTATCGCGTGGTGATTTATGTAATTATAGAACACAACGTTTTACCGTCCTAAAGACGTAATTATTTTGTACTCTAGGTAGGCTTTTAAAGCAACCGATACTTTTTCTGGACTCCTATCCTGAACTTTGATCAACAATACAATGTTGTTCCTGATCCTGACGGAAGAAAATTCTATGAGAGCTGTATTTAAGACTTCGCTTTCAACCATTCCAAACGATAAGGTTGACATTTTTATGGTCAGGTAAAGAAATAAAAAAAAATGTATAAAAAAACACCCAAAGCAAAAAAGAACAGCGAACATTTCAAAAGTCAACAATAATACTAACTTTAAGCCATCAATTGATTGAGTAATATCTTCTGAGTAATATCTATTTTAACTATAGAAATTTATGGATGACACGATAAGGATGGCGCTATAATGTTGCGGCTGGGTAGGTAGGTAGGTAGGCTTAAGTAGGTAAGTAAATAAAGCAGTAACTGAATATAGGTAGCTGCAATAAATTCACAGCCAATCGAATTTGATGATATGTATTATTTTTAACTTATTAAATGTTCGCTTTTCTTTCTTGTGTCGGGGGTTTTTAAATTGTCTATTTAATTTTTATACATATACATAACATTAACTTAATCTGATAATCGTACTGTAAATAGCATTAAATACCTATACTGATCAGAAACAAATCCAAACACGACTTAATCTGCTGTTATTTTTTCCAGGATTACTACCAGTGTTATGGATATCCTGGCTGTAGCGTCAGGCGAAGAATTCCATAATCTTGCATAGTTAGGTCTTTAAAATTATTGCCCAATTAAATACCCATTATGCATCTAAGATTCCTACGGCAGCTAACAAATTAGTTAATGACCTTGAAACGGCTGAAACGATGTTGATAAAATATCTCTAAGAACCACCGCTAGAAAATCTGCATTCAAATAAGAAAAATAGCATCCAAATCAGTTTACCTGTTTAAAAGCTAAGGTGCCACATACAAACACACACGCACACACACACACAAACACACACAAACGTAGCGGTCAAACTTATCGTCCTCTTCCCCGCTAACTGTCGTAACTGCCATAAATGATACCTTGTTACATACGACAGTTAGCGGAGAAGAGAACGTTAAAAAGCGTCTCTTTTTGCATCGGGGGTTAAAAAAATGTCTTGACTCGTGGTCCAGGAATGCGAGTGAAGGACTAAATTGTCGTCTAAGAATATTTAAGTACTTGCTTACGATATCTCTACCTTCGTGTATATAAGGTTCCATACCAGAGAGGTTCCCCCACGGTTCCCCATTACAAGACCCCTTGCTTGTATTAGTCTGTCAAGTCAATCTGTCTCGTAAATCAAAGTCTAACAGATTGATAAGCCTGCTATTTAAACAAAACAGAGATTTTAACAAATCTCTAAGGGATATGATCAAATCAAGCAGGATGTTTAAATGGGGGAATCCATTCTATCATTTGCGTAGAATAAATCAGCCACTAATCAAATCCCAAGTCTGTTTAGTGAAATGACAAAATCAGCCAAAAAAGGCAACTCGTGTTTTCATTTCACTAGATTTGATT
Source organism: Archips crataeganus (assembly GCA_947859365.1). NCBI lineage: Eukaryota > Metazoa > Arthropoda > Insecta > Lepidoptera > Tortricidae > Archips > Archips crataeganus. Next base: position 14,565,081 of record OX402045.1, on the reverse strand, counting down.
AGTGATTTGATAAAATCCCTGAAACTTATATAAGTAAGTTGACGAAACGAACTCGTGAAGTCAACTCGTTTTATCATACACACATTCAGTGATATGTTAAAGTCTCTAAGGGGATTTGATCAAATTTCTGAACGTGTCTAGTGAATAACGAGTTAGTTGCCTTTTTTGGCTGATTTTATCATTTAAATAAACAGATTTAGGGATTTGATCAAATGACTGATTTTTTCTAGGCAAATGATAAAATACATACCCCTTTTTAACATCCTGCGTGATTTGGTCATATCCCTTAGGGGTCATACACAGCATATAAGTACTCGAAAGACACAAAAGTTGTCTCTCCTGTGGACATAAAATTAGCGACTCCGAGTCAACAAACTTAAGATTTATTTAAATTGGCCGAAAGTTGGCTAGGTGTCACACACGCAGATAACGTAGATATAACTAAAAAATATTGGTTATAGACTTTTGCCATGTCCACAGGAGAGACGCGAACAAAAATGCACCCCTATAGATTTATTCAAATCTTTGTTTTGGTCATTTCCCTGCGACATACATAGGTATGTGCGTAACTCAGTGTCGGGGGGAATTGTCAGATATGTCTTTTTTCCGCATGACGGCAGTACGATGATACTTTTTCCAAAAGTGCTGGTTTCACTTTCTTTCAGAGAAATTGGTTCTCTCCGATACCTATTAAACTTATTCTTCATTAGTCTTACAGCTACTTAATCCCACTAATATTATAAACTGGAAAGTTTTTAAGGATGGAAGGATGGATGTGTGTTTGTTAAAATGGTTTGACGGATCGGATCCTGATGAAATTGGAACACAGATAGTTTATAATCTAGATTCCCTTATACACCGTGAAATTTTAGTGGTTGTTTTCCCGAAACGAGGTGATTTAGTATCGATTGTACAATCGATTTATAATTACTATTTTGACTAGAGTCAAAAATCCAATTGTGAAAAACGAAAGTCGAAAATGACCGCAAACCAATAGTAACGCTTCGTTGGTACCTAACCTATCGTACGATCGTACGCTACTTGTACCAACGAAGTGTTACTATTGGTTTGCGGTCATTTTCGACTTTCGTTTTTCACAATTGGATTTTTGACTCTAGTCAAAATAGTAATTATAGATCGATTGTACAATCGAAACTAAATCACCTCGTTTCGGGAAAACAACCACTAAAATTTCACAGTGTATAATCGCATAGTTCCAGCGGGACAGCGACAAAAGAATTCTTCGCAGACGGCGGGCAACAGATACTTACTTAGTTAAATAAAATTTAATAATTACACTTTTTCACATTTCTGTAGGTACAGTAGTTTATATGCAGGCGAAACAAAGTTACGAGACGGAATGCAAACCTAAAAAAATTGTTAAATGGCTAACATAGAAACAAGGAAATAACACTGTTAAAGAAGATCACGGCAAGTAAGTAACGAAGCAATATTAGCGTACTTAGGTAATTTTCTAGTTATGGACCATTTTACACAGTTTAATTCATGCTTAATTCAATAATCACAAACCATGTTGCCATACATTGCGTTACTTTGAAACTAAAGAACAAATTCAAATAAATTACCAAGGAAGAACCTCCCTTAGCAAGATGCTCGTTAGAGGCTGGAGATGTGATGAAGTACCGGCCTATTAAATATTTATTTACGTTTATGCACTCTGCATTTTCCCTCGTTTAACCTGTAACATATTAACAATGAAACAGATAGGTATTATGATAAATTTCGGTCAACCGCACACAACAGGTTAAATACAGTTCCAGCCATGCCTATTGTAGGTACAGTCAAGTGTAAAAATATGGGTGCACACAACTTGCTCATAAATATGTCCATAGCTCTTATGTCGTCGAATTAAGGTATAGGTACCTAGGTACGAGTATATAACGATGGGAGGATTAAATCAATACTTATATTTGCACTTGAGCGTACTTATTAAAAATAAGAGCATTGAAATATCACACGAGCTAAAAATGTGAGGCATATGTTTAATATCCCACCCAGCTCAGTCTGTAACTATATTATTATATATAAATTAGCCTGGAGAAGTGTGCCAATGCTGGGAAGCATCCCCCATTTTCTCCATCCATCCTGATTTTGAGCGGTATTCTTCCAATCCACAAGGTACAACGTCAGGTCGTCCCGCCAACGGCTCCTGGGCCTACCTCGTCGCCACCGTCCATCTTGTGGTATCCATGCGACTGGCGTGGCCTGCCTAGTCCCACTTCAGCTTTGCAGCCTTGGCACCCACATCGGTAATGCGTGTTTAGGAGCGCAGCAGTGTTTCGGGTTCGGTCAACCCGACTCACCCTTAGTCATACTCCATTGCTCTTAACGAAGTTAAGTCCTCAAACAATGTGTTATTCCAGAGATCCTTAATCGTTATCTAATCTATTACACGTATTATGCTTATCAGCAGGAGACGGGGGACAGCAGTAGAGGTGAAAAGTGGCGACATGGTATTTCTAATTCTCTTACTTCTGTGGGAAGGTAGGTACAGTCAAGCGTAAAAATATGGATGCATACAACTTGTTCATATTTCCCATACCATTTATTTCGCCGAACTAATAGGAATCGGGAAAATCATTTTTTTTTTCATAATGATAAGAAAGTTATATCGATACATACCTATTTTTGCACTTGACCGAAAATGTGAAAGTAAAAACTACCTAGGTAAGTACTTACCTACTTTGAATGAATTCAGAAAAATTAAAGCAGTGTAAAATTATGCTGAATTAGAAAGAAGAGTACGTACGGTACTCATAGGTACAAAATTACCGCGGCAAGTGATTTTGTCAACTCTACGGAAATTTGATTTGAGCTAGCATGATTAGATAGGTGTGATTTCAAAAATGGTCTCTCTTCAAAGTCTGTTCATTTACTGATTTATTATAATTTATAAGGAATAGTAAGTATTTTTTCAACATGATCCCACAATAGGGATGTTGACACTATTAAAAAAGAATTTGAAGACACGACTCCAGTAAAAAAACGCTTTATTTCAGCCCTGAAAGCCAGATTAATTTTCGATTAAATGCAAAATTAGATTTTTTGTTGCTTTAAAACAAATAAATAGTTAGTTGATTGAGTATGCGAACAATGACGTCATATGTCGCTATTGTCATTCAAACTCTATGGGAGATTGTGTTTTGACAGCTCATAAAAAGAACTTCAGTAGACTGGTGGTGACAACATCACATTAAGGAGCTTTATGTAATGTAATCTATACATATAATAAATCTGTAACAAGTCGGTGTCTGTACATTGAAGATATTTGAGAAAAACTGACACTAGGGCTATTTATTAGCGCAATAGAACCCAAAACAATAATTTTTAGAATTATTGTCTGTTTGTCTGTGCGTTTGTGCGCCCTAATCTCAGAAACGGCTTAACCTAGAAGGATGCGGTTTTCACTGATATGTTGGTATTTTCTTGGATTAACATTTAGTGTTTGTTTCATTTAAATCGGTTCACAAATAAGAAAGATACGTTTATTTTAAGAATTTATCGAACTGTTTTTATAAGAGTTGTTATTATGAACGCGCTAATCTCAGGAACTACTGCTCCGATTTGAAAAATTATTTCAGTGTTAGATAGCCCATTTATCGAGGAAGGCTATAGGCTATATATCATCACGCTAACACCAATAGGAGCGGAGCGGAGCGGAAGAATGTTTCCAAATTGGGGGTTTTTGAAGTGAAACTTATATATCTCGGGAACTACTGATACGATTTGAAAAATTCTTTCAGTGTCAGATAGCCCAGTTAGATAGGGCGGGTTGGGAGCGGGTGGGGGGGCGAGTTGGGAGCGGGTTGGGGGCGGTTTGAGAGCGGGTTGGGGGCGGGTTGGGAGCGGGTTGGGAGCGGGTGGGGGAGCGAGTTGGGAGCGGGTTGGGAGCGGGTTGGGGCGGGTTGGGGGCTGTTTGGGGTCGGATTGGGAGCGGGTTGGTTTATTATGAAGTTTCACTTCTTCCGGAAGGGTCTAAGGAGAGCCATAATTGATGAAAAAGCAAATTGGATAAAAAATAAGCTGCCCAAATTACTAATTCCACGCGGACGGAGTCGCGGGCAAAAGCTAGTATTACTTATATTACACACATCGGGAAACCTATTTTATGACTAACGAATTTGATAGTGCGATGCGATGACTAATTAATATTAATTATAAATACTTTTAAAATACTTCTTCATGATAAAACGAGTATATTTTTTTACACTTCAATGTCAGAAGACATTTGGGGGGCCTCGATCTTTACATAAAGTATACCTACAACATAAAGTATAGTAGATGTACGTATAATTTTATATACAGAAAATTAGATAATTCATGTTAGAAAACTTCCAGATTGTATAATTTACTAGTTTTTGCCGGCGGGTTCCCTAATATATAGAGCTTATATTAAAAAATATTTTAATAGATTCAAAGAAAAGAAGAAGTTCTGAACTTATTTTAATTATTCCGTGTATTAAGAGATCTGCCCTTTTACGAGTTCATCCAATACCTACTTAATCAAAATTCGTTTAATTAGTTTAGCCATGAAGACACCTACATAACAGACGAAGAGGACAATATTTATACTTCATGCATACTTAACTATGATACCTTTATTTGATAAGGATAGTTAAGTTAATATTTTTAAGGTGAAGTCAACAAGTCTTTGCCTTCGTGTAATCATACGTGACGTGACGTCAATAAATTATCAAGATTATCACATAAATTCATACACGAGCAAGCAATCCAAAAGATATATTAGTGAGATTTCAACCATGTCAATGAACGAGCGTACCTACTGTAGGTAGATAACGGAATTTATAGAAGATGCCCATGGAGCAAACTGGTGTGATTCGTTACGCTACTAGTTTATTATGCAATAACAATAAAACATATAATAACTAAATTTAAATTAAAACTTTACTGTGAATATTAGGAACGCTTGGTTATTAAATAGGTACGAGAAAAGTTGTGAAAAAATCCTGCCATTCTTATGTATCATTCAAATTTTCACCCGACTGTCGAAGGAGGGTTATTACAGTAGGATACTTATAACATAGTTAAGAACCAAATAAAGTGAAAATAGAAACCTATAAAACTCACCTACTAAATACGCACGGATTTGCAAGCCAAATTCTTGATGTGGTCAAAATCGCTGCCTCGTTTAATTTAAAATGTTCAATGAATTATTAACTCTTGCAAATATATAGTTAAACCAATTATTTTCTATAGTAAGTCGCTGTTTTTAAATGTTAATTAACTTTTTAAATTTACCTTAAATCTCAAATCTCCGACAGGCGGGACTGCGTACGGAATAGACGTAAAAGCAGAAATAGTTCTTCCGTCTCGTGTCTGGAGATAGTGTCCTCGCACTGCTCCGAGAGGAGTCTCTACAACAGGGCCATCAGCACACACACTGGCCAATGCCGTCACAATCATGCAAATAATCAACGGCGAAAATGTTTTATTACGACCGACACTAAAATAATTAAATAATGCAAACCGGTCTGGCATGATCGCGAGATGATCGTGCTGCCTCGAAAGCAAAAAACCAAGTGGAAACAAACGCTCGGTTCTCGGACTTTTAGACCGTTGGTGCGACTCTAGGAGCGCTAAGCATGTCGATGTCGTACTAGCAAAGCACCTCCCTTGTGCTCTCCGCATGGTAATCTGTAGTAACGTGGCTAATGAAAGTAACCGCGGTACAGCTAGAAATTATACCCATATAATACGTAACGAATAAAACGTATTAAAAGTTAATTATCTTCTCGTGTCACGGTGTTTGTTATCGAACTGCTCCGAAAAGGCTTGACCGATTTTTATGAAACTTTTTGACCGTATTCGGTAGGTCTGAGAAAAGGTCTGAGGAATATTCTTTATACTCCTATTCTTCACGGACGGAGTCGCGGGCAACAGCTAGTAACAAAATAAATATATAATAATAATAATAGTTGACACTAATCCAACACCTGCCTAGCACGTGGTATTAGCTAGACAGCTAGTGAACCCTCCGAGTAACGGTCTTCCTTCCTGTAAGGCTAGGCAGAATGATGACTTATTGCACCCTAAGGGCAATAACCATGACCTGGCAGGCATCAGCCCTGCACATCATCAGTCCTTTTATTTTTTAAATTGTATAATAAATAAGATATAAAAACTTGTTTCTGTAAGCTTAAAAATTTAATATGGTGTTTATTCATTGTAAACTTGATTGTAAATAATGAAAAAAAATTGACAGGTGATTGAATGTGACAGTAAGCAAAAATACCTGTCAGGTGAATCGAAAGGTGCACAGTTTAGGAGGTAAAATAAACTTTCTCCTGTATAGTTGAAATTTGGATATGTTTTTAGTAAGCGTTTTAGAAAAAATCTGTACAATGACTGGCGGTTTTGAATAGTATAAGACCTTGACAGGCGAGGGGAAAAGCTAGTGAACCCTCCGAGTAACGGTCTTCCTGTAAGGCTCGAAATTTATAGTATGATGATTTATAGCACCCTGAGGGCAATAACCATGACCTGGCAGGCATCAGCCCTGCACGTCATCGCCTTTTTATTTTTTAAATTGTAAAATAAACCAGATATAAAAACTTGAATCTGTAAGCTTAAAAATTTAATATGATTTACTTTATTCATTGTAAATTATGAAAAAAAATTGACAGGCAAAAGTACTTGCCAGGTGAATCGAAAGGTGCACAGTTTAGGAGGTAAAATAAACTTTCTCCTGTATAGTTGAAATTTGGATATGTTTTTAGTAAGCGTTTTAGAAAAAATCTGTACAATGACAAGCGGTTTTGAATAATATAAGACCTTGACAGACGAGGGGAAAGATGCTAAGGGCGTGCGAGTGCGGGCGGGTGATATAAATCATCATTCTACAAATTTCTAGCCTTACAGGAAAACCGTTACTCGGAGGGTTCACTAGCTCTGATACTATATCGCTGCTTGCAAATGGAATGTGATTCGATTTCAAATCTTACTAGTAAAAGATTTAATAATAAATGCAATAGCATTTAATTTTGAGTTGTGCCACAGTTCTCGATAAGCAGCGATATGTCAATACTCTTTTCTCAAACGCTGTCAAAAACAATGTTATTCTATTCACGAAACATAAATCATGAGGGGCATTGTTTACAGTCAATATCTTTAAAACAAATTAATGTTGCAGGACCGTCATTGCGGATCTGAATTGATTTGCAGAACAGATATTTACTTTTTATCGTTCCAACTTTACTGTTTCTGGTGCAAAAGGAACTCTTACTTACGGCAAACATCGGTAGGTGCCTATCTGGTTGGATGTTTTTGTTTCATGAGCAACACCTAAAAGTACAATTAGCTTGATATTAAAACGATAGGTATAGTTTTAGAACTTGCTGCACAACTTTTGTAAAAACAAGGTTTTATTATTAAGTGCATGTTAATAAAAACCGGCCAAGAGCGTGTCGGACACGCACAAGGTAGGTTTCCGTAGCCATTACAAAAAAATCAAGTAATATTTTTCTAAGGATTTCGTATGTGTACGGAATCATCCAAGTTTAGGTATGTTTTATACCTTAGGCTACTATTTACTATAAACTACAAATAATTTCCAAGCAATCTTAGCCGCTATAATTTTCCTAGTAAATTTGATATATTTACTACCATTCTGAATTTTTTCAAATTTTTCCGCCTAACAGTTTAGATTTTAGAGGGGGGGGGACGCTCGATTTTAATGAAAATTTTCACTTTAAAGTTGAATATTTCGCAAACAGATCACTGAATAGAAAAATCATGTTAGCAACCCCGCAATGGTTTTAAAAGACCTATTCAACGATACCCCACACTATAGGATTAGTCGAGAAAAAAAAATCATCCCCCCTTTACGTCTATGGGAGGTACACTAAAAAAAATTATTTTTAATTTTTTTATTTTACCACTTTGTTGGCGTGACTGATATGTATATTCATGCCAAATTACAGCTTTATAGTACTAACGATCACTGAGCTTAGCCGCGGACAGACAGACAGACAGACATACAGACGGACAGACATGGCGAAACTATAAGGGTTCCTAGTTGACTACGGAACCCTAAAAAGACTTCAAATTTTTAAAATTATTTGATTCTTATAATAAAATAGACGATGTAAGTATAAATCTTTGCGTTTTTATCACAGTCCTAATTTTTTCAATAATAAGCCTTTATTTCCCTTGACGTCCAAATAGTTATAGTAGTATATAGTTTATTTATTCAAAAAACAAAATGACATGGTTATACAGAGAACACAAGAATGTAACACGCTTTTATTTAAAAAATAAAAATTGAATACCTGGTCTATTTTCTTATCAGAAACAAATTTTTTTTTTTTACTTTTATTAACATACAAATAAAAACTAGTTTTTAAGTACTTAACTTTTTTCTTTAAAGTTTATTTTTACTTTTTAGTAGTAGGTATTTATGATGCGGGGCGTAGTTCATAGTCATAGTGCGTAACATAGTTATTCTGCTATATAGTCTTATATAGATCGTAGTGCGCACACCAAAACAACACATATTGTTTTGAGCACTTAAAGTTTTATTTCTACTATCTAGGATCAAAGTACTCTTCAAGACGAATCAACCGAGCTCAAACTTGATGGAGTTGTGTTGTTTTATTACGGAGTTCATGGGGCCACCTTCCACCTCCATCATCAGACCCTGGTTACCATCTAGGACCAAAGAACTTATAAAGACGAATGGGGTGGTGTCGTTTTATTCATCCTCCTCCATCATCAGACCTTGGTTAGGGGAGAGGTGGCATGAAAGGGACACGTATTGAAGGGAAAATACACATTTTTTAAAGATGCGAAAATAAACAACTATTGTACTTCATTCAAATTTATTTATTTAATAGTGTAATAAATGCTTCCTATATATTTGAATTGTCCCTTTCATGCCACCTCTCCCCTCAGTGCCGGATTTAGGAGAGGGCATCCGGGCCCACAGTCCCCCCCCCCCCCCCCCAACATTAGAGACTTCGAAAAATTGATTACTTAATGAAATCTCGACTGAAAAATAAATGGTCATATTATTTTGGATAATAATTTGTGCCCAAGGGGCCTTCACTCTTTTTATGCCCCGAGGCCTCCAGACCTTTAAATCCGCCCTTGTCTCCCTTCCCATCTAAGGTCAAAGTACTCGTCAAGACGAATCAAACAAGCCCAAACTCGACGGGGTTGTGTCGTTTTATTACAGAGTTCCTATGGCCACCTACCAGCTCCGTGTCATAATAATATTGCATTGTCACCTGATTTGCATATGCAATTTCCAGCTCAATCGGATATCGAGAAGTGGGACAAATTTAAGTTGCAAGATTTGATGAGACACAGGCAACGGGTGAAGATAAATAAAAGCTTGTAAAAACCTTTTTTTTTGTAAATTTATCACTCTAACCCCCTGTTTCACCATCCATTGATCAAATTCATTTGACGGATAAATGTGATGCCGTCTCTGTTTGTTTTGTTCGAATAGACGGAGACGGCATCACATTTATCCGTCAGTTAAAATTAATCAATGGGTGGTGAAACAGCTCCTAATTATTTATTTGTAAACACAACTAATTGTACTTTAATTAGAATCAGATGTTGCTGAATATACAAAAGAGATAAAAAAGTTGTGTAAGTATTTTTTTATTATTGTCTAGTGTACTTAGTGTGTAAATGTAACTTCTGAATTCGTATGTATGCCAACGTTAGGTGTTCATGGAAATAAAAAACCGGCCAAGCGCGAAACGAGTCACACTCGAGCACTGAGGGTACCACAATACAAGGGTCTGGTTCTAACGTTACAATATAATCAAATATAATGCTATATTGTTAGAACTGGTTAGAACCGATTATTATATTAGCAAAATAAGTTTATATTGTATTTACTAAAAGTTGTATTGTAGCCTTTGCTTTGTCCGACTGTATTATTTTGACTTACTCTTTGTCGGTCCCTTACTAAATGCTCCTTTCATCCACTCAAGGGTTGACTGGTAGAGATCCCTTAAAGGGATAAGTTCGCCTTTATACATGCATTTCAACGGTTGTCAATAATGTATTTCTTTTTTTCCTTATTTTTGTACAATAAAGAGTTTACATACATACATACATACATATTCCACAGTTTTTAAATAAAACAACGTATCTTTTTGAGCTTGACAAAATAACATTAATCTTGTTACAAAATAATCAGTGATATGACCAATTGAAGCTACTTCTCTACAAATTTCATAATTTAAATGTAGACGTTTTTCGTAATAAAATAGAGTTTCAAAAGTCGTATATTTTAATCACGTAGTTCTATTACATATTTACATATTTAATACATATTTAATATTAATTTCTCGGTACTTACTCCTACTAGGTAGTTGTTAATAAAATGATGATGACAGGGAGACAAACAGACAACGAAGTGAGAGATTCTAAGGTATTCTTATCTACTTTTGAGTTGCGGAATTTTGAAAACACGAAAAAATAACCTCATTACTCACGATCAGTGTAAACACCCGCATAGTTATAATAGTTCAACGGCAAGTTAGGTAGGTATGTAATATTGTTGATTTGGTAGACTGTTGGATGGTGTACAGTAGTTTGTAAAACAAATGTGATATTATAGAAGAATTACTTTATTAAAGTAAATAATAAAATAATCAACAATATTGCTCAAGGCTCAGCCAGCGGATAGAAAGGCTGAGCAGAGAGAGAGAGAGAGGTAGAGTGAGAGAGAAAAGCCATTGACCAACCTTTGTTTTTAACCCCCGACACAAAAAGAGGGGTGTTATAAGTTTGACCGCTATGTGTGTGTGTCTGTCTGTCTGTCTGTCTGTGGCAACATAGCTCTTAAAAGGGTGCACCGATTTAGATGCGGTTTTTTTAATAGAAAGCCGGTTTCTTGGCGATGGTTCTTAGATATGTTTCAACAAAATCGGTTCAGCCGTTTCAAGGTTATCAGCTCTTCTGTTAGCTGCGGAAGGGATCTTAGACGCATAACGGGCATTGACTTAATGTTCAAACATACGAGTGACATAATTGCGTTAGGGGTATTTAATTTTTTTAATTTATAGTTATTCTTAATACTGACATAGGTAGGTATAGATCACTGAAAATCTTTGTTGTTTTTGTGATACCAAGTTCAGCCTGTTTAGATAACGACAAGTAGGTCTGTATGCTTAGTATAAGTTTTACTTCACCAAAATACTTCTCAATCGCGTTTACGTAAAAAAACAATTACTAGGGAAACATGGACAGCGCCTCCGCGGCCGCGCGTCCATGTTTCCATAGAATTGATTTTTTTACGTAATTTGATCGAGAAGTATTTCGTGAAGTAAAAACTTATACTAAGCGTACTGTATAAGTACTAGTGAAGTGGCTCGAGCCAGAAACTTGAATGAAAGTCTGGCATATTTTTTAATATCATCAAAGTGGACTAAGGAGGGATTTCCCGCGATCAATTCCATCTATCCATTTTGACATTTCCACGCGATCAAAAATTAGCCTATTTTTATTCACACCGGGACACTACGGGCACAAGCTACTTTCCATATAAAAATATTGGCATTTATACCAAAAATTTACCAGTTCGGCCAATTTTTATTTTGTTCTCAGTTTAGACTTTTTTTTATTTGGAAAATTATATGTGATTTCTGCTCAAAATCATGAGCTTACTGTATTCGATCCAACTGCTTATAGGAGAACAAAAGTGTCCCAAGGTTTTTCCGTTCAATTACCATTTTTCTTAGACTTTATACGACCGTAACTAAACTAAATGGAAGAATTTAAAACTATATGGAAATTTTGGGGCACTTTTATTCTCCTAGCAGGGTCGAAAAAATTCGTGATTCTGAGCAGAACTCACGTAAAATTTTCCAAATTAAAAAAAAAGTTAAAATAGACAACAAAATAAAAATTGGCCCAGTCACGATACGTACAAAATGCATCATTTAATTTCTACTCTTTTAAAATAAATAGACATCCGAAATGGTGGATAAGGTTTCTGCCAGGCGTCGTTGGAGTAGGTAGAGTGAAGAAAATAATTCTGTGATGAGAAAATAAATTACATGGTACCAGGTGATTTTCTGTTGTCGGAGATACACATTCGATGCAATGAAGATGGCGCAGATTGTCCATCCAGCATTACGGCTCATACTTATTTCGCTTTGTAGAACGACCGTAGAAAAAAATAGATAAGTACCTACGTACTAGCAAAATTGTCTTCTGATGGACATTTTCATTTAAAGAAAATACTTAACTGCAACGAAGATAGGAGCACACAAGAACAAAAGCTAAAATGATGACCACGAGTTTTCAAACCCGACTTTAGGATTTTAAGAAAAAATATAATAGTAAATAAAATGGTAATGGTTCAATTAAATGGCAGCTGTGTTGTTGTTTCTACCTGCCGAATATTCATGTTTTTTATAGAATGTCCATAATATAACTAAGCAACTATTTGTCAAATACAATGATTTTTTTCTATGCTATGTTACATACTTTTTTGATCAGAAATATGGTTCGGTAATTTTAGTGACACGTGCCACAAATTTAAAGTTGCTCAACGTGCTATGGAAAGGGCTATCTTATGCTCGGAGTTTCTCCGAAAGATCGAATTCGTAACGAAGTGATCCGACAGAGAACCAAAGTTATCGACATAGCCCACCGTATTAGCACGCTGAAACCGATAACCGTTGGGGTAGTCGAGTTCTTGAGTGGAGACCACGGATCGGCAAACCTAGCGTAGGACGTCCTCAGACTCGGTGGAGCGATGATCTTCGCAAGGCGGCTGGCAAGAGCTGGATGAGAGTGGCCGAGGATCGTGCTCAGTGGCGTGCCATGGGAGAGGCATATGTCCAGCAGTTGACGAGCACAGGCTGATGATGATGATGATGATGATGAATTTTAGTGATAATTCTAGTAAGTAGGTTTAAAGTATCCAACTTAAAAATATATTATAGTAGGTATCAGTTTATAGGATATATGGGATTTTTCAGAAAAAAAATGTAAGTACCCGTTTTCCTTAATTATCCTTAAAAATTTTCCATACAAAATTTATTAGTCAGTTTTGTGACATGTATGGTTAACTGCGTCACAAAACTGACAATTAAAAGAGGGACACTTTTTTTATTGCTTAAATCGACAGTGCTTGTGATTTTGAATAGAAATAACCCAAAATTTGTTAGGTTTAAAAAAAAAACTAAAGGGTACACTTTTTTCTGAAAATGCCCAATACCGGGTGCCGCCCATATGTAAGTGAATCAATAAATTTAAACGATGATTCCTTGCATATCCGAAGTTACCTTGACCTGGTCTTAATGCGCCAAAATAGTAATTTAAATGAATTTCATCATTGCGAAATTGTCAGTTATCGGCCGTTAGATGTTTTACGTACAGAGCATTTCCTTGGTACAAGCCTTCAGGGGCGATGTTATTTTTTTCAACCGACGAAAACAAAAGGAGGAGGTTCTCAATTCGACGTGTATATATTTTTTTTATTTTTTTTTTATGTATTCGCATAACTTTTTACAGAGTAGTCCGATTTTGATGATTCTTTGTTTATTGGAAAGCGTATACCCCGAGGGTGGTCCCATTTAAATTTGGAAACAATATTCCTACCCTAAGGGTAGAAAAACAGGGGATGATTGATTGTTCAGTTACTGATTGTACTGTACTGATTGTAGGAATTGTAATGGCGTCAGGTCAGAAGCATGTAGATATTTAGCAGGGAGTGCCATGCTCTGCTCACCCCAGAATGGTCCAGACGTAGGATTATTATAGGGTATCGACTCTGCTTCACCCCTACGGTTATAGCATCTCAGGGCCCCCTTCCCTTCCCCTGGAAAATAACCCTAGGTAGTCTGGCCAGTATAACTTGTCACAAGCAATGTAAATCAAACCTCGTTTTGGCAACCCCAAAAATCAGTTCGGAAAGCAGCAGTGTACATCAAATTAAATACTGGCAACATTTTTATGCTGTCAAAACAAAAATCATCGTTGTTATTTTTGTACTGCGCTGGTTTGTTCTTGATATTTATAGGTAAACTAGCTGCTGCCTGCGACTATACACAAACTGTATCAAACCTTGATGATTTTGACATTTCCGCTATCAGGAATAAAATCAATGAGTTTTAAATAGTAAAAAAAACACGTTCTTACATTAAGAACATTACTTAACTTACTCCGAGAAGCCATTGGATTTATGGGATGTTGAGAAACTTTAAGGTAGATACTGCTAAAAAATGGATTTAAATTTAAAACCAATCAAAATGAAAGATCAACACTTATTGAGCGGTTTGAAATTAAAACAAGTATCAAATTTATTTATTCCATTCATTCACAGGATTACCAGTGTTAAAATTAATTGTGACGGATTTAATTTTCGTTAAAATGTGGGTTGCCAATCCCATATTTTTTAAATTTGCCGCTGTTTTCCATTGCCAACTTATGCTGGCCAGACTCTAAAGAGTCAGTTGTCTCAACATTGATCATTGATATGGTAAACGCACGACTAATGTCGATTCACTTTGACTCCGCATAACGTATACGAGCAAAGGAACACATAACATAACATTCAAACCACGTTACAAATAGTACATTTTATATAACAAGGAGCGCATAAAGCGCAGGCGTTTCTATTGCTTATTCATTTACATTTGTGTCCAATGAGTTCAACATTTTCGAGAGCTATGCCGTACAATTATTAGTTAGACGGATAAGCGTAGAATCTTGAAACTATAATATCTAGGCTAATACCTAATTTAACCCTGAGAAACAGAACATGATTCGCCACGGCATTCGAGAAATCTATATAAGTAAGTATACTTAAAACTGGAAAAGTGCCGCAACTGAAGTAGATTTTACAAAGCCTGCTACGTCAGTTCATAAAAACTCTGCAGGCGCTTTGCGCTTGCTAAGCTCATACATTATTATTGTTCTAGAACGTGATCGCTTACAACCATAATATAATTTTCTAGAACATGATCGCTTACAACCATAACATAATATAATTTGGCAAGTAGTTGCTACTGCCATTGATCTACGATTTGGATATCCCTCGTATACGTTTACTTAAGCCTCCACTTGCATTAAGAGAGTTCCATTACGAGTGTAGTGCGAAATACCAACTACGTACTCACTAACTAAACATTCCGTAAAACAAAGTATTCTCTTTGAATACCTATAATCGACAATAGGAGGATTGTAAAAGTATACGAGGTACCAACTATGTGCTTAGGTATAATATGGGAACGTAGACGCCTGCAATATAATGAGATTTATTAGCACGCGCAGTAAGTGCTCAACTAAAATCTACACATCTGAGACCGATTGCCGACCAAGAAATTCCTTTACCATCCTAATGTTCAATGTTAGTTAGTTGTACGGCTAATAACACTATCCTGGTGTAGGAGCTGTCGTAAAAAATTGTCGAGCACTTAGGCGACTACAGATACAATATAAAGTACACACATTAGCCTAAAAATCAAGAATTTAGTTGATAATGTAGTTTGCTGGCAACGTAATAATTTGGAAAGAATTCAGAATAGGTAGTTTTAGTAAAAAAAATACTTTATTTTTGTTCAACATTTATTTACTTGGTTTATTGGTTATCGGTACCGGAACCGGATCACAGCGTTGACTGATAATTGCTCCTTGTTTAGATTTGCTAACTTTTTTATTGAGAATAATAAACATTTTATGCAACATATCCGATTTTCGTCTGGGTCTGTAAGATGCTATATTATCCGTGATTGGACTTACAGGCAAAGTCGGCGTGGGACTACCAGGTGCCATTTCTTTTTTTCTAGTCACAGACTTAAGTTTTAAGTGCCTCTTCCTGAAAGTATGGACTCGTTTTTTTTCGTTTTCTAATGTTCTACTATTAATTTCAGCAATTTGTTTAAGTATTTCTTCATTTTGTTTAACCAGTCGCTCAGCCGCGGTTTTTATTTCGATTAAGTCGTTATTAAGTTTTGGCAACTGTATTTTATTGACAACTTCGAATTTGTCGGTTATCATATTTATTGCGTTCAGCATAGAATTTTCTTTAATGCTACTTTTCTTCACGGGACCAGAATGGCCGGGACTGTGTTGGCAAACAGCACATTTCCATTGATAACCTCTGTCTCTGTCTCCACTGTCGCGACCGTCTTTTGTGGCGTCATCGGCACATTTGATGTGGTACCTTGTTTCACATTTACTACATTTCAAGCCGTCTGTGATACGAAGAATTTGTTGACACTGGCTGCATATCATGCTGTAAAAAGAAAATTAATATGTTAACGGGGAATACAATGAGTACTAGGTATCAAATTTAATATGTAACAAACTTTGTTATGCTGACGGTACTTACTTGATTACCTACTGCATTACATATATAAAGATATATATATATCATTGCAGCTAATGTATAGACATTAGGTATCAAATATTAAATCAACACAATCAATAGAAATGAGTTAAAATCCACTTGCAAAATTTGCAGCTAAACTATATCTTGTCTATTTAACAGAGTTAGTACTAGAAAAACAGAGAATGCACTTAATTGGTCAGCTATAAGGACGATGCACCGGCACATACGTCCCACTGCAGGGCACATATTTAAATATTATTATCTACTACTTTAAATGACATAATTATGATTAATAGATGAATAAACATGACATGTCATTATTTGAGGTGCCATGAGAAAAATCAAAAAATCACGAGAAATATTACGAATATTCCAACAAACGGTATTGTAAGCCGAGCCCGCCGTCGACGTGCGAATGTTGACGCCCACTGACAGTTTCTTGTTCCTTTCATTTGCATACAAAAGTGCAACAGAGAGAACGCCTTGCTAACTCTGTTAAATAGACAGGGTATAGAGATACTTACTTAGTCAAGCTAGTTCCACTCTCTCCAGTTGGATTTTTTTAAATTAAAATGCTGTCACGTTTATGACGCGATGCGATACACATTGAACACGAACCAATGTACCAACACATTTATTTTGTTGACCAAAATAAAATAAAAAAATCCTAAAAACATTTATAGGAGCGGATGCTCAGTCAAAGTAACTCAACTACCAGCTGAAATATTCCATATTTATTTACATACTTGTACAATAAGATAAATGAAGCTAAATAGTCAAAAGCTTGACCAAACTTATTTACTTACACTATTTGCGTAAATGGTGCTCATGTAGGAACAAGCGGGACGTCTGTGTAAAATAAAACGAGTAACTAGTTGTAAATTTGTCAAGGTTATCTTCAAACACTATTAACATAGCAAAAAAATGTTAATTAAATACGATACACTGCAAAAGAAAATTTCAAAACTACTGCAGAAATTTCTGACCCTGTCATAAACTGACAACCAAGAAAGTCACAGAAGACGCCGTAGACATTAAACGCCAAATTTACTAAAAAAGTATGCATAGGTAGGGTGACGGCACCAATCATGGACATGTTAACACGTTCAGAGCCAGTGACTCAATTTCTGTGACCAAAAAATACGTGTCAACAGTAACACTCATTCGTGACTACGATAATTTCTGCCGGTATAGCGTAAGGCAGGGTTTTTCAACTGGTGTGCCGCGGCACACCAGTGTGCCGCGTACATTTTCAAGTGTGCCGCGATGCTTAATTGCAGTCCAACCTAAAGGGTATCAATACAACCCCTACGTCCGTTACATATAAATCAAAGCCTCTAATATACCGAATTCTTTACTGGTGTGCCGTGAAAGTTTACTGAAACTAAAAGTGTGCCGTTGACAACAAAAGGTTGAAAAACCCTGGCGTAAGGGCTTAGCGGAGCGTTGCCGGAGCTGAATGTGTTACGCACAGTAATTACCCAGTAATGGACAGCAAAGATTTAATGCCTTATAATAGCCCACCACTCATGGACTTTAGGTAGGTACCAGTTATAACCATGTTGATAGTTAGCTTGAAAATGTATTGTGCCCGTTTCTTAAAATTTGGGTTTACGGAAAAAGGTCCATAATTGGTTCTTGTCCATTACTGGTGCTGTCAACCTACCTATCGCACGCTTAATAAAAAAACTGACTCAATTCGAATTATTCTCATTTGAAAACTAAACCTTAAATATTTTCTACACAAAATTTATTTTTGAAATGAGATTAATTCGAATTGAGCCAGTTTTTACCCGACTGCGAAGAAGGAAGGGTTATGTGTTTGACCCGTATGTATGTATGTATGTATGTCCATTCCTATGTCCTCTCGTAACTACTCAACGGCTAAACCGATTTTGATAAATGATACGTCATTGGATTCGTCTTGATAACGCGAGTAACACTGGGTACATGAAATTCAAGAAAAATCAAAATAGCGGCTTTTTGGCGCCAAATTGTGAGTCTTTAAAAAAAAATTTTTATTCAAACCTATCGAGTAGGGTATCAAAATAAAGGGATTTTAAAAGAAATTACAAAAATATATACAAGTCATGTGTTTAAATTTATTTTGGAATAGTAAATTGGCAATCAATGCATTAAAACGACGACGTACCTACTTAGGTACTCAGATATCATTGAGCAATAATTTTCTCTATGAAACCCATGTGGAAAATTAAGTACCTACATATTTCAAAATTGGTTTTGAACTTAAACTAAGTATTAGGCGGGTTTTTAGTTTTTTTAATTATTTTTTTATTTCTTGCTTTTTAGTGTAACCTCCTGAGACCCAGATAAATTATTGAGTATTTGAATTATGAATCCGTTGCCATTTAGTTAAAGTTCATAACCAATTTTGAAACGTGAAAGTACTTAATTTTCCACATGGGTTTCATAGAGAAAATTATTGCTCAAAGATATCTGAGTAAGTAGGTACGTCGTCGTTTTAATGCATTGATTGCCAATTTACTATTCCAAATTAAATTTAAACACATGACTTGTATATATTTTTGTAATCTCTTTTAAAATCCCTTTATACCCTACTCGATAGGTTTGATTTACTAACAGTGCGCTATGTTTACAAAAACTGGTTAAGTGCGACTCGGACTCGTACATGAAGGGTTCCGTGCCTTCGTACAATGTTTTAAAAATAATTCAGTAAAAGATATCTGGTTAATGCCATTAAAAAAATCGACTTAAAAAACCCTGGAAATACACTTTTCTTGTATGACGACCCCCTTTAATTTTGAACTTTATCTTATTTTTAGGTATTGTTAGTTTAAAAAATTCAAGCGTCTATTACGGTTCAAGAGATAGAGCCCTATGACAGACGGACTGACGGATGGATAGACGGACAGACAGCGGAGACATAGAAATAGGATCCCGTTGGCACCCTTTGGATACGGAGCCCCAAAAACTGCCCAAGTGTGGGTCAGACTCGCACACAAAGGTTAAGGAACCTTTACAGTGGTAAAGACTACAAGCACTACCTACTGTACCAAAAAACACGTTTGTTATATGCCAACCCCCTTTATTTTTTTACTTCATTTACTTTTTAATATTTTTTAATATAGCGGTGGTATAATAAACACACTCTGAAGATTCTCAGTCTTTACCTATCATCACAGTTGATAATTTTTTTATAAAACTGGACTTAGGTACATAATTTGAAAAGGACAAGCTCTTGTAGGTACGATTGTAATACGTACATACAAGGTCATAAAGTAGTGTACCTACGTTACCAAGATTTCAAAAATATATGTACGTACAACTCTATGCCACTAAACATAGTGTTGGTGTTTACGATACGCTATGGCTGTTATAGATGTGTGCTGTACGAACGACCAAAATTTTGCTAAAGAACTTTAGGGCCTGATAGAATCGAAAGTTTAACTTCGTGGGAGACTGTATAGATCCAACGTACTGTTAATAAGCAAATGTATTTGTACAAGACGAACGTCGGGTACTATGTATGGTTAATTACGGATCGATAAGACAAGGAAATGGAAAACGAGAATTATAAAGATAAGTACTGATTCTGGTACATTGTTATCGTAAGACAAGTTATGCCATTTCTATAGCTTTGATAACAAGCAGATTCTGGCCAAAATATCTGTCATACGTCAACTGAGCACTTATTATAATGTTATTTAATGGTAGCTTTTAGGTTTCAAAGGTAAGTAAATTAATATAATCATAAAAAGGCATTAAAAAAGTGTATATTTTCCTTTTTTTTAATTAGGGAATTTTGGGGTTTTCTTACGCCAATGATTTGAAATTACGAGTTGAATTCATTTTTATGAAGAAAATAAGTGTCCTTAATTTTTGTGTCAGTTTTGAGAGTTTTTTTTCATACAGTTTAGGTATATGGGTCGTCACAAAACTGACAGAAAGAATTTGTATGGAAATTTGTATTAGGGACATTTTTTAAATCATCAAAAAACGAGGTTCCCTGAAATAAGTATAAACTTTGCTATGCAGTTAGTGTGGACTTGTGTATAGATATTGTTATACATATAAGTTAGGGAACCGACTGTACGTGATATCATGATATGTAAACATATCAACATATAAAACACTGATTTATGATATATTTTTTATTAAAAAATATATACATTCTTACCACAATTTTCAACCGTGAACAAATAACAAATAAACGAGATATTTATAAATCAGTGTCAGTGTCAGTATAATAATTATGACAAAATTGTACCCAAATACCTCGCATTCGCTTAAGCACTAATATTGCAATGAGTATCTATGGATGTGATATCAAATAACATATTATGTACAAACTTAGTCATTATTAATAACTCATTAACGAATGCTGTCAATAAAAGGAATATAAAGGTCGATTTTAAATATTTGGTCGTATACAGGCACGCATATTGTAGCACCCAACAGTTCAGTTGCAATTATCTTACAAATTGGCGTGATATTTCTTGTGAGGGGCTAAACCAGCTTCAACCTTGCTGCCTAGGTCCGGATGGATTTGAGTGAAGATCTTGATAGCCCTCTCTTGAATGAAAGCCGCAGCATCCTTGAGGTTACCGACAATGTTGGCGATAGTACGCTGCTTCTCCGCATCATCAAACACTTGTTTGTAGAGTAGGGTAGCCTGCGAGAAGTTGTCTTCGGTTTGACCGCTGTCGTACCTATCAATATCGCCGCTGACGTTGTATCTCGGTTGCATGCGCTGTGCGCGCGGGCATTCTTGCGGACCGGAGAACGAATTAGGGAAGTAATTCGGGCAGCCCTCTTGGTTGGACAAATTTTGAGGGCCATCGCGTTGGTAGTTGGAAACAGTCACGCGGTAGGGGCAATTAACTGGAATCTGCAAGAAGTTCGCGCCGAGACGGTGACGGTGGGTGTCGCTGTATGAGAACAGGCGACCTTGCAACATCTTGTCGGGGGACGGCTCAATTCCAGGAACCAAATTAGCGGGGCTGAAGGCAATCTGCTCAACCTCAGCGAAGTAGTTCTTCGGGTTTCTATCTAAGACTAGTTTACCGACTGGGATTAATGGGAATTCGGAATGCGGCCAAACTTTGGTCAAGTCAAACGGATTGAATTTGACGGTCTCTGCCTGTGCCATAGTCATAACTTGGATAGAGAAAGTCCAAGATGGGAAATCGCCTTTAGCAATCGAGTTGTACAGATCTCTAATAGAATAGTCAGGGTCCGACGATGCGAGTTCGCCAGCTTTGTCAACAGGCAGGTTCTTGATCCCTTGGTTGGTTTTGTAGTGGAATTTGACCCAATGCGCTACTCCCTGTGCATTCACAAGTTTAAACGTGTGAGACCCATAGCCATTCATATGTCTGTAACCGTCAGGGATTCCACGATCACCAAATAAGTATAAAGTTTGGTGCATTGTTTCAGGTCTTAGGGTTATGAAATCCCAAAACATATCAGCGTCTTTCAGATGTGTGGCAGGGTTTCTCTTCTGTGTATGAATGAAGCTTGGGAACAAGGTGGGATCTCTGATAAAGAAGATAGGGGTGTTGTTTCCGACCAGATCCCAGTTACCGTCATCGGTGTAAAACTTGACGGCAAATCCTCTTGGGTCACGGACGGTATCAGCAGAGCCACTTTCACCACCCACGGTAGAGAACCGAACGGCGATCGGGGTCCTCTTGCCAATGGTTTCAAAAACTTTGGCAGCAGAATATTTGGTGATGTCATGGGTGACTTCAAAATAACCAAAAGCGCCGGCACCCTTAGCGTGTACTACTCGCTCAGGAATGCGCTCCCTATCGAAGGCAGAAATCTCATCCAAGAAGTTGTTATCCTGGAGCAGAGCAGGACCATTCTTTCCAATGGTTTGGATGGCAGTCTTTACCCCGACCGGCGCGCCAGCCTTTGTTGTAATGAAACCGGGAGAGTCCTGAAAATATACAGAGGAAAAATAAGTAAAAATACTATAATAATTGTGAAAAACAAAAAACCGGCCAAGAGCGTGTTGGGCACGCCCAAGATAGGGTTCCGTAGCAGGTACGATAAAATCTTTGCATACTATATTAATGTAGTTGTTTTGGTCCCAACGTCGGCGGTACAGCGTCATCTATCGGCAAATCGGGTAACTAATCTAAACTGCAATCTACTAGAACTAGTATGTATGTTGATTGTTTATCAGATGTAATATATTTTTTTATTTGAAAGAAGATACTGTTAGCGTAAACTTATAGGTACTTAAAGAAAAAAATGCTTGCAATGGCGGTTAAATTACAATTTTAGTTTAGAAATATTTTTTTACAAAAACTTAAAAACTGCTCAACTGATTAAGTTGAAAATAATTTTCCTAGAAAGTTTTTATTAAATTTAACTTACGTGATTTTTTTCATATTTTTTAGACGTGCGGTTCAAAAGTTAGAGGGGGGGACACATTATTTTGAAGTTTAGGAGTGAATATCTTCGAAAATATTCACTTTATCAAAAAATGGTTTTAGAAAACCCCTATTTATTTTCAAATACCTATTCAATGATACTCCACACTATAGGGTTAGTCAAGAAAAAAAAATCACCCCCATTTTAAGTCTATGGGAGGTACCCTAAAAAAAATATTTTTAGTTTTTTATTTAATTACTTTGTCGGCGTGACTGATATATATATTCATACCAAATTACAGCTTTCTAGTACTAACAGTCTCTGAGCTTAGCCGCGGACAGACAGACAGACAGACAGACGGACAGACATGGCGAAACTATAAGGGTTATAACCCTAAAAAGACCAATCATAAAGTACATCTAGGTACAGTCCAAGTTGCTTCCGAGTTGCAATGAGATAAAACCGCACACGTTTTTATGGTCCTAAATTTACTTAAGTATATAATGGGTATACAATCGCACAGCTCAAACAAAATAGATACATACATAGAAGATTATAGAGTACAAAGTCCAGGTTAATTATTTAACATAATTGCACGTCACTGTTCTGCGTAGTCCACTGAATGCGAGTTTTATTTTGATACCAAAGTATTTATTATTGTTGTCTTCTTCTAAGCTTGGAATAAAGTAGAAAACAAATGGCCACTACAGTGGACAAGTTTAAATTCCAATAATTGTATTCTTAGTTGCCACCATTAAGTATATATATTTTATCGAAAGATAATAGATAAGCATTATGTATTCAAAGGTCAATAATTGGTTTGGACAAATTCACTAAAAGAAATAAATTAAACAGGAACCTAGAACAGGCGAAACTCATTCGAATACACACTTCGGGTAAAGTTCACTGTTTTGCGCAATATTCAAAAGTGGAGGCACTAATAATAGTAGCTTACCTTATTTGAATAGTCCGGTGTTAATAGTGAGAACTAATTTATTTTACGATAAAAACTAACCTTCAAAGTCTTCTTGTAGTTGACCAGTTGGTCAGCAGACGGGTCCCTTGATGCCATTTTCGGTTGGATTAAATTGTACTGTAATTATTTCAACGGAGCGACACACTGGACGCGTCCTGTGAACACAAATACCGCGCTGCGGGCTTGCGAGCCTCTTATATAGAGTTCCTAGCGATAAACAACTATCACGCCAAACGAGTGCAACCGGTGACCGACTCAATGCACATACTATACCTATTCAGGCGCTCGATACTACGCGATAAGAGCGGAGGATCAGTTTTATTAACTTGATAAAAATAAAAATCACCAAGGTCTTTAGGTAATAGTTATGTAACTTATGTATGAATGATAAAAACAAAGTCCCTCATAAACAAAAGTCGCTGTTGTGACGTCACACAACACGCTACTGCACAGACTGGCAGTGACAGAACCGAACGCACAAAACGAAGGCCTGGTTAAAAAAACAAACGAGGGGGGCTCCGCGACGCGCTGCCGTGCCTCGACCGGTCACACCGGCTTGCCGCCGCGTGCCGAAAGTAAGTATTGCCATATGAAATTGTAAACCCGACTCGACTTATTAAATAAAAATCTCGTCCCACGATGCCACGTTTGCCACATTTTGTATTTAAAAATCTGTGTTTTATCATTTTTATCTATGTAACATTAACGAGTGAAGGGACGTATTCAATATAAATTGTGTATGAGTTATGAACACTAATGTTTCATGTTGGTTTACATTTGGTTTTCAAGCGAAAACATTCCTACGAATGAAGTTGTTATTTTGAGTAACAGTCAGTTTTGGTTAAAATATTATAACTATCGCATTGTCAAAGTTCAAAGATATAAGTATTTTATCAAGAACTAGGTGCCGTGACTGCTGTTACTTCACTATTCAAAAATACATAATATCTGAACTAGGGACTAAATAGAAAAACCCAACCCCACGAGTATTATTTTGCATATCATTTTATTTTTAATATCTTATCACCATACTTAACTACTTTTATCTGAAACTTATCATAATAGATGATCGAATTTGTAGTTATATATTATACTGAAATAAAATTAAGCGTAATGCTTTTGAATTTTGAAGTAGTCGATTTTAAGTACGTACATACTCATACTACCCCAAGTATTTTTTTTATATCAAACTCGAGGATACCTACATCATTGTCAAAATATACGCGTACCTATAAGGTAAAAGTATCAATACTCGACACCTCAACGCCCAGTAGGTAGATGACACCCATCTGACACCTCTCTTACTATGACAGAAAATTGAAGGTGCCATTAGCCTTGTATCGGGTCAGTGTCGAGCACAGGGACGTTTACCTTATATATTGTGAGGCACCAAACGATAAACTGCATCAAATTTATTGCCTAAATTTAAGATACGAAAGCCGATATACCTAATTTATTTTTTGTTTGTGTATTTATATATGTTGACTAGCTTTTGCCCGCGACTTTTTCCGCGTAGAATTCCAATTTGTGGTAAAGCTTCTTCATCTCTTTCATTGTATAAAACAAAAATCCGGCAACGGCAACATCCATCATTATTATCATTTCATCATTTCATCATCATCAGTATCAGTTAGTGAATATTATAAATCCCGTTTATTCTCTATCCCGTGGGAATTTCAACAAATTTGTCCTTATTCTATGCAAATTTTCGCTTATATTTATCCCGCGGGAATTTAGAGTTTTCCCCGAGAAAAAGTAGCCTATGTCCTTAAAGGTGTAGCTTTCTACCGGTAAAAGAAGTTTTAAAATCAGCCCCATAGTTGAATTCACTTATTTTTTTCCCGTGAGAATTTTGCTTTTTCACGGAGAAAAGTAGTCTATGTAAATAATGGTTGGTGTAGCTTCCTATTGGTGAAAGAAATTTTCAAATCAGCCCTCAAGTGATATTCACTTCTTTCTATTCCACGGGAATTTTGCATTTTACCGAATAAATAGTAGGTAGCCTAGCCTATACCAATAAAGGATAGTGTAGCTATTTATTGGTAATTTTTTTTTAAACTCAGCCCCGAATTTAAATTTACTATTTTCTATACCGCGGGAATTTTGCATTTATCCGGAAATATCCTATGTTAATCAAGGACAGTGTATCTTTTCTATTGGTGAAAGACATTTTAAAATGAGCTCCGAAGTTGAATTTTTTTTCTTTCCCTTGGGAATTTTACATTTTCCCGGTAAAAGTAGCCTATGTCAATAAAGGATAGTGTAACTTTTTACTGGTAAAAGATTTTTTTTTAATCGGCTCTGAAGTTTCGGAGATTATCTATCCCACAGTAATTTCCAAAAATCCTGCAATAAGTAAGTGTTTTTGCTGTTATGTATGACCATTTACGTTTATACTGAATTTGAAAAGTTTAGTAATTGTGGTTACGGAGATAGGATCCAGTTGATTTGAGTATATAAATCCTGATTTATCCTTATCCCGTGGGAATTTTCAAAATTATTGAAATTAGCTTTATACCTATTCTAATAGTCTACTTGCATGCCCAATTTGAACAGTTTAGTAATCTTCGTTATGGGGATAGGGTTAGTCTTGATTGATGAAATATAAGTATACATCTCGTATATTCCTTATCCCGTGGATTCCGGAAAATTCTTTCTTATCGGATGCCTACGTCATACAAAGAACAACATCCTCCAAGTTTCAGGTCTCTACATACAGCGGTTTAGGCTGTGCGTTAATCCGCCAGTCAGTCATTTAGGACTTCAGGACAAAGCATTTTAAATATGTATTTGCATTACACCAAGCTTTTATGATAGTTCAACAATGATGTTTGAATACTCAATTCGATTTTATTCAAGAAAGGTTGAACTCACATAAAAGCTTCATCATCATCATCATCATTTCAGCCGTAGGACGTCCACTGCTGGACATAGGCCTCCCTCATTGACGCCCAATCATTACGGTTGGAAGCGACTTGCATCCACCCTGAACCTGCGGCCTTCACCAAAACGTCCGTCCATCTCGTTGGTGGCCGTCCCACGTTGCGCTTGTAAAAGCAAAAGCGTGGTGAAATTCAAATACTTATACAATAATTAGTTATTATCAGAGATCAGATCAGGAAGTGGTTGACAAACGTAGACAAATGGTTTGCAAAATTTGAAGTTTCGTTTCGTTTACCATTGTGTCAAAATAAAATGTAATTTAAATCAAAAGCACTAAGGAGTATTGATAACTTTCTACTCCTTTTTAACCCCGTCAAGGGATGAATTTCAATAAAATACGAAACACGTCTTCCATCAATTCTGTTAAAGAATGTTTATGCAAAATTTGAAGTAAATTGGACCAAGGAATCACGTTGTCCCATACAAACTTTGCCCCCCTTTTTACCCCTTTAGGACTAAAACTACGAAAAATCCTTTCTTATCGGATGCCTACGTCATACAAAGAACACACCCTCCAAGTTTTAGGTTAGGTCTCTACGATCAGCGGTTTAGGCTGTGCGCTCAGATCAAATAAAATACTTTTTATTTGATCTGAGGCTGTGCGTTGAACCGTCAGTCAGTCAGTCAGGACAAAGCATTTTATATGTATAGATAACCAAACGAACAAACAGTTCAAATGTCATAAAACGAAAATTATCCGATTGTATATTAAGGTAATTGTTTGTATGGTTTTTGCTCTTTGGGTTCTCCTTTTGACTCGCACATCATTCTATCCTTTGCTATACCCGGTCAATCCCAATCCTGAGCTAACAAAAATAATAATGAAGCAAACTTCGTATTTCTTAAGGGGGTAATTCTGGAATTTCTTTTAACTGATTTAAAATAGACGATTGTACTACTTAATCATAAAACGACCCATTTTACCTGAGACGTTCATATAACTACCTGAGCCGGTACGGCGAGGGTGGATAGACGCGTCGAGGGGAAAATGTGTTTAATGCTCGAGTATTCCACTCTGCTTTTCACTTCGATTGCAAGGAAAGCAACATTTAAAATTATATTTAGAGGTTCTTAGTGCACTTTTCAATTTCTATAATAATGTACTTTATTTGTCTAGTTTTATTAATTTCGTAACATAAAAAACCAGTTTTACAAAAAAAAAAACAAAAACTCATAAATTTAATTTGTTTTTAGCCTGTTAAAGTGTCCCACTGCTGGGCAGAGGCCTCCCCTTTTTTCCGCCATTTCCCTATCGAGAGCATGCTCCTGCCACCCTACTTGATATGCGTCCAAGTCGTCCCGCCATCTTCTCTTCGGTCTGCCTCTGTTTCGATGGTCATCCCACGGAACCCAATAGGTGGTAATTTGGGCCCATCGCTGTAGGTGCATGCGGCAGACATGACCAGCCCAGTCCCACTTCAGCTTAGCGGTCTTAGCGCCCACATCTGCAACGCGGGTTTTGGAGCGCAATTCGGTGTTTCTGATGTATCAGTTCTACGAACACCCGAAATACTGCGCTCCATTGCCCGTTGGCAAACCTTGAGCCTGGACTTTTGAGATTCAGTTAATCACCAAGTTTGAGCGCTGTAAGTTAGGATGGGCAGAATGCACATTTCAACGAGTTTAAGCTTTAGCGAAAGTGGAAGGTTGCCCTTCATTAGCTTCTTCATGGACCAGAAGCTCTTGAGCTCTTCCGGGCATTATCGACACATCTATCGATTTCTCTAGACTGCCTGTTAACGAAGGATGCTATCTAGCCCAAGTAAATGTACTCGTCAATATAATGCAGCTCTTGCCCATCAACCGATACCTTACATTTCACGCTATTCGTCATTAACTGTGTCTTTGCTCTATTCATTGTACCTACCTATGTTGTACAAATAAATCATTTATTATTATTATATTATTATTATTATTATCATGGTGAGTCCAACCTCAAGGCTCGCCGTGCTCAGATCTTGGAGTATTTTTTTTAATTTGGGAGTAGTTTGGGACAAGACAATGTCATCAGCGAAACGAAGGTTTGATAACCTTAGGCCGCCGACATCAATGCCCATTTTCTCCCACGAGACCGCCAGTTTTTGAAATATTTATCTCCTGGAGACAGGCAGTGAAAAGTTTTGGAGAAAGCGGGTCTCCTTGTTTGACGCCTTTGTTAACATCAAATTTAGGGCCAGGAGCATGCAATTTGATACTTACTGGCCGTATTTATATATATGCTGCCAACGAGTTCGACGTAGGTGTTATCAATGCCTTGGCTGTGTAAGGCTGAAAGTATAGCTGCATGGTTAACGCTATCAAAAGCTTTATTATAGTCTACGAAAGCGAGGTACAGTGGCTTGTTGAACTCGTTGAATTTCTCTATAATTTGGTTAAGTGTGTGTAGGTGGTCAGTCGTGAAAAAATTTGCTCTGGTGGCTGATGTTTGTCCAACAGTGGGGCAATTCTGTTCTCAATTATTTTAATAAAAAGTTTGTAAATGTGCGAAGTCAAACTGATTGGTCTGTAGTTACCGATATCTGACTTGTCACCCTTTTTGTGCAAGAGAACGATGTTTGAGTGACATAAGTTTTCCGGTTTCTAGAATACCATTAAACAAATTTGTGAGGCAGCAAATTTAATTTAATTTCGAAAAAGTAATTTCTATTGTTTGTGACTGTTTGCGGCTGATTGCCTTGGTCTTAGACGAACATTTTACTTTATCCACAATAGCATAAATAGCTATTTTATGCAGCATTCTCTCGACATAAAGAACAACTATACGAGCATGAGAAGTGAAAAAAACATTCACCAACAGAGAGCTTGCACTGTAATAACATTGGTTACTTTTATGCCGAGAAAGTACACTTTCCGCAGGACGTAGACGCAGTTGCAGGCAGCGGTTGCAGGCAACAGCTGCAATTATTTTAGCAGGTCAAATCGTGTCTATCTGTGGTTTATCTTTACATCGACATCACAGGTGCACAAACCATGTCGATTAAAATACAATCACGATTTTGCAAAAGCATATTTTGCACTGAAAACATAACAGTCCCACGGGATATTTTGACTGCAGCGTATTCCATCCTACACGTTAAGAAATGTTTAGATAGTAGCACTGCACAGATTTTCACATTGGGGCATTTAAACTCACTATACAGGCTGATTCAGGTGTCATGAGCAGGAGTGAAAGGGTGATGAGGAGAGCAACACTGACCAACTTTCACTATGGGACCAGCCACGAAATCGCATAAAAAAAAATCTGTCCCATACGTTTCGGATAGTAAGATCAATCAACTGTTGATTAGATGTTTTTGTCGCGATTTCGGGGCTGGTCCAATAGTAAAAGTTGCTCAGTATGAATCTCCCCGTCACCATCACCCCTTACAGTTCATGACTCCTGAATCACCCTGTATACATTCTGAAATATTAAGTGCTGTTCTGAAGATGATACTCGACATCATTGATGGTCTCTGTTCTACACCGAACAATGTCAGATTTCAAATATTCAGTAGTAATATCAAACGTGGTGTTGCGGTTAACACAACAAACCAAACGTGGCTTTTCTAAGGCCAGAGGGCAGAGACGTATTTACTAATACGATTAAAAAACATACGTCACATTACGATGATAATAATTTAATATACATTTCAGTTTTATATGACCAACAATTACGTTTAGATTAGACATGTTTTATATATTTACATCCCTACCTACATACATACATTACACAAATTTTTTTCTTGAAGATCATGAAGTGCACTAAAAGCGATTTGTAGGAAATTCCACCGGGATAGGGAGACAGTATTTTTTAAGTAGGTACCTGCCTAAGTATCAGGGCAAAGCCATGGGCATGTAATCAAATCATCATCCCAGCCTATATACGTCCCACTGCAGGGCACAGGCCTGCTCTCAGAATGAGAGGGCTTGGGCCGTAGTCCCCACGCGGGCCCAGTGCGGATTGGGAACTTCACCTACCATTGAATTTCCTCGCAGGTATGTGCAGGTTTCACAATGTATTCCTTCACCGTAAAGCTCATAGTAAATTTCGAATAAATTCCAAAAAACTCAGAGGTGCGAGCCCGGGTTTGAAACCACAAGCCTAAGGGCATATTTAAATGCTAGTTTCAAATAATAAAAATGCACAAGCAGAATTTGACTTTAAGCAGTTTATTATTGACTTTAAATATTAACTGGTACCCATAGCTGGGCATGAACGAAGTTAACATTTCGACTAACGAATTAAATTTTACGTTAATTTTATTAAATGTTAACGGAAACGTTAACTTCCGTTTTACTGATCACCAGATAAGTATCTATGGGGGTTTTCAGAAAAAAATGTACAAGTTTTGCCTTAATCTATCTAATCTAATACCTTTAAACGAGCAATTCTTGTATACACAGAATTTCAGAAACAGCTCCAACGATTTCGATAAAATTTGGTAAGTATGTGGGGGTTTTCGGGAATGAAAAATTGATTTAGCTTGGTCTTATCTCTCGGAAAACGTTAAAGTGACAGAGTACAAAAGTGATACTGATAAGTTATTTATGACGTTGACCCTACTTATCCTTAATTTTCCATACAAAATTTATTAGTCAGTTTTATGACGGTCCATACAACATGTATGGTTAACTGCGTCACAAAACTGACAAAAGTGGGACACTTTTTTTATTGCTTAAATTGATAGTGCTTTTGATTCTGAGTAGAAATAACCCAAAATTTGTTAGGTTTTTAAAAAAGTACAGGGTACAGTTTTTTCTAAAAATGCCCCTATACACGAATATAATGAAGATGAAATCATACAAAACTTAACCTGAATAGGTATTGTTCCGAACTTCTACCTACTAGTTTTTGTAAGCTATTAACTACTTAAAAACTAATATAAATAAATATGTACAATTGTGTTTCTTGAAAACCGATCCGCGGTGAGAGGTATAATTACGAATTTTGTAGTTAATTATTTTTTAATCGAGGAAAATATGACACGAAAGGAACATCATACCTATCAAGCATTATTTATAAGTTATAAGCATAAGCAATTGAATATTTAAATTAATAATATCAATAATAATATTTAATTTATCCTGATACTTTCTACTTGTAGGTTTCTAGAATCTTAGACAAATCGATTTAGATCGTTCGATAGCTTATCCTTTAGAGTTTCCAAGTACCTATTAACCTTTTTTTTTTTCTTTTTTTTTTACGTGTTTAAAATGCACCTTATGCATGTCCCCCGCTCGAGGCAGCAGGGGGGTCTTTCGGGCTCTCCCACTTTTAAGGTGGGCCTACCGAATAAAAACCACACGAGTTTCCACCTTCGGTCGTAAGTGCAGACGCCACGGGAACGTAAGAGTCGTCCGCGACGCCTACCAACCACCCCGGGAATGGGGTCCCTCTTGGCAAACACCGTGCAATGTAGGTTCGGGAGTCCTCGCCCTCCCCCACTGGTGCTGCTGGCACCCGAAGGAACCACCCACCCCAGTCACGTCGAAGAAGTCAGTCGTCGCGTCCGGCGACCACAGCCCTTAAAAGGGCTGCGCCGCCCCGGCATCACTGGGCTTACGCCCTCCGCCCGATGGGCTCACCCTCGCTTTCCCTGACCCTAAAGGACAGGTACTTCGCTCAGGCTCGCCTCCGTCCAAAGGCGTCAGCCCGAAGGCTAGACGCCGCCCTCTTGAGCCCACAGGCCCGTTGGCTGGCAGGGTTCACTCGGTGGCCCTCTGCCTTTGGGCTCCCCTCGCCAAACCAACACCCCCCCCCCCCCCCCCCACCCCAGTCACGTCGAGGAAGTCAGTCGTCACGTCCGGCGACCACAGCCCTTAAAAGGGCTGCGCCGCCCCAGCATCATTGGGCTTGCACCCTCCGCCCGACAAGGCTCACCCCCACTTAATACCCATCAATTAAGACAGGCAAAAGTAAGGGCTCGCCTCCATCTTTAAGGCGTTGGCCCGAAGGCCGGACGCCGCCCTCTTGTGGGCCCGAAAGCCCGTTGGTTGGTAAGGTTTGCCCGGTGGCCCTCTGCCTTTGGGCTCCCCTCGCCAAACCAACACCCCCCCACCCCAGTCATGTCAAAGAAGTCAGTCGTCACGTCCGGCGACCACAGCCCTTAGAAGGGCTGCGCCGCCTCGGCATCACTGGGCTGACGCCCTCCGCCCGATGGGCTCACCCTCGCTTTCCCTGTCCTAAAGGACAGGTACTTCGCTTAGGTTCGCCTCCGTCAAAAGGCGTCCGCCCAAGGGCGAGACGCCGCCCTCACTGCGGACCCACGAATGGGCCCGCTGGCTCGGATCCCCCGCAACTAGTTGCGGGTTCACCTCACCACCCCAACCCCCCCAATGTGTCAGCAAACCCCCACAGGCCATGGGCCCATCCGCTACTCTTCTCCCCCTTAACCACCAGGGTTAACAGGGGAGAACTGTAACGGTCGTGCAGCCCAGGCGGTATGATCATTACCGACCAGGCACATGTGGAGCTTGCTGACACCCCCTCCCCCCCCAAATCGGATATTAGCCACCGGTAAGATAATGTACAAATACATTAGCTTACCGTTGTTGCCCAGGGTGCACCGTCCCAAGCGTTACCCTTTTTTTTTTTGGTGTGGAAAATGCACCTTATGCATCGTCTCCGTTCGGGGAAACGGAGGAATGTGGGGCTCTCCCCAAGGAGCCTACCCACTAAAAACCACACGGATTCCCTCGTTTGCCATTGTGAAACGCCGCGGGAGCACAAGGAGTCACCGCAACGCCCACTGGCCGCCCCGGGATGGGGCTCCTCTGTCGACACCGTGCAATGCGGGCTCGGCACTAACCGGCCTCCCCCGCTGGTGAAGGATTGTTTTAAAGAGGTTTACTCCTCGTGGCTTCCGCAGATGCCCACGTTCCCAGCAAGCCGGGTTTACGTGCCCTCACGTTAGCTCCCGCGCCCTCATGTACTGCTCTGAAAGCAGAGCGGTACTGAGGGCACGGTCGCTTCCGCCCACTAGGCTCCCCCTCGCCTTTCCCTGTCCGCCGTGGCAGAGCAGGTTCAGGTTCAGGTTCAGGGCAGGAGTTCGGGTTCGCCTCCGTCAAAGGCGTCCGCCCAAGGGCGAGACGCCATCCTCTCTGCGGACCCACGAATGGGCCCGCTGGCTCGGATCCCCCGCAACTAGTTGCGGGTTCACCTCACCACCCCTACCCCCCCCCAATGTGTTAGCAAATCACCACAGGCCATGGGCCCAACCGCTACTCTTCTCCCCCTTAACCACCAGGGTTAACAGGGGAGAACCGTAACGGTCGTGCAGCCCAGACCATCTAGTCGTAGGCATGATGGCCCGGGCACATGTGAAGATTGCTGACCCCCACCCCCCCAGTCGGATATTAGCCAACGGTTAACTAAATCCCCGAAGGAATTGATTAACCGTTGTTGCCCAGGGTGCACCGTCCCAGGCGTTACCCTTCCCCACCCCATGAGGCCTACGCCTCGGATAGAAGGGAGTGGTAGCGCCCGGGCACTCGAGGAGGTTTCCGACTTCGCACCCCCCCAAGCGTTACCCTTCCCCACCCCATGAGGCCTACGCCTCGGATAGAAGGGAGTGGTAACGCCCGGGCACTCGAGGAGGTTTCCGACACCGCACCCCAAGTACCTATTAACCTAACTAACCGAAAGAGACGTAGTTACAGTCCTACTTTGAGTGCCGATCAATTTACCAAAATCGTTATTTCCTAGTACCAAAATTTCCATTCGCATTTTTTCCCAAATGCTTTTTTTCTCACTATGGTTTTTTACTGAAGCTTATTTTCACAATCGCGTTTTTTCCCAACATTAATCGACACAGAAACATAGGTAGGCTTAGGTCATGTTAAGTTAGCATCGGCCCGAAGGGCCAAAAGCACACAGAAAAAGGAGCTCCGAGCGGAACTCCGTCAACACTGTTTCTGTGTCAATTCAAAATGGAAAAAAACGCTACCGTGAAAATAATCTTCCGTAAAAAGCGGGTAAGTAATACGAGATATAACAACTTATTATCTTATATTCATAATATATACGCTCACTTTATATAAACTCGTTTAGTATAACGTTCACTGGATATAATGAACGAAAAGTATAATTATAAAATATCTAATTTTGTAATTTATTAACGTTGTTTATATATATTATATCAATTGATATAACGATCAAAGCGTATAATGTTCATAACACCTAAGATTTAAAACGTATAAATTCATTAAAAACTTTGATGCAAGCAAACAATCAAGCAATCCATTCATTTTTGCCGCTCTGCTACAAAAAAACCTAACATCGAAGGCTAAGGCGGGAGCTACGCTACGCTTCGCTCTCGCCTTAACCTTCTAAACCTAACCTATTCAAGTCGCTTCTGTACGCTTAGTATAAGTTTTCCTTCACTTCAATACTTCTCGATCGCGTTTACGTATAAAATTCAATTCTATGGAAACATGTAAGCGCGCGCGCGGAGACGCTCTCCATGTTTCCCTAGTAATTGATTTTTTTACGTAAACGCGATCGAGAAGTATTTTGGTGAAGTAAAACTTATACTTAGCGTACTGCTTACTTAGTATAAGTTTTCCTTCACTTCAATACTTCTCGATCGCGTTTACGTAAAAAAATCAATTACTAGGGAAACATGGACAGCGCCTCCGCGGCCGCGCGTTCATGTTTCGATAGAATTGAAATTTTTACGTAAACGCGATCGAGAAGTATTTTGGTGAAGTAAAACTTATACTAAGCGTACTGGCCCGAAAAGTCTTGCTCGCTCGCTTCGCTCGCTCGCCGCCACATAATTTAACATTTACACATATTATTATACATCATGACTGTTAAGGTAACGGCGCCTGTTAACGGGGGTATCAAAATCGACGACATCACCGTGGTATTTTGAAATATGAATTTAAAATTAAACCGATCGATTTACTAAAAAACGAATTTTCTTTGAATGAAGCTCATTTAATTGACTAACAAACTTATTAGCGCTAGTATGTGTGAATGAAACAAAGAGCTCGCAATTCATCGATTTCCGCGACGGCACCGCAGAATGAGGTCTTGCCATACAAACGTGTGACGCCACATGTAAGTTAACTCGAATCTTATTTAGTATTTTACGTAATAGTTACGGCAATTGAATTAATATTACGATTTTT
Source organism: Archips crataeganus (assembly GCA_947859365.1). Lineage (NCBI taxonomy): Eukaryota > Metazoa > Arthropoda > Insecta > Lepidoptera > Tortricidae > Archips > Archips crataeganus. The sequence goes on along the minus strand of OX402045.1, from coordinate 14,529,340 downwards.
AAACGATTGTGTACAGTTTTCTGCGCGAATTTTGAATACTCTTTTTATATTTTTTATCCTGGAAATAAGTTAAAAATTCAAAATAAAATACAGCAGTGATAGGTGTCGTTTTTTATGTGGATTCTAATATCGTGGTATACCACGGTAATAGGTAAAATGGTGATTTTGGTTCTTTATCCTTTATTTTTGGTATATGTGATGTGTTATATACTTTCTTACAGTTATTCCAATCTTGATCTATTTACACTATTAAAGAACTATTTCCGTGGTATGGAAAGTATTCAACAAACCCTTAATTTTTAACAAAAACTTCAGTAATGAATTTGTAGTTTCTATAGAAACCGTTATTTTGTCAAGTTGTTTAAATATTGAGATAAAATCATATTTATACTTATCAGTTATATAATTTTAGTTTTATACCAAGGTGATGATAACTAATATTTTTGTTTTGTGATGAAAATACAACTGTATCTTATTGTTTTTATGGGTCGGAATTAGATTTTATAACACTCCAAATTAAGCTTATTACCGATGGTACGCTCACATAACCCTCGGTAATAGAATGTATGGGAATCTATTACCGACCCATTCAATGTTTGTTTGGGTCGGTGATAGTTTCTTAAGGAATATATATTATCACATTTAGGGTACCGTAAGTGCATTTTTTTTTGATAAACTTGAGTCTTTTACTCATCAGTCAGAAATACTCATAAGTAATTTAATTATTTGCAATATTGTGACAAATTAGAATTACAAAAGAAAATATATAATTATGTAAGACATATTTTGACGTTTTATTTCTAGTTTTCCATAAAAAAATATGTAATTTTGAAAAAAGTAGAGAACTAAATGACAAAATATTGAAATTAGTTTCTTATAATTGACTTTTCTATACAAAAAAAATATAAAAACCACTGGTAATTTTTTTTAGACATTCCCAATTATAGGTACAGTCGGGGTAAAAAAAGGTTGGTGACCTTAAAATTGGCATTCGCTTGCACCAAGGCAATTGTCAGTCCCAGCAACATTTTATTTCAAACGAAACAATATCGCATTGACGTTTCCCATTTTTCAAGAGATATAAATAAGAGCCTATGACTTGATAAAGGAATCAATTTAATAACTAACGAAGGTTTTTGTACCCCGACTGTGCGTGGCGTATAAGTAGGGTAGGTCAGTAGGCACAATATACAAATTCGCAGTCGTAACTCGGCTGTCACAGTTCATGTTTGAATAATTGCGTTTTTCACGCCATCAAATACTAATGTTACTCAGTAACAACAAGGCAGATTAGATAGCTATAATGGCTCGCTTTTTTTTACGACCCGAAGGTTTTTCATTACTGTTCGTACCTACTTAAAGACTCCAGTACTTACATTGAAAGTATTTTTACTTCCACCGAATGATTAATATTATGTTGTTCGCTTTATCAGCATTGGCCATATTAATTTAAAAATAAATAAAAACATGTATACCTATTTACCTCATTCCAGTCACTTTCTTATCGTTATGATTACGATAATAACCTACAGCTACAAAAAAAAAGTCATTTCGATGTAATGTGTCATGTCATGTATGATTTAATTTCTTTACAATTTATGCAATATCAGACGTTAATTAAAGCAAAAGTAGTTTAATTTCCATTTAAGTACAAATGTCCTTTCCTTAATAGGCCATTGGATCAATGCATTAGGATGCCTCAAGGTTTTAGCTTGTTGAAAGAATAATACGAATAGTATTACATATTATATTATATGACTTAACAGGCCTAAAAATTATGCCATGTTGTTCTGATTTTGAAATTAGCAAAGACCAAAACGTGACAAACGTGAATTTACCATATTAACACCCAGCGTTGTGATAATGGTGTTAAACCGTATTAGGCTAGCAAGGCGCTTGATTTGTGTTAGAAGTTAGACATTGTAGTAAGGCGCTTTAGGTTTAAATTCGCATCCCATACTGTATCGCATATTTTAGTCACACAGGAAGACTAATAAACGAGTACAAAATGTTTTTTTCTGAAATCGTTGTGCAATTGTTGACCTGCCATGTGCACAAATCTAGACTAATTGAAAGACTGCTCATTATATTATTTGCCCGCGATTAGAAAGGGATTGGAGTTGATAGTAATTCTATATGCTTACGTCAAAATATGTATGAAATGACAGTTCTGACTGTCCCATTCTGATTGCGATTTGATAATACCTATTAGCGGCGTTATTATTTTGACCCATTTTGTCTGTAGATTTTTTTTTTCTGATTAAGGCCAACAGCATTGTATAGATAGAGTCTAGGCAGGTATAGTCGGAGTAAGAAAAGGTTCATCACTTTTCGACTCTATGTCAACGAATTAAGGTCCCCGACTACGGGTGTTTTTGAAGGCGGTTCTATTTTTTATTTAAAATTTTCTTCGCAGACGTAGTCGCGGCGTGCGGGCAACAGCTAGTACTTATATAGATTGATGAGCCCACTAGCCGTTGCCCGCGAGTCCGTCTGCAAATTATTCGTTTATCGCTATGTTGCAGCCACAAGCAGTGTTCCGGGATGAAAGTATCCTATATAGGTACTAATCCAGGTTATAAACTACCTGTGTGCCAAATTTTATCAGAATATATCAAACCGTTTTAGCGTTAAAGAGTAACAAACATCCATACATTCATCCATACAAACTTTCACATTTGTAATAAATATTAGTAAGATTCTAGTCTTTCCAAGTTATCATAAAACAGTAAAAAACGGACGAAAGAGCAACCAAATATTTCCATGCAAAACTTTTACCTACCATATATTTAAAATACAAGCATTTTACATCCAAAATGTGGTAGTCACGTAGAATGTGGAACCCTCATTTACCTAATTTCTACCCTTTTAGATGAGAGTTTAACCTCATTCCATGAGTCCTAAAATTATCATTTGATAGAGGACTCCAGAGGAGGTAAGCTAAGTCAGAAATTTTATGCAAAGTCAGAGACAAAACAGAAAAGAAATCATGTTTGCGTAGCATGTGAAGTGATTCGATATTTACCTCACCGTGGTTAGACGACGCGATAAAACCGGATTTGAATTCCGTCCTCTTAAAATTTATACAACTGCGTGAGCAGTCACAACACGGACAACACGGTAGGTAAGTGCACTAATGCATGAGACACAAGACATACTCGTAGGTAAGTAGTTATTTCTGAGTCACACACACAAGCGTCGAGTCGAGTTGATGTGTTATACTTAGTATGTAAGTACTTGAAGCCTTGCGTTATTTTATGATGATACTTGGTGGGTTTTCTGGAATGTCATGGAAATAAATAACAACTAGGCTTTGAATGTCGCGTCATATAGGATCATAGGCTTTTATGTAAGCAAAACTTTATTCAATTTCAATCTAAGTATGTCTAAACAGAAAAATAACAATTGCTTACACTGATTGGAAGTCATGTCACATACAGCCGAGCCATATTAAGCGACTTACTTAGCTTTTCGTATGCGTTTCGTTGTTATGATAGTTTTAATAGTGAAACTTTAAATTAACTTTGTGGAACAATCGGTAATTAAATTCGAATGGTAATCTTGTATGTAGTTTGTAATATTAAAACTACGAATATGAACCATTTTTCAACCGACGAAAAAACGGAGAAGGTTCTCAAGTCGACGCATAGGTATTTAAATATTTTTTTTTATGTATGACCACGCATAACTTTTTACAGAGTATTAGTCCGATTTTGATGATTCTTTTTTTATTGGAAAGCTTATACCTACCCCGAAGGTGGTCTCTTTTAATTTGAAAATAATATTCTTACCCTAATTGATTGTTCAGTCACTGATTATATGTGAAAAAAAGTATATTATAAAAACTTTATAAAAAAAAATTAAACCGCCGAAAAAACTGAAAAGCGAAAAATAATACCTTTTTTGTTTGACCTTAATCATGGTACCAGTTTGAAGTCGGTGCCTCAGCACTAGCCAGGAGTGGACCTATAGTCGTCTACCTGATAAATAAAAAAATATTATTTTTCGCTTTTCAGTTTTTTCGGCGGTTTAATTTTTTTGTTAAAAAGTTTTTTATAATAATAAGTAGGTACTTACTATGATCTATACATATATTTTCTAATCTGATACTCATACATAAAAACTTTTTAACAAAAAATTAAACCGCCGAAAAAACTGAAAAGCAAAAAATAATACCTTTTTTGTTTGACCTTAATCTAGGTACCAGTTTGAAGTCGGTGCCTCAGCACTTAGCCAGGAGGAGCGGACCTATAATCGTCTACCTGATTGGCTTCTATCACGCCTCCTGGCTCGTGCTGAGGTACCGACTTCAAACTGGTACCTAGATTAAGGTCAAACAAAAAAGGTATTATTTTTTGCTTTTCAGTTTTTTCGGCGGTTTAATTTTTTGTTAAAAAGTTTTTATATTATACTTTTTTTCCATCCTTGGGGTAATTTTTTTTCCGAATTTATAATACCAACTTCAAGGTATACCCTATCTATCCAATAAAAAAGAATTATGAAAATTAGACTACTCTGTCAAAAGTTAGTCAATCAACCCCAGTTTTCCTACCCTTAGGGTAGGAAGTTTATTTCGAAATTTAAATGGGACCACCCTCGGGGTATACACTTTCCAATAAAAAAAGAATCATCAAAATCGGACTACTCTGTAAAAAGTTATGCGTGATCATATATAAAAAAAAAAATACACACGTCGAACTGAGAACCTCCTCCTTTTGTTTTCGTCGGTTGAAAAGTATAAGATTATTTAATCAAAATGTACTTGTACACCAAAACAGGACCCTATTCACTGTTGTCTTTTCCTCACGACTTCGTCCGCACAGAAATAATTGAAAATTGAGTCCCTCCTCAATTTCTAAAATTACTGATAATTAATAAAAACAATCCTGTGTCCTTTTCAGGGTCTCGAACTATCTCCATAGCAAATTATTATATTTTTCTCAAACATACTATGAAATATTGTCATTATGTTCCTTATAATACGCCACGAAGTGTCACGTTGAAGGTGCGGCTAGACGAGAGATCAATAATGGAATTTCATACAACATTGCTGGCCTTGGCCAGCAAAGTGATCGTATATTGTTTCATGTGACTACAGCACCATGACGTTTATATAGGTCTATGGCATTTAGCCATTAAAAAAAAACTATAAGCAATATTTGCGTTTTGGTTCATTATGACATTCTGCCACTACGCTTATTTAAGGTAAGATGATGATGATGATGGTGGTGATGATGGTGGTGATGATGATGATGGTGGGTGATGGTGATGATAGTGGTGTGGTGATGATGATGATGATAGTGATGATGATGGTGGTTGGTGATGGTGATGATGGTGATGGTGATGATGATGATAGTGATGGTGATGATGGTGATGGTGGTGTGGTGATGATGATGATGATAGTGATGATGATAGTGCTGGTAATGGTGATGATGATGGTGATGATCATGGCGATGATAATGATGATGGTGGTGGTGATGATGATGGTGATGATGATGATGGTGATGATGATGATGGTGATGTGATGGTGATGATGATGATGGTGATGATGATGATGATGATGATGGTGATGATGATGATGATGATGGTGATGGTGGTGTGGTGATGATGGTGATGATGTGATGATGGTGATGGTGGTATGGTGATGATGGTGATGATGTGATGATGATGATGACGATGATTTTATGATGATGATGATGATGATGGTGGTGATGGTGATGATGATGATGATGGTGATGGTGATCATGACGACGACGATGACGAAGATGATGATGATGATGATAGTGATGGTGATGATGATGATGATGATGATGCATGTTTGAGAAAAACTCTATACAAGCCTTGGCCACGAACAGGGATTGCCGGCCTCGTATCTCTAGATGGCCTCGTTAACACTCGGCCATCTATAACTACTCGGCCGGCAATCCCCTATTTCGCGGCCGCTGCAGTAATGTACTATTTCTTGATGATGATGGTAATGGTGGTGGTGATGAAGGTGATGGTGGTGATGACGATGATGATGGTGGGTGATGGTGATCATGGTGATGGTGATGATGGTAATGATGATGATGATGATGGTAATTGGTAATGGTGATGATGGTGATGGTGATGATGGTGTTGATGGTGGGTGATGGTGATGATGGTGATGTTGATGATGGTGGTGATGATGATGATGATGGTGGTAATGATGATGATGATGATGGTGATGACGATGGTGATGGTGGGTGATGGTGATGATGGTGATGTTGATGATGGTGGTGATGATGATGATGGTGGTGATGGTGATGGTGGTGATGATGATGATGGTAATGGTGGTGGTGATGACGGTGATGGTGGTGGTGATGATGGTGATAGTGATGATGATGATGACGATGATTTTATGATGATGATGATGATGATGATGATGATGGAGGTGATGGTGATGACGATGGTGATGGTGGGTGATGATGATGATGGTGATATTGATGATGGTGATGATGGTGATGATGATGATGATGGTGGTGATGATGATGATGATGGTGGTAATGGTGATATGATGTGATGATGATGATGACGATGATTTTATGATAATGGTGATGATGATGATGATGATGATGATGATGATGGTGATGATGATGATGATGATGCAAGTTTGAGAAAAACTCTATACATGCCTTGGCCACGAACAGGGATTGCCGGCCTCGTATCTCTAGCTAGATGGCCTCGTTACCACTCGGCCATCTATAACTACTCGGCCGGCAATCCCCTATGTCGCGGCCGCTGCAGTAATGTACTATTGATTAGGTACTTATGCTACACATGAAAGCGTAGCAAACAAACAAACACACTTACATTCGATTCAAGGTAAACTTATCTCTGTAACTGTAGCTATAGTTGTTATAGAGACTTGTACTTGGCAGATATTATCTTTTAGGATCATAAAGGTGCAGTGAGAAGGCATTTTTGGAATATCCCTTAGGATAGAGAACGGCAGTTATCCATAAATTGAATCTCTCCTATTCTATCGCTACTTTACATATGTATAATATTAGTTAGGACGTGTAGATAGATATTATACTACACATGACTTGCAAATAAGCGACTGACACCCAGAAGTAGAACCTTTTGAGATCAAGTTTTTATTTTATTAAGCTTTTAACGCAAACTTATTTGACGTTCAAATTATCTCCTCCCATTAGGAAGGATTTCATCTTGGATTTGGTCAATATTATGGCGGAACAAGATGGGCAATTTTCCATGTATCGTTCTAATTGTAAAGGGTATATATATTATGTATACACCGTGAAATTTTAGTGGTTGTTTTCCCGAAACGAGGTAATTTAGTTTCGATTGTACAATCGATTTATAATTACAATTTTGACTAGAGTCAAAAATCCAACTGTGAAAAACGAAAGTCGAAAATGACCGCAAACCAATAGTAACACTTCGTTGGTACCTAACATATCGTACGATCGTACGCTACTTGTACCAACGAAGCGTTACTATTGGTTTGCGGTCATTTTCGACTTTCGTTTTTCACAATTGGATTTTTGACTCTAGTCAAAATAGTAATTATAAATCGATTGTACAATCGATACTAAATCACCTCGTTCCGGGAAAACAACCACTAAAATTTCACGGTGTATGTACTTATTCGGGACACGGGACAATAGAACTACTAGTGGGCAATAATCAGCCTCCAACATGATTTCTTTGTAAGTAAATAATAGGTATACTACTATCATAATACAAACGACCACGGTGTATACCTCATTAAGATACTGATTATCGTTAATTTGAATCACCTTTTAAGTGAATGGTTACGTAACTACTTTATATTCGACCATCATTAAATTCATTAACTGGTTAGTAGGTAGGATTCAATGTAATGTATTTGAATTCACAGTAACGGAAATTTAAAGCCAAACACCGACTAAATAATGTCTTAAATTCTTGATCTTATGGCTTTGTACTAGTTGATAATACTTACTTACTTACTCCTCTGGCGCAACGACCCAAAGTGTGTCTTGGCCTCCAACACGAGCGCACGCCATCGATCCCGGTCCTGCGCGGTCTCTTGCCAGTCACCAACCCCAAGCTCGCGCAGATCCGCCTCTACCACATCTGCCCAACGGTATCTAGGGCGACCAACAGGGCGCCGCCCTGTTGGCCTACCCTGGTAGGCCCTCTTCACTGCACGGCCATCTTCCATGCGCTCGAGGTGGCCAAGCCACCGAAGTCTGTGAGCTCTGGTCACTCCGATTATATTGGGTTCAGCAACTAGCTCCTCAATTTCGACGTTTCTCCGGATCCTCCAACTGCCGTCAGGTCTCTGCGTCGGACCAAGAATCTTGCGTAAGATCCTTCTCTCCGCCACCAAAAGTTTATGCTCTTCCCTCAAGGTTAAGGTCCAAGCCTCACAGCCATACAGGTGTATGGCTGTGTATGACTAGTTGATAATAATAGGATTAATTTGTAGCTAGGTACATACCTAATGCTTAAATTCCTCGGTTCTTCGTAGATAATAAAATTCGATAACTGATTAACTTGATTAGCTATTATGTAAAAAAAATCTTTAAATCTAACTTTGATGAGATTTTTTCTTACTGACAAGTGGAACGACTTTGATTTTAGTTTAAAACAATAAAAATACGATTGTTTCCTACTAATAACCAACGGGTAATTTCAGAACGCGTATAACGTTCAAGGTAGTGATGGTGATGCAAGGATTTTTATTACCAAAATATCATAACGAAATTTAAATATATACTTGTATTATTACACACTCCAAACAGGTCCGAGATTATTTACAGCAACTAAATAACTCGAGCGATTTTGATACAGATAACACGTAATAGCATTGGCACTATCTCTCGAATATTCGATTTGACGTTTTATCGAACCCCAAAGGCTGATAGAGATATAAATTATGGCTTTTGTAAAAATTTGAATATTACAAGGGATAATTTACCTATTTAGTGATGGTTGTAAGGGCTGTTTGTTATTTTTTATGTAGTCTTGATCAAAAGTCACACTGCTGATGGGGAGGACACTTGACTCTAACAAAAATTACCACAATAAAGTAATAATTTTTCAAACACTTCCTTAAATCGAAAAATGACCTCAGCAAACCTAATAATGTTTTAAAAGACCTAAGTATCTAACGATACTCTACACTGGCTACGCTATAGATTTAGATGAGAAAAACAACCGACAGTTTTCGTGTAGGGAACCCTTAATTTCTTAAACATATTTTTAACCGATTTTTCCGCATGTGGTTGGTTAGTATAATATGCTCATGCAAATTACAGCTTCCTAGCGCTAACAATGTCTTAAGCCACGGACGGACAGACAGACAGGATTATTACTATTATTGACGACGCTACTTATGACGCCACTACATATATATATTTGAAGACAATGTCTGTAAATTCAACAAGAAGAACAAAATGTCCCAGTAATTTTAAAGAACTCAAACTGTTCACGCATTTATAAATACTAGGTATTATAAAACCGCTTGACTTTCATTTCAGCATGACAAAAAAACTCTGGATCCAAATATTAAGAATGCTAAGCCGGGCTTAATGCAATAATTATGTCATGTGCAGCAGATAGTAAGTTATTTCGCTATCGTTAATCACTTATTCTGAATATCGTTCGTATATCACTTATTGAATTATATCAATCTTCTAACAGTGCTACCATTATGTCGGCAACAATTAGTCTATAAAAGGGGAAAAAGACTGAGGGACTCAACATAAACACAATATGCCAATATGCCATTATATCATTATGCTGCAACATCTATTAAATCTGTAACAAGTCGGTGTCTGTACATTGAAGATATTTGAGAAAAACTGTCACTAGGGCTATTTATAAGCGCAATAGAACCCAAAACAATGATTTTTAGAATTATTGTCTGTTTGTCTGTTTGTCTGTGCGTTTGTGCGCGCTAATCTCAGAAACGGCTTAACCTAGAAGGATGCGGTTTTCACTGATATGTTGGTATTTTCTTGGATTAACATTCAGTGTTTGTTTCATTTGAATCGGTTCACAAATAAGAAAGATACGTCTATTTTAAGAATTTATCGAACAGGTTTTTTGTTTGAACGCGCTAATCTCAGGAACTACTGCTCCGATTTGAATAATTCTTTCAGTGTTAGATAGCACATTTATCGAGGAAGGCTATAGGCTATATATCATCACGCTAACACCAATAGGAGCGGAGCGGAGCGGAAGAATGTTTCCAAATCGGGGGTTTTGGAAGTAAAACGTCTATATCTCGGGAACTACTGCTCCGATTTGGAAAATTCTTTCAGTGTTAGATAGCCCAGTTAGATAGGGCGGGTTGGGAGCGGTTGGGGGGCGGGTTGAGAGTGGGTTGGGGGCGGCTTGAGAGCGGGTTGGGGGCGGGTTGGGAGCAGGTGGGGGGGCGAGTAGGGAGCGGGTTTGGGGCGGGTTGGTAGAGGGTTGGGGGCAGGTTGGGGGCGGGTTGGGAGTGGCTTGGGGCGGGTTGGGAGCGGGTTGGGGGCGGGTTGTGAGCGGGTTGGGGGCGGGTTGGGGGCTGGTTAGGAGCGGGTTGGGGTGGGTTGAGAGCGAATTGGGGGCGGGTTGGGAGGGGGGGGCGGGTTAGGAGCGGGTTGGGAGCGGGTTGGGGTCGGGTTGGGAGCGGGTTGTGGGCGGGTTGAGAGCGGGTTGGGGGCGGGTGGGGGGCGAGTTGAGAGCGGGTTGGGAGCGGGTTGGGGGCGGGTTGAGAGCGGGTTGGGGGCGGATTGGGAGCGGATTGGTTTATTATGAAGTTTCACTTCTTCCGGAAGGATCTAAGGAGAGCCATAATTGATGAAAAAGCAAATTGGATAAAAAAATAAGCTGCCCAAATTACTAATTCCACGCGGACGGAGTCGCGGGCAAAAGCTAGTAATACATATGTTTTATCTACTTTTTATCACTTGACATGCACTTGACTTTAGATACCAATTTAACCTCCGGAATCTTAAAACAAAAAGCACATACACCGTTTTAAACAAAAATATCTAAATGTTAACCTTGAATACCTCAAAACATATTTTCTGTGTAAGGATAGGTACCTATTTCATCTATTAGTTAGATCTTTAATGTTTCGAAATTCGGAAGCCGTTATGTGTATGCAAGTGCACTGCAAGTAAATTCTATGTGAATTTTACCACATTTTACTAATGCTGTTATACTTATGTTGATAATTGCATTGCCAGCTACAATCTCTTCCATCTTTCTTTTAGTTTTCAAATGTGTACATACCTATAATATTTCTGAATTGTTTATTACGTGATGTATGTATATGTTTTACTGAATTAAAAAGTAATTTTGAGCAATATCTTCTAATATATAAATATCTCGTATCACGGTGTTTGTTACCGAACTCCTACGAAACGGCTAAAAAAGTTTCATAAAAATCGGCCAAGCCGTTTCGTAGGAGTTTGGTAACAAACACCGTGACACGAGATATTTAGGTATATATTAGATTAGAAGATATTGCTCAAAATTCCTTTTTAATCAGTCGGTTAAATTTTTATTTCATATATTTTTTGGGATTTTTATTTATTATACCCCTATTATTCTTCGCAGACGGAGTCGCGGGCAACAGCTAGTAAAGTCATAAGTATTTGTTTTCTTTGTTAAAACAAAACCATTCACAGACAAACAGAGACCAATACATGTATACTCAGCTGTTATCGATCAGCAAAAAATATAAGTAACTACATATACTTTAAAGTGGCGCATACCTACTGATGAATATTAAATTACTCTTGCCCTTACCGGTCAGCGTTACCAGGTGATAATTTCGTGATGCAACTGACTATAACCAAATGATAAGAAATTGAAGAATTGATTAACTAAAGTGCTTAGTTAGTTTTATCTTTGTTTATTTTGTGTTTTTCTATGGTGTTTTGATTTTTCACCTTTTAAATTAAATTAATGGAAGCACAAAATTTTAGTCTAAACCCAGATAGGAAATCATACGATTTTGGAATTCTTGTGGGCATATCATCACTTTCCCATGTCGCTTTGCTTATGTAACTACGAAAAAACAAAGTTTAGGTACGACTAAAACCCATGCTTAGAATTTTAAAATTGAACTGGTAAAAATAACAGCAGAGAAGCTAAACAGAGTTGCCGTCACCTTCAGCTTGACCGGTCGCAAAGAGAAACATATTTGCATTCATTTCCATTAATTAAACATCGATAACATCGCAAAACAAAAAAGTGTAGGGAATATTTGTTATATGCTACATACATGCATGATCAGGATACTTGGTATGGCTTGGATGTTGGTATTTAGTAGCATGCCACCTATTCCAAAGTCTCACAGTAGATAAGCGAATGTTGAGCGTTTCAGGTGCTGTTTTGTGTTCCAAATGACGGATATCGTATTATGATAGGTAGATATAGTTTTATTAATCGTGTTTAAGCAGCGCAGCACAGCGCTACGGAAATGGCTGGCGCGCCGAACATTCCAGAAATACCAAAATTAACTGGAAAACAATAAAATTGAATATAGGGCCCTTGCAGCATTTAGTAAAAATGATGCTACCTAGCGTGATTTTTAGTAATGAAAACACATAGGTACTGTGGGACTGAGCTAGAGTTTAGGTAGAACTGGTACAGGGATACGCGCGTGATGCTAAACTTCCATAAGTAATAATAATAGATATTTTTATACGTGGATTTATTCCTTGAAATCAGTATAACTACTACAGTATTATGACCAGCACCTTGGGCTGTCCGGAGCAATCTGCCCTGACTCGCATACCGCTGACGCTTCTAATTTATTTAAAATCAAGTTCTAGAATTATTTACAAATTTTATACATAATAACATTAAACTAACCTGCCAGTTGGACAACATTTTACCACTGGCTAGCGGTATCGAGCCGTGCCTACAGTACACAAAGGGCAACATTTTTGGACAGCGCCCATAGGAGCCCCTTGATTGATGTTAATAGTACATTACTGCAGAGGCCGCCTTAACCCTGTTCCGGCCGAGGCTTGTATAGTGCTTTTCTCAAACATGCACCATCACCATCATCATCATCATCATCATCATCATCATCGTCGTCATCATGATGGTGATGATGATGACGATGATGATGATGATGGTGGTGATGATGATGATGATGATGGTGATGGATGATGATGATGGTGATGATGATGATGATGGTGATGATGATGATGATGATGGTGATGATTATGATGATGATGATGATGGTGATGATGGTGGTGATGATGATGATGATGATGGTGATGGATGATGATTATGATGATGATGATGATGATGATGATGATGATGATGATGATGATGATGATGATCATCATGATGATGATGGTGATGATGGTGGTGATGATGATGATGATGATGATGATGATGATGGATGATGATGATGATGATGATGATGATGATGGTGATGATGATGATGATGGTGATGATGATGATTATAATGACGATAACGATGATGATGATGATGGTGATGATGATGATGACGATGATGATTATAATGACGATAACGATGATGATGATGATGGCGATGATGATGATGACGATGATGATGATGATGATGATGGTGATGATGATGATGGTGATGATGATGTTGATGGTGAAATATTTCTCTAGGCAGACCACCATTACCATCACCATCACCATATTACCTTACCTTAAATAAGCGTAGTGGCAGAATGTCATAATGAACCAAAACGCAAATATTGCTTAGTTTTTTTTTAAATGGCTAAATGCTATGATGCCAAACCTATAAACATCATGGTGCTGTGTGACATGAAACAATATACGATCGCATTGCCGGCCAAGGCCTGCAACGGTATATTTTGAAGCCTGTTTTAAGGAACACAACGTAAACATTACATAGCATGTTTGTGAAAAATATTTTCCCACGGGAACCCATTACCGAGATATTAATTAAGTATGCTATATCTCAAATTGAGATTCACAATCCAGATCTTTTTATATCTGTACCCCACGTTTCATCCACTTAAATCTGTTACATTGTGTGTTTTAACTAACATCTAATCCCAAAATCCTACTAATACTACTAGAATAGAATTATTTGAATTAGAAACTCTCAATATATTTATTCTCAGCATCGGGTACGGACGACGACACCTAACAGCGCGATACGATTGACACGAAATTTACCTACAGCTTCTTAGACAAGGACTTTTCCTATTAGGTACTATCGTAAACTACATAAACATAATGCAAAGTTATACCCACAGAAATATATCCGTTAAAGTCTAACATGAAACAATTCTGTGTATTCAATATAAATAGTCTAAGCAAAAAGTGCTTTATCATTTAGCCTAGGATCCGCATATACAACGACCTACACCGATCTGGTTAGTGGATGAAAAATACTTTGCATTAAATTAAATATGTTAACAAATATATTGCAAGTGGATTGACTAAAAAATTTCAGTCCAGAATATGATTAAATAATTTTTTTTTTAAAACATTTTACCGTTTCGGTTAATACACAAATGACGTACCAATCAAAAGTATAAAGCCCACATAAAGCCTATAGAATATGAAAACGTTAGGTTGACTAACCAGACCAGTGCATATATCGATTTACTTACCTGTGTTTACCTGTTAACGTTCAAAAGTTCCGTTCCGTTCCGGTCAAAAGTTATGACCGGAAAAAAGTAGGTAGTCAACCTAACGTTTGCATATTCTATAGGCTTCATACTTTTCATTGGTAGGTATTGCATTTGTCTATTAACCGAAACGTTAAACTGTAAAATAGTACATTACTGCAGAGACCAGTAAGTAAGCCATATATGTAATGGAATTTCATACTTACTTCCTGGCAGCTCGAGATTACTTCCGTCGCTAGCAGCTAGTCTCCAGGATGCGTTACTTTCTACGACGTTTTGATGACGTAATGGCAACATTTCATACCATTTTTGAGAAAAAAAATATACTGGACTGAAATTTTTTAGTCAACCCACTTGCAACATATTTTGTTAACATATTTAATTTAATATAAAATACTTTTCATCCATTAACCAGATCGGTGTAACAGCTAATCTAACAGTGGATCCTAGGCTAATTGTCGTTTACGAATAAACGTGTAAGAAGGTAAACTGATTATAGTAGAGTAGTAACAGTGCCTGTAGAACCGTATTAGCATTTATCCCGATACGTAAAAGTTATTTTCTCACAAAGGCGCCTTTACTTACAGGCAACCAAGAATCTTATAAGATTCTTGCCGGCAACGAATGTATTAAACTGTCAGTCATTTGAAATTGCAAACAATGTAAAAAAACCTTGTATTTAAAATGTCTCATCAAATACTGCTAAATCCGTGTGTTATTTAATCAATACTTACCACAGCACTATCCTAAACCATTAAAACAATAAACAAGAGCTAGAATATGGATATTTCAAAATGGTTTATTTAGGTACATTGTTCGCAATTTCAATTGACAGCGATTTTACCAGGCGAGAGAGAATACATAGGAATACGTATGAATATAGATCATGCTTAGTAAAGGGAGGTGTTTATTTTTTATAGTCGAACGTATATTATGTATAATATATTCTTTCATTCTTTTTAACCGACTTCAAAAAAAAGAGGAGGTTATCAATTCGTCTGTATGTTTTTTTTTTGTATGTTTGTTACGCGATTACTCCCTCAATTGTGAACCGATTTTCAAATTTTTTTTTTTGTTTGAAACAGTATACTCCTGAGGTGGCCCCATTGGCACCAAGTCAAGATCTGATCATGGGATCCTAGAGAAATCGAGGGCAACCTTCAAATTTTACAGGCAAACCTATAGTGATTTTAGCATTTTTTGTATTAAGTGAAGTATTTGCATTCAGAAATTATCATTTGGTAAACTGGACCTGATGAAGAAGAATGTAGATGGCCAACGGAACTCCTCAACGGGTCAAATCTTGCAACTTAAATTTGACCCACTTCCCGGTTTCCAATTGAGCTGAAATTTTGCAGACATGTGTGAATTGGATGACAATGCAATATTATTATGACATGGAGCTGATCTGATGATGAAGCTGAAAGATGGCCATAGAAACTCTGTAATAAAACGATACGACCGCATTGAGTTTGAGCTCATTTGATTTGTCTTGACGAGTACTTTGGTAACCAGGATCAAAAAGTACAGTCAGCAAAGAGTGCCTGTTGTATCGCATAATGTTGATTGTTCTAAAATTTTCTGGCGAAGAATGTTTGGCATACTGTTGGAAGTCCTAAAGCATATTTGTTCGTCCTTATATTGATAACAAGAACATCGAATTACTTACCTACAACGTTTTATTACTAATATTAATTGGCCAAAGCAGTCCTAAGAATTGTGTAAGTTATTCACCTAAACTATAGTAAGTAGGTATGGCACCTATGTACAAAGAAAAGGGGGGCAATAAATAACTACAAACCACCTCTCGCTTAACCTTGTTAGGTTCGTTAGTTATCTTGCGTCCCGTAGAGTGGGAATGGAAGTGTAGTTAGCGGAGGGGGGCTCGGGGGGCGAAGCCCCCCGCAATAAAAAGTAATTTCAAACCATCCACCGTTTAACCTGGTTACGTTTGTTAGTTACCTTGCGCTCCTCAAAGTGATATTAAAGGGGGGGGGGCTCGGGGGGCAAAGCCCCCGCTATAAAAAATACTTTCGAAATTGAAGCCTTGGTACGGGAAGGAGGGCTCGGGGGGCGGAGCCCCCGTTATAATAAACACCTTCAAACCACCCTCTGTTTAAAACCAAACCTGTTTTAAACCCTGTTAGGGGCGGAGCTGGTTAGGCTCATTAGTTATCTTACGTCCCGCAGAGTGGAGATAGAAGTCCCGCTCTTGGAGGGGGGCCCGGGGGGCGGAGCCCCCCGCAATAAAAATACTCTTAAACCACCTCCCGTTTAACCTGGTTAGATTCGTCAGTTATCTTGCGTCCCTCAGAGTGGAAATTGAAGCATCGCTACCGGAAAGGGGACTCGTTGGGCGGAGCTCCCACAATAAAAAATACTTTCAAACCATCCGCCGTTTAACCTGGTTAGGTTCGTTAGTTACCTTGCGCTCCTCAAAGTGATATTAGGTGGGAGGGGGGCTCGGGGGGCGGAGCCCCCCGCAATAAAAAAAAGTGTCAAACCGCGTCCCGTTTAACCCGGTTTGATTCGTCAGTTATCTTGCGTCCCTTAGAGTGGAAATAGAAACCTCGGTACCGGTAGAGGGGCTCGGGGGCGGAGCTCCCGTAATAAAAAATACCTTCAAATCACTTCCCGTTTAACCTGGTTAGGTTAGTTAGCTGTCTTGCGTCCCTCAGGGTGAAAATAAAAGCCTCGCTCTTGGAGGGGAGGGGGGCTCGGGGTCAGATTCCCCCGCAATAAAAAAATCTGTTACACCATCTACCGTTTCACTTGGTTAAATTCGTCAGTTTATCTTGCGTCCCTCAGAGTAGTAATAGAAGCCTCGCTACTGGAACGGGGGGCTCGGGGGGCAGAGCTTCCCGCATTAAAATAATACCTTCAAACCATCCCCGTTTAACCTGGTTAAGTTCGTTAGTTACCTTGCGATCCTCAGTGCGTAAACAGAAGCGGGGCTTCGTTTACTGGCTACGCCTACGCATCTTTTTTATACCAATACAACTAAAAAGCCAAAAATAAAAATATTTAAATAAAAAATAGAAACGCCTTCAAAAACACCCAAAAAAATATTAAATAAAAATTTAACCGACTATAATGAGCATTATAATATCTTTCTACTAATCTGTTTGAAGTCGGGCCTCAGCTCGAGCCAGCAGGAGTGGACCTAGTAATTAAATTAATAAATAAATATCCCGCCCGGGACAATTGACACCAATCGACCTAGTCTCAAAGTAAGCAAAGCTTGTGTTATGGGTACTAGGCAACGGATAAACATACTTATATAGGTAGATGCATCCTTAAATACATATTAAACACCCAAGACCCGAGATCAAACATTCGTGTTTTTCATACAAATATCTGCCCCGACGCGGGAACCGAACCTGGGACCTCAAACTTTATAGTAGTAATTTAACTTACCTACCTATTTGCCCTATTATACCTACTATCTGTTGGGCTTCTACCACTCCTGCTAGCTCGTGCTGAGGCCCGACTTCAAACAGATTAGTAGAAAGATATTATAATGCTCATTATAGTCGGTTAAATTTTTATTTAATATTTTTTTGGGTGTTTTTGAAGGCGGTTCTATTTTTTATTTAATTTTTTTTTAATAATGTCTAAATTTGAATAGAAGACGAATTTTTAAACTTATAAAACTAGGACTCGTACGGTATTATATCTCTGAACTCAGGTGATATTGGAGCCGAATTAAAAAGATCGTGAAAAAGGCAGTGGTAGCCTAGTAATTTGACCTAATAGCCTCTCAAACAGAGGGTAGTGGGTTCGAGTTCGGGCTCGCACCTCTAAATTTTTCGGTATTTAAAACATGCGGAAATACATTCGAAAATTTTACCATGAGCTCACCTGCGAAGAAATTCAATGGTGTGTGAAGCCCCCAATTCGCACTAGGTCCGCGTGGGAACAACGGCCCAAACCCTCTTATTCTGAGAGGAGAACTGTGCCCTGCAGTGGGATATATATATATATATATATATATATATATAGCCAGCCTATATATATAGGCCGGGATGATGATGATGAAAAAGGTCAAAGTATGTAAATTAGAAGACAAGAGAGTAGGAAGAAGAGTGACATTTACCCACTTTACTTATTTAAGTATACGTTACTGAGCGAGTTTTAATACCATTGGGGTTTCTTATAAAACATGGTCTGCAAAAGAACAAATAGTTCACTTAACAGTAATTAATTAAGCAGCGTTGCCCTCTCTCCGTAGACACAATATCAGATGGTTGACTTTGCCAACCTCGAAAGAATCCCTTGCCTTATGCCTCCTGTGCCAGATACTTTACTAGCTCGAGCTAAGTAAAAGGTTGTAAGTCATTGGTATTTAAATTTAATTTAAATATGGTAGGTATGCGAACACCCAGGTCTTCGCCAGTGATCGTAAGGCGTTCGAAATTCCATGACACTTAGATGATATATGTAGAATTGTGCTTTTGTAATTCAATGCTTCTTTATATTTTCTCGCATTCGTAGTAAAAATAATGGTTTTCACGTTAAGACTAAAAGTCATAAACCCCCTACTACCCTGGGACCTTCTTAGCCGCCACCCTCGAGTTTATCATGGCTCTCATTGGTCCCTCGATTTAAAATACAATAATTTGTAACCGTAATGACGTTTCTAATTAAAAATCTTATTTTATAAAATAAAAAGATTTTTTCTAACACTAAAAGGTCCGCAATCGTCTGGAAAAATACTTAGGTATAGAGGTACGTGAAAATATACTAAGAATAACTACGGAACCCTAAAAACTGGTCTAGATCCTTTCAAACCTAATATACGAGTTTTAGGCCACCTAAATATAAGCGTCAGCTTGTTGACACACATAGGTAGCTTTACGTTAAAGCAGTGCAAGTAGTTACCTACCTAATCACTGTGTTATCTCATTAGGGTGAGTAAAAAGTAAACAGTACACTGCATAAAGCTGATTCGGATCAGGCATGTGAGAAGAGTTATCTCCGGACAATACATTATCGATTGCGACATGACTATCCGACGAACAATGTTCTGCGACCTTAATACTTAGGCACGTTTCGCCATGCCGCCGTGTATCAGCGAATAGCTGATGTATGTTTTTAAAAATTAATATTTATCGCTCTATAATTAGTCATTTTGTTACCATTGTGACGGATCGCGAAGCCAGAACGGCCACGGTTAACGCTTGAAATATTAGCAAGACTAATTAGTACTAAAGTGCAGCCCCCCAGTCAGACCGCTCTGACAAGAGAACGATGTATTGCTTTGTCCTCATAATATCCTTGGCGATGGCGGCTCCTCGTGTTTCAAGAAACTGTTACACGTTATGTGATTTGCAGTGAGTTTCATTTTTTTTTATTAAATGCTGTTTTCGTGAACTACGGAGTGCGTAATTACCTACCTACATGTTCCAAATAGGACTTTTTATGAACACTTCAACCATCTGCTGAGATGAGAATATTCGAAACATTTTCTAAATGCCGTAAAGCAGGTATTATATCATTTGATGATATTATCAAAAAGTTTGAGAAGAAGTTCCCGTGGTAATAAATCGCACCCCCAGCCGTTTAAAGCGGTAATATGAAATGCCTTGGTTTACAAACTAAGCCATTAAGCGACCGGATAAAGCTTAGTTTACAAACTAAGACATTTCATATTACCGCTTTATTCGGTTGGGGGTGCGAAATATTTCATACAGTTACGTATAAGTATGAGTAACAGAGCCCGAGCAAGCCACACTTTTGTCATATTAATACCTATTATCAAAGCTCCAACAAAGACATTCCCAATGATTGACTATGTGTGGCGCCGGGGTCACGCTAAAATGGCTGAACGGATTTGGATGAAATTTGGTATGTAGACAGCTGAACGTTTCGAACAACGTATAATAAATAAACTCAATACTTAATTATTCCATGTAATATGCCGTAATGCTTGGCTGAATGCGTATGTGTTCCATTGACAGCCAAATGCCTTTATTTTTTTTTATTCATTTCTACCCTTGGGAAGAAAATAATAGTTACAAACTTATCCTCCCGTATGTCAGATATGATTTGCCTCACTTTCCGAGTATGAGAGATGAAAATATAATTTTCTCAAACATCCAAGGAAATGTGGTCCTTATAGTCGTGACAATAGAACACGAAGTATGTCATTGTACATAGCGGTTGAGGAAGATTTGTTCTAATTTCAAATTAGACGCCAATAATGTAATTTCATAGAAACATTGCTGGCCAAGGCCAGCAAAGAGATTGTCTTTTGTTTTAGTGGGTCGTTTTTTCTTTTATTGACTATCAATGACATACTGTCAATTAAGAAAAATATAGTTTGTGAATTTACTTTTTCATATGTTACTTGGCTAGATTTAATCAGGTATTCAATAAAATAAATAAGGATTGGCGTTTATTGTTAACAATTTATTAAAATAACGAATTACTTAAGGTCGTAATTTTTTAATAAATATAAATCATCTGTAGATTTTGCGTCAAAAACATTAACTGGAACAGCTTACAAATAAATTGCTGAAAAAAAAATATTTTGGCGGGAATAAAAAAAAACAATTTGAATTAAATATGAATATATAAGTTGAACATTCGTATCATTTCTTTGGATTTATTTGAGAAAAGCACTATACAAGCCTTGGCCACGAACAGGAATTGCCGGCCTCGTATCTCTAGATGGCCTCGTTAACACTCAGCCATCTATTACTACTCGGCCGGCAATCCCCTATTTCGCGGCCCGAATTAAGGGGTCCCGCATAACCAACATAAAATGATCCCACACGGCGTATAGTCAACCGATTTGATTCCTAGGCCACTATATGTATGTATAACCTTGTCACATTAACTACTTCATTATTATAACGTCAGTGTGGGTCAAAGGATTATCAACATTCCGATCACAGCATGTAAAATAAACGTAAAGAGTTTATAAACGTTTTCGCTCCAAGACATGAAAAGAAAAATAAGTTTTGACAGATATAATTTTAATATTAATTTTTTTTATATAATTGTAGGTAATATTAAATTGTAATAACTTGTATTATTCAAGTTATTAATAAATAAGCAAACTCCTTTGCTACTATTCATTATCGTTGAAATCACAGGTTGAAATATGTTCGCAAAGATCGAGATGTCATCACGACACGACTTACTTCACGCTATACTCACCGTAGAAGAAAAACAAATTGATTCATTATGCCATGGTTCTACAGTGGCCTAGGAATCAAATTAATTAACTGTACATTTTACTTAGAAGCAGGGATCTGCTAACACTGCATTATTATAGTCACGGCTCTTTACGGCGTATATTTTGACATAACTAAAAATGTGTACCTACGGAACCCTCGGTGCGCGAGTCCGACTAGCACTTGGCCGGTTTTTTTATCTTGCCATACCTACACAGCGATTCCAGATTTCCCGCCATACAAAAGTTGTAGAATATGAAAAAACTTTCCAATGATATACGGCTTGTCGTTATTGGTCTCCAGGCCAGAGTCCATACAAATCTACCAATCCTCCTTTCAAACTCAGAAGTGCGAGGCCAAGCTCGAACCCACGACCCTCTGCTTGAGAGGCTATAGATCAAACCACTTGGCCACTACGGCCATTTTACAAAACTTCATCAAAACTAAATCTATGAATCACCGAAATGTATGTAGGTAGGTACGTACCTATACGAGCATAACTTCCGATCGACTGCACCAAATTTGATAATTCTTTTTTTTTGGGTTCGTAATTATAAGGACAAGGTTTGTATGAAAAAAAAACTAAGCGGGGCGAAGCCGCGAGCATCAACTAGTCTATCTATACATATAATAAATCTGTAACAAGTCGGTGTCTGTACATTGAAGATATTTGAGAAAAACTCACTAGAGCTATTTATTAGCGCAATAGAACCCAAAACAACACACAGCAAAATTGTGGAATCAACTCCCGTCTACGGTGTTTCCAACTAACTATGACATCGGGTCCTTCAAGAAAAGAGTGTATTGTTCCCTTAAAGGCCGGCAACGGACTAGTGACCCTTCTGGGGTTTCTGGTTCTCATGGGTGGTGGTGATCGCTTACCAACAGGTGACCCACTTGCTCGTTTGCCTCCCTCTATCAATAAAAAAAAACAATGATTTTTAGAATTATTGTCTGTTTGTCTGTGCGTTTGTGCGCGCTAATCTCAGAAACGGCTTAACCTAGAAGGATGCGGTTTTCACTGATATGTTGGTATTTTCTTGGATTAACATTTAGTGTTTGTTTAATTTGAATCGGGTCACAAATAGGAAAGATACGTCTATTTTAAGAATTTATCGAACAGGTTTTTTTGTTTGAACGCGCTAATCTCAGGAACTACTGCTCCGATTTGAAAAATTCTTTCAGTGTTAGATAGCACATTTATCGAGGAAGGCTATAGGCTATATAATCGTCACGCGAACACCAATAGGAGCGGAGCGGAGCGGAAAAATGTTTCAAAATCGGGGGTTTTTGAAGTAAAGCTTCTATAGGCACGCTTGACTTGTGGTGAACGTGAACGCGGGTGTTCGGTGGGGCTTGAGGTTGGAAGGGGGTTGCGGGGGGGGGGTCATTTTTTATATCGAGGAACTAAGGAGAGCCATAATTGATGAAAAAGCAAATTGGATAAAAAAATAACCTGCCCAAATTACTAATTCCACGCAGACGGAGTCGCGGACAGCAGCTAGTATTGAATATTTCTGTCGCATGTTAGTTAGTGTTAGTATGGAACCAACAGAACTGGGCGTGGCCCGACACGCGAAAGGCCGGTTTTTATTTTACCTACCTATGATACCTACTAATCTAATATTTTAAAAAAGGATTGTGTTGTTATTCCAGCTCAATGTATGACCGACATAATTAAGGCAACAATGACACTACTGTAGCGACTACTAGCGCCATCTAGTCGTCACATGAGAAAATAATTACTACATCGTGCTTCGCACTATCGAAGTTTCTTAACTCGGCTGCATATTTAAATACAATTTCCAACTTTCATCCATTGGACTTCGATCCCCAGGCATAACATCTGCCTGGAAAGAGATCTCTCTATTGCACCTACCCCCAAAACCCTATTAGGAGCCCCATGTAGTTAATACTACACCTTACTAGACACCTCCTACTCCTTTTAACTTAGCAGTATCGCTGCTTTTCACGGTTAGGCTCGCAAAACGCAAATCAACAAAGTACTTACTTAACAATATACCCAACAATTTTAGGGGTTAGGCTCGTAAAACACACTTTCCCGAAATGTGCACTTTCTCCAAAGGTGCACTTTCCGCAAAATGTACACTTTCCCAAAGGACACTTTCCCCGTAAGTACATTTTCTCAAAACGCACATTTTCCCATAATGTACATTTTCTCAAAACGCACACTTTCCCAAAATGTACACTAGTCAGAAATGTCATCTTGACCACAAAGTTTTCCTTAGATGAAGATCCTAAGCTATGATAGCGATGTTAACATTTTTACCTATGTACAATATAAATCCTTCGTCCTCGTGCATTTTTACCGTTTTTTGGGAAAGTGCACCTTCTGAGAATGTGCTCTATCTGAGAAAGTGTACCAATTGGGAAGTGCACTTTTTGAGACAGTGCGCCTTCCAAGAAAGTGATCCTTCTAAACAAGTGCACCCTTAGAAAAAGTGCACATTTCGGGAAAGTGAGTTTTTTGAGCCTAACCCAATTTTAGAAGTGAATATTAACTTACATTTCTAACCCAATGGAAAATTAAACTTGTTAAATATATGTATGTAGATTGGGTAAGAGAGAATACAATGATTTACTAACATGGATCTTTTCAGTATTTACTATTATATTAGTAAAACCCTCAAGTTTGGGCTCATATGAATCGTTTTGAAGATAGACTAGACATTGTGAAAGGCGCTCCATGCTTTTTAGGCTTCCGTAAGTACCTACCCAAAGGGTAAAACCGGCCAAGAGCGTGTCGGACACGCCCAAGATAGGGTTCCGTAGCAGGTACGAAAAAATCTTTGTATACTTTATTATTAATGTGGTTGTTTTGGTCCCAACGTCGGCGGTACAGCGCCATCTATCGGCGAATTGGGTAACTAATCTAATCGCAGTATACTAGTTATAGTATGTATGTAGATAATTTTCAGACCTTATATATTTTTTTTTATTTGAAAGAAGATACTGTCAGCGTGATCTTATAGGTACTTAAAGAAAAAAAATGCTTGCAATGGCGGTTAAATTACAATTTTAGTTTAGAAATATTTTTTTACAAAAACTTAAAAACTGCTCAACTGATTAAGTTGAAAATAATTTTCCTACAAAGTTTTTATTAAGTTTAACTTACGTGATTTTTTCATATTTTTACACGTGCGGTTCAAAAGTTAGAGGGCGGACACATTGTTTTGAAGTTTCGGAGTGAATATCTCCGAAAATATTCACTATATCAAAAAATGGTTTTACAAAACCCCTATTTACTAGGGGCGTTCAATAAAAAGTGAGAATGAGTATGTTATAAACAACTTTTACTAAATGTCATTTTATTTTTCGACATAGTCACCTTTTAGCATAATACACTTAGTATATCTTTTTTCTAAACTTAAAATTCCATTTTTAAAAAAGGCCTCATCTTGAGTACTTAAAAAATCTTGTACTACAGCGACTACCGCGTCGTCGTCTTCAAATTTCTGGCCTCTCAGGTATTGTTTCAATCTCGGAAATAGGTAGAAATCACTGGGAGCAAGATCTGGTGAATACGGAGGATGCTTAAGGATATCGAACCCAGCATCACGAATTGCAGCCATTGTAACGGCGGACTTGTGTGCCGGGGCATTGTCCTGGTGGAACAGCACAACTTTCGACAGTTTACCTCGCCGTTTTTCGCGGATCTCATTGCGCAATGTTGCTATTTGTTTGGCGTATAAAGTGCCCGTAATAGTGGCTCCATGCTCGAGATACTCAATCATTAATACCCCTTTACCATCCCAAAAAACAGAGCCCATGACCTTACCGGCAGATGGGCTCACCTTGAATTTCTTCGGAGTTGGAGATGATGGCCTTTTCCATGTCATAGACTGCAGTTTCGTTTCAGGGTCGTAATGATGGAGCCATGTTTCGTCCATTGTTATAAATCGCGCCAAAAAAAGTTCCCGGTCTTGCTGCATCAGGTTCAAAGCTTCTTGACAAATCTCTAGTCTAGTTTGTTTTTGCGTGTCAGTAAGCATTCTTGGTACCCAACGCGCAGATACCTTTTTCATACCCAAGCGTTCATGTAAAATATTATGCACGCTCCCCGTTGAAATCTTTACATTTTCAGCAATAAAACGAACTGTGACACGACGATCCGCCAAAACTGAGTTTTCGACTTTTTTCACAATTTCTTCAGTTACTGCTGTAGTAGGGCGTCCGGAGCGGGGGTCGTCCATTGTCGATGTTCTTCCACGTCTAAATTCGGGTTACCATCGTGCGACTGTCGAATACGGAGGAGCATTAGACCCTAAAGTGTCCCGCAAATCCAAATTGACTTGGTCCGTAGAAAAATTTTTCAAATACAAGTATTTGATAACGGCGCGCAGTTCAATTTTCTCCATTTTCGCTAACGTACTCAATAGCAT
The DNA here is from genome assembly GCA_947859365.1 of Archips crataeganus. Taxonomy (NCBI): domain Eukaryota; kingdom Metazoa; phylum Arthropoda; class Insecta; order Lepidoptera; family Tortricidae; genus Archips; species Archips crataeganus. Next base: position 14,503,135 of record OX402045.1, on the reverse strand, counting down.
TGCAAAGAAATTACCGTATATTTTTTTAAACAAAAGACAGTTAGTTTTTTTTTTCATAGCAATCAGCTGGATAGATTAGCTTTACCGGCCAGTATTTAATTTCGTAATATTAAAAGAGTTTGCATCTCATTCTCACTTTATATTGAACGCCCCTCGTATTTTCAAATACCTATCCAATGATACCCCAGACTATAGGGTTCAAACAGACCGACCGACTTCAAACAGATTCATCATCATCATTCAGCCGAAAGACGTCCACTGCTGAACATAGGCCTCCCCCAAGGCTCGCCAAACAGATTAGTAGAAATATCATTCATGTTTTTTGTATGTACCTAGTCGGTACCTAGTCGGTTCTTTTTAGTTTTTTTTTTTTTGAAGGCGGTTTTATTTTTTATTTAAAAATTATTTTATTTTTTGCTTTTTAGTCGTATTTGTATAATTTTATTGATAGGTATCCTAAAAACCCTGATTTCGTCACTGACTCACTGATGAATGATCATCAAATTAATGATTTTGTATGTAAGCTAGTACGAGGGGCGTTCAATATAAAGTGAGAATGAGATGCAAACTCTTTTAATATTACGAAATTAAATACTGGCCGGTAAAGCTAATCTATCTAGCTGATTGCTATGAAAAAAAAAGTAACTGTCTTTTGTTTAAAAAAATATACGGTAATTTCTTTGCAATGCTATTGAGTACGTTAGCGAAAATGGAGAAAATTGAACTGCGCGCCGTTATCAAATACTTGTATTTGAAAAATTTTTCTACGGACCAAGTCAATTTGGATTTGCGGGACACTTTAGGGTCTAATGCTCCTCCGTATTCGACAGTCGCACGTTGGTGCGCCGAATTTAGACGTGGAAGAACATCGACAATGAACGATCCCCGCTCCGGACGCCCTACTACAGCAGTAACTGAAGAAATTGTGAAAAAAGTCGAAAACTCAGTTTTGGCGGATCGTCGTGTCACAGTTCGTTTTATTGCTGAAAATGTAAAGATTTCAACGGGGAGCGTGCATAATATTTGACATGAACGCTTGGGTATGAAAAAGGTATCTGCGCGTTGGGTACCAAGAATGCTTACTGACACGCAAAAACAAACTAGACTAGAGATTTGTCAAGAAGCTTTGAACCTGATGCAGCAAGACCGGGAACTTTTTTTGGCGCGATTTATAACAATGGACGAAACATGGCTCCATCATTACGACCCTGAAACGAAACTGCAGTCTATGACATGGAAAAGGTCATCATCTCCAACTCCGAAGAAATTCAAGATGAGCCCATCTGCCGGTAAGGTCATGGGCTCTGTTTTTTGGGATGGTAAAGGGGTATTAATGATTGAGTATCTCGAGCATGGAGCCACTATTACGGGCACTTTATACGCCAAACAAATAGCAACATTGCGCAATGAGATCCGCGAAAAACGGCGAGGTAAACTCTCGAAAGTTGTGCTGTTCCACCAGGACAATGCCCCGGCACACAAGTCCGCCGTTGCAATGGCTGCAATTCGTGATGCTGGGTTCGATATCCTTAAGCATCCTCCGTATTCACCAGATCTCGCTCCCAGTGATTTCTACCTATTTCCGAGATTGAAACAATACCTGAGAGGCCAGAAATTTGAAGACGACGACGCGGTAGTCGCTGTAGTACAAGATTTTTTAAGTACTCAAGATGAGGCCTTTTTTAAAAATGGAATTTTAAGTTTAGAAAAAAGATATACTAAGTGTATTGTGCTAAAAGGTGACTATGTCGAAAAATAAAATGACATTTAGTAAAAGTTGTTTATAACATACTCATTCTCACTTTTTATTGAACGCCCCTAGTATAAGTACACAAACAACAAAAAATATATAAAACTTAGAACTTTGGAAAAAGAAATTGTCTTAAAATAACTTACAAAAAGAAGTGAAATCCCACCAAAACATGTTCATGTTGCCAAGCTTCCTAACGCTACACGCCCCAACTTCACAAACTTTACACCTTAGTCAAAATATGTGACTTGGCCGTTTGGCTACTCCAAGAACTACATATTACTATATACACCGTGAAATTTTAGTGGTTGTTTTCCCGAAACGAGGTGATTTAGTTTCGATTGTACAATCGATTTATAATTACTATTTTGACTAGAGTCAAAAATCCAATTGTGAAAAACGAAAGTCGAAAATGACCGCAAACCAATAGTAACGCTTCGTTGGTACAAGTAGCGTACGATCGTACGATAGGTTAGGTACCAACGAAGCGTTACTATTGGTTTGCGGTCATTTTCGATTTTCGTTTTTCACAATTGGATTTTTAACTCTAGTCAAAATAGTAATTATAAATCAATTGTATAATCGATACTAAAACACCTAGTTTCGGGAAAACAACCACTAAAATTTCACGGTGTATATTATTATGTTAGAAAAGTAATAAACAGCAATAAATTGATATAAATAAATAAGAATAAAAATTTTACTTTACGTGTGACGGTAGCCAAACGGCCAAGCCTGATATTTTGACTAAGGTGTAAAGTTTGTGATGTTAGGGAGTGTAGAGTTAGGTAGTTTGGCTCTATATGGGATCTGATGATAACTTTTTGATAGTGCAAGGAATATGGTCTCGTCTTGGCATCATTTTACTTGTTTTTGGTGGGATAATATTCTTCCATACTGTTTCTATTAACGAATTCATATCTATCGTAACACGACCGAGCAGACACGGGCCGTGCGAGGCCAGTATGCGCAAATAATATTTTGTCGGTGTCACTGATTTGGTCGTTTCAATTTTAACTCCTCATCCTTAGCCGAAACCTTTTTTTTCTAATACTGACTTATTTTTGTTACAGAAAAGCTCATCCTTCAAACGTTGCGCCTAGGGACTGTAAATGCTCACTCTCGGCTCAAATGGATGCTGAAAGTGCCCACAAAGAGTTCACACTCCTCAACGACACTGGTGTTTACTTTGTGCCAGCGGAGGCAGACTTGTTTCAAGCACAGTTTACTCCGCAACCGTTTCTCATTTCAAATCCGGTAAAACTGAACCCAAAATTAAACAGAATTAAAAAGGGATCTGCAGATAAGGAAGATTCTTCTGATGTACCCAGTGAACGCGTCCACACATACGAAAGAAGAAAAACTTTCGTACAAGTAAATAACAATGATGGATCCAAGCCGCCGTCATATCTAGACTTGGAAATTCAAGATGTAGCCAGTGGTGAAACATCAGTCGTACAACAGGGTAATTTTATTCCAACGTTTGAATCCGTCGAAAAAGCTTTAGTTGAATGCCTTGATCTTCACATTCTAGATTTTACTAGGAAATATGGTTCGGTAGAAAACTTCAATGAATTTTGGGAAGCAAGAAATTTGAAAATATATGAAGACTTGTCAAATGCTGATTTGAATGACAAATTAAAAAAATACTGCAGTGAAGCCGAGAATCTAATTGAACAAAGTCTTCAAGATATTAAGAGAGGAGTTCCAAAAAAAAAGGCTAATATTAAATATAATTCTACAGACAAAGACTACATTAATAAAAAACATGAAACAAAAGAACGAGCAGATTCCATTGAATTCGAAATTTTTAGTTCCATAACGGAATCTACTTCCATTCATGACAGTCGTACCGATCAGGCCTCTCTGCTGAATGACAGTATCGAGCATAATCTATTGGTGAAACACAATTTAGATAATTTTCTCAGTAAATACGAAAGTACATTAGAGGGTTCCTCTTCACCTTATTTATCTCATAACACAAGTCCAACTGCGGATAACATCAACGAATCAAAAAGTGTCGATGGCAATTCTCATACATCTGAAAATACATTGACTGGTGTCACAATCGTTACAACGAAAAATGCTGCAAAAGATACAGAATTTGATATGGATACAGTGCCTTCTGAAGTTATTTTTAAAACAATTAACAAAATGCATCAGTTTGATTTTGAATTGACTACGAACAACCCAAATTTATATGAAACGCCAATATTTTCTATTTCAAAAACCCCTCTTATTGATGTGTTACCTTTCGGAGACACAAGTAGCATCGCTGAAAAATATGGGGACGAAAAACAAGAAGATAGTGCCGGTAAAGACGTTGTATTTGATTTAGATACGGTGCCTTCAGGTGATATATTTAAAATAAACAATGAGATGAATAAGTCTAACAATGAAATCGTTAGAAAGGAACCTATTTTTGACGAAACAACAATTTTCTCTGCATTAAGAAGTCCACTAAGTGAGGAACAATCTCTTGGAGACATTAGTCGCAGTACTGAAAGATCTGTCACTGGAACAGAAGAAAGAACAATTGAAACTACAGAATTTAGTTTTGATGCTAAACTTTCTGCGAATATTTTAAAATCAAACCACAAAACCGATCAATCTAATGTGAACATGGTTATTGATGAACTGAAATTGGATAATGTATCACTCTTCCCTGCATCAACAACATCGAAATATGACAAACCATCACTTGAAGATTCAAGCAGGAATTCTGAATCAACTATAGCCGAAAAACAAGAACATGAGAAAGACGAAGAACTTGATTTAGATTTAAATGCAACGCCTTCAGAGCTGATTTTAAAATCAAACAACGAATCCGATAAAATTAGCAATGAACGAATTTTGGATAATTTAACACTCTACTCTGCATTAACAACGCTAAATAGTGATGAAATATCGCCTGGTTTTTTAAGCAGCGATTCAGAAGCATCTGAGGCGGAAAAAGAAGGAGAAGGCAAAGACGACGGCATGCAACTTGATTTTGTTACAATGTCTTCTGACATAACATTTAAACCAAGCAATGAACGTTTTACTCCTCATTTAAATGAAGCAAGTAATGTGCCAATTTTAGATGACACAACCTCCTTTCCTCTATCATTTACACCGTCAGAAAAATACAAACTATCATTAGAAACTGCAAGTGGCAATACTGCACTATCAATGACTAAACTACCAGAAAAACACATAGATCTTGATTTGAATACTATGGCATCCAACGTGTTAAATATAGCCGACAGTAGGTCATTTTTAGAAGACTCTTTTAAATTTACTACTACCCCAAAAACTTCACTAAATGAGAAACCACTTTTAAACCTACACGAAGAAGCTACTTCCAGTACAAGTTCTGAAGAAGATACTTCAATTTCCTTCATTTCAACCACTACCACTCCATTAATTGCTGTTCAGTCTCAACGTCGAAATATGTTTAAAGAAAGCGAGGTACAAATACCTACAATCATTAATAAGGAATGTCAGAACAATGTTGTCCAGAGCTTCATAAATGGCAATGAAGCTCTGCCAAATAATGACTTTGAACAAGCAGATGCAAAATCACAATCTTTGCAGAAACAAGTCAGTAGTAATGATTACAGTGAACTTAATTCTAATTTGTCTGTAGAAAACAGAGACGCAACAGCAATATTTAACAATAGCTACATCTCTGGTAACCTTTACTTTGGTTCTAGCCAAGAACTTGTGCCTGTGCGCATTGTACAAACCGATAACGGAAAAGTAAGTCTAGGCATTGACGGTGAATCGCTCTGTGAAAAATTGTATACATCAAATAAGAAATCACTCCTGCTGTCCACTTTATGCGATTGTGTACAACAAATGACGAAAAACAACCCAACAGATTAATTTAATAAATGACTATAATCTTCCATTAAGATTTATTATTCAATTATTGATTACTAGCCTTTACCCGCGTCTTTGCTTGCAGGTTCACCAGTTAAATTGAAATTTCGAGATCTTATTAAATTCTCAAGGAAATTCCAAAAATTACTTCATTGTTTTCATTTACGTTGCTTAAAAAATACCTGTAGAAAACTTCATGTCCTATAGCTGACGGGATTTTACAGACGTAAATCAGATTCCCGTGAGAATATCAGGACGGACGGACAGACACTCATACATGCACAACCTATTTTTAATATTAGTAAGATTTGTTTGATTCATGTGGGTGGGCAGTATAAAAACGATTTCAACAAAAAAGTTTGTTTATGTTTGTGGTACCTATACCTACATAGCCTGCACAATTGTGTATAAAATTTTGCAAAGATAATTAGAATTTGACCCAGGCATGTGATACCGTATATACAGGGTAATTTTTTAACAAGTGCACAAATTTTAATATGTGATTCAGAATCGTTAAAACAATAAATTTCAGATGTTTTCATTTATTTTTTTTTCTTAATTTTTTTGTTTTCATAGTAACTCAAACAATATTATTATTATAAACAACCCAAATCAGGAGACATTTTATCCACTACACCGGAAGTAGAAGGCCCTCGCCATGACTTCTTCGGTCTGTAATTTTGGTGCACATAAGTCTCATCAAGGTACACAATCAGTTTTCCTTCTTGTGGTTTTTAATGTATAGTTCTAAGATACCTTTTTTTCCATCCAGATATTTCAAAATTTTCTTCTTTATTTCTTTTAAACTGGAAACCATTCTTGTGTAATATTTTTTTCAGTGTTTCACAACATCCTGTGAATCCTATAGATTCATATAGTTCGACATATAATGTCCTTAGAGTAGGAATCTGCTTTATCACACAATAAAATTCGTTAATTTTATTCCGGATGGCTGATATATCAAAGTCATCCAAGTTTGATACAGTTGGTTGATGGGGACTTTTTTTTCCTGGCGTATCCCACTCGCCTTTGTTAATAGAACCCTCATTTTTAATTCTGCGTAACGTTCTGATGCTTACCCCTGGAACGAGAAGATGATATTTTAAGTGATTAATAATCTTTTTCAACACATGCAAATATTGAGAATTGTAGACGTGCAAATATAGATAATAATTACCTGTCATAGCAGATATTTTCGAGAAATAAGCTGATTCCGATTCGTTATTATTAATAACCTTCTCTTTCAGTTATCTTGCTAACTTTTCAATAGTTATTTTGATGTTTTGGTTATCCACGCCAGCTACAAATAAAATATAGACTTAGTAAGAATAAAAACCAACAATCCTAAAGTAATATGTTTGTAAACAAAAATTTCTTTGAAAAGCATGGGTGTAGTTAATGCACGACCTGATAATGCTCGACCGAGTTTGTACGACCTGATAATCCGAGCACATGGAACTTGAAACACGGGTCGAGCTTTATCACCCCGTACCAGTAATGCTCGAGCTGCTATTGTACGAACTGATATTGTACGACCTGATAATCGGAACCCATTTTTGACAGCGAGTAACGAATTGTCATAATCGATGGTCGGGAGTGAAAATCTAGGGATTGAGTGTGGTTAAAAATGACAGCTAACTGGTTATCGATTTATCGATAGCATCAATCTGTCAATAGCCATGTTAAAGTAAAGATGTCTACAAAATATTATTATAAACAAGCAAATTTCATTGTGATTATCGTAAGGATTGGGGAGATTCATATAACTTATTAACTTCTACATAATGTGAATATAGTCTTCCTCGTCTATTCAGATGACGTTAACCCCGATACGAATAGCCAGGATTATTTAGTGTGTGATTATTTTAAGTGGAAATCGGTTGCGCTTGTGTACGTCCGATGGATCAGGACCGGCACGATGGGGAGTGATTGGAATATAGTGAAATGCCTTAAACCAGTCTATGGGTCTTGATTGACGCCCTTAAGGTAATTCGTGCTACCCATTTGTATCTAAAGCTTAGAACCCGTACGTAATGCGATTGCGAGTACCCGTGCATTACAATACTATTGTCTAAAGATCACATCCATAGTTTATTTCTAAGTTTATCCTATAGGATAATACCGTGTGACAAAAATAAGTGGTGAAAACTATTGTAATTCCAAGTGTTCCTCTGGAGAAATATTGCATTCATTCATACGTGTCTTATTTGGTAAACAAGTTTATAACCTCAAAATGCACTTTGTTATAGCTAAAATAGCTATTTTGTTATAAAGAAAGCAATTCCAGACAAAAAGTTACATGGTATCCAAAATGTGTTCTCTGGTAGGTTTATTTACGAGATAGTTATTGTTTTAGCTAAAATGATGCCTTTTGAGGTTAGAAAGTTGTTTAAAAAAAGACAAGTATGGATGAATGCAATTATAGTACCATGTCAATGCAGAGGCCGTCCCGTCTAACGCGTAGACGCACCATCTCTTTCTACTGTCATCCATCATGTCACAGTACACATATAGAAAGCACAGATAGAAAGAAGTTGTGAAAATTATTGTGATTCTGTGTTTTGACAATAAGGCCTCTGCTTTGATCGGGAAACAATGGCTAGTTATAAACTGCTATGAATACCTAAATTTAGACTTAAAAATTGTGTGTTGTCTGTGAATATTATTGATGCTGTAATGTAATTAGTTCAAACTTTGTACAATTATGTTACTCCAGCTCATCCTCACAGCTTCATCCCGCTGTAAGGAAGAAAATAATCTAATATTTCCCTTCTAAGTGAAATTCAAATATAGAATATATATGTCAGCCAAATTTCAAGTGGTTTTATCCAGTGGTTTAGGTTGTGCATTGCCTGTCAGGCAGTGAGTTGCTCATAGCACTTTATATTTTAGATATTGAGTAACCGTCTTACATGTATTTATGCCCATGCTGACGAAGTTAATATCATCATCATCATTATATTCCCTTTTTAACCTACACCTGCATGCAGCATCAATTGTGCAAACCATTAAGTCTGGCAGTTGAATTGTTATTTATTTTGGAATATGATGAAGGAAAATAATTATATATCAGGGCCTTTATTTATGTTGCATGAAGAATACTTGTGCTAAATTTCATGTCTCTAGACTAAGCAGCTATGATTTCGGGATTTAACATTTTTGTAAATCCTGACCCTATGGGAATATCAAACAATTAGGCTACCACAACTTATTAATTATAATAATTCTTCTTTCCTCACTGGTGTGGTTATTTTTCTACAGTGGATGAACATTAAATGATAAATTTACTTTGTTCTTTTTGTACAAGCCATCAATATCTATCTACATACTTATATTATAAGTAGAAATACACACACATATAAGCATTCAATATAAGTAGGAAAGGTGCGCAAAGCACTAAGTCTAAGTACAGCCTTACATAAATATTATAGGCAGCAAGATTAGCTACTTAAGTTAGTAATTTGTGATTTTAGAGCTACAAATCAGAGCCACATTGTATTAAGTACTTTACAAAGGGCAGTAGTGGCGAAGGACCTAAATTTGGTGTGAGCAAGATATATTTTGTGAGACCCTTGCAACTCATTGCATGCACAAGTCGTTGTTAAACAGTTTGTAAGTGTCAACATTGCATTTATTTTGCAATGAAGTAGCCTCTCCTTTATCTTTAGCTTTACTAAAATTGTGTGTTGCCAGACAGGACAGAAAAACGGCATCATACAGAATGCCAGACAGAAGGTACTTGAGCAGTGAAATAAAATGTGTGTACATGAGAGAGCTATCATATAATGTGACTCCACACAGCCTCCAGAGATGATCCTTGTAAGTAAGTGCTCATAAATATATATGCTTTTATTAGCTGTTGTCTGCAACTCCGTCCGCGAAGAATAGGGTAGGTTTAAAAAATAGCCTACAACCTATTCTCAAACCTACCGAATATAAAGAAAAAAGTTTCATAAAAATCGGTTGAGCCGTTTCGGAGGAGTTCGATAACAAACACTGTGACACAAGATTTTTATATATTAGATTAGAAAAAGTTTGGCAACATTTAACTAGTTTCATGAATATGTAACAACAAGTTAACTCACGGTTGTCAATTGATTACATTCTAAATGGAGTCCACCCTGTTGTATCTTGCAGGGACACTGGGCTAGATAGCTCAAGCTTCCTAAGAGTATCTAGCGGAGACATACAGGCAAGCTGTTGCAGTACTGTTAATTATGAGTTGTAGCAGTCCAGCTGGTCAGGTTCAGGGTACTATGGGTTTTATGAATCTCTGTTTAATAAGCCTCCCTTAGTCACAGGCGGGAATTGAGGATAAATGGGATACCAAGGCACACGCAATGTCTAGACTGGAGGCATAATCGACTGTATTGGGAGGGTAACTCTGGGTAGACCAGGCCCTCTTACTACACAATATGAAGCCATTATAGATACAACTAAATAGCTATACTAGTCATAGATAAGTTCCTCATATACCTAATTATAGAAAATAGACCAGAAAATGTAGCTGCTAGAGATGGATTCACATATTATGATTCGGGCGTCAAACACTTGCAAAATTGCCGCTTTTGTACAATACCAGATTTGTTTGTTTTTGTATACTTGTGATATGGTGTTTGTCGTCTAAACAAACCTATACCCATACCCAATCAATTTCAGGCATGCGTATTTTAGTATTAAGATGGCGCACCACACATTAGATGCTGGATTTTTAAATGAGCAAAAAAACTTAGATTGTGAGGCCGTAGGCGGTGGCTCATCCCAGTAAAAAACTAGGTATAATTATGATAAAATATTTTTCGGTGCCTATGTAATTTTTATCTTTCAGATGTTTTTACATGTAGGCGGCCGCAGACCGGAAGACGCAGTGTAGGTAGGCCTGCAACAAGATAGAGCGACGACCTGGTTAAGGTGGCGGGAACGCGTTGGATGCGGGTGGCGCAGGGCCGATCTGTTTGGCGAGCCTTGGGGGAGGCCTATGTTCAGTAGTGGACGTCTTTCGGCTGAAACGATGATGGTGACATGTTTTTTTAACTAGTTTTTATGGTCAACTCCCGATCTCCATCCCGCGGGAAACTTCTAAAATCCCGTCTTACTGCACCTAAGATCTTACAGGATGATATTTTATCTGCCAAGTATCAAACCTCTACCTAGTCAGTTACCCAAAAATAATCCTTTTTATGCATTGTCCCTGCCGTGGTGGCCTAGCGGTTTGACCTATGCCCTCTCAAGCAGAGGATCGTGGGTTCAAATCGCGGCTCGCATCTGTTTTTCGGAATTTATGTGCGAAATTATATTTGAAATTTACCATAAGTTTTATGGTGAAGAAAAACATTGTGAGGTACCTTCACACTTGCAAAGAAATTCAAAGGTGTGTATGTGTGTGTGTGTGTGTGTGTGTGTGTGTGTGTGTGTGTGTGTGTGTGTGTGTGTGTGTGTGTGTGTGTGTGAAATTTCAAATTCGAAGAGTATATTAAACATGGTTACGAGAATAGTCTCTCTCACCCCCACGTTCATTCCCAACTAGCTGTGTCCCGCGACTCCGTCTGCAAGGAATTCGTTTATCGCTATCTCACGGGAACTGTGCAATTTTCCGGGATGAAAGTATCTTGTATATTAATCTAGGTTACAAAATATCTGTGCGCCAAATTTCATCAGAATCCGTCAAACCGTTTTAGCGTGAAAAAGTAACGAACATCCTCACATCTCTCACGTTTACGTTTTACGAAATAAACTTTCACGTTTATAATATTAGTGGGATCCCGCGGAAATTTTAACAAATTCGTCTTTATTCCTTGCGTAAGTTATAAAGATAACCATTATACAAAATTTCAGCCTTCTAGGGATAAAGTCTGAGTAGGTAACTGACTGGCTTATCAACGCCCAGGCCAAGTTGATATCATATTATTTATTTACTAACCTTTACTCTCTCTGGCATTTGAATTAAAATTCCTTGTTTTTTAGACATTTTTTTGGCCACCTTGTGCGTATGAAGGTCAAAAGTCCAGTGAAGAGGGCCTACCAGGGTAAACCAACAGAGCGGCGTCCCGCCGGTCGCCCTAGACATCGACGGGCAGATGTGGCGAAGGCGGCTCTGCGCGAGCTTGAGGCTGGTGACGAGAGACCGCACAGAACCCAGATCGTTGGAGAGCACTTTGGAAGCCTAGACACACTTTGGGTCGTTGAGCCAGAGGAGTAAGTTTTCGCAAAATCATGGTCTTAATTTATTAATGCAAAAAAACGCATGCCAAATTTCGTGTCTCTAAACTTAACTAACCTAACTTTTAGTACTTGAGCAAATCTCTGCACCAAACGTAACCGTGGTGCCTAGTGATTGACCTATAGACTCTCAAGCTGAGGGTCGCGGGTTCGAATCTGGGTACGCACTTCTTGAGTTTATCGGAATTTAGACGACTGGATGGCGTAGTGGTTAGAGAACCTGACTACGAAGCTTGAGGTCCCGGGTTAGATTGCCAGTCGGGGCAGATATTTGTGTGAAAAATATGAATGTTTGTGCTCGAGTCTTGAATTTTTAATGTGTATTCGGATGTTTAATGTAGTTCGGGCCCGGGCTCGCACCTCTTTATTTTTCTGAATTTTCGTGCAAAATCACATTTGAAATTTACCACGAGCTTTACGGTGAACGAAAACATCGTTAGGAAATCTGTACACTTGCGAAGAAATTCAATGGTGCGTGTTTGTGTGTGAAGTTCCCAATCTGCAGTGAGTCCGCTTAGGAACTACGCTCTAAGCCCTCTCATTCTGAGAGGAAGCCTGAACCCCGCAGTGGGACGTGTGTAGTCTAAAATGATGAGATGTTGAATTTCAATTCTGTGAGAATATCGGGATAAAAAGTAGCTTATTTGTTATTTTGTTTACAGATACCCCACCGCCAACTTAAGTCTACAATTATGCGTTACACCAATATATGCATTGAACCGAAGCCTCTCCCCTGTTGCTGCCAGGCACCCGTTGCTTCTTCCCTGTTACTGCCGGGAAGATCCTTCAATAGCAGAGCTCGTGTGCGGAAAACACTAAGCCTTCCTGGCGGATTTTTGACATTTTTACACTTACACGAAAAGTATATTTTGCTATGTATTGTGTATTTTTTTGTGAACTTCGCCGCCTATTTCTAATATATAAAACTCTCGTATCGCGGTGTTTGTTACCAAACCTCCTCCGAAATGGCTCGACCGATTCTCATGAAATTTTGTATGCATATCAAATAGGTCTAGTTTAATTTGGTATCAGCGGTTCTAAATAGATGGGCTTGGAAAAAGCTCAAAGTTATGCACAGTCATCTCAAATTTCACTATATTTATTTATGGAGAACCCAACCGCTTAAAACACAATTTAAATTATCGACATAACAACACAAAGCCGATTACAGGCAATGATAAAATACATTATAAAAGTTTATATAGAGTCATATAATATGATTGTGGATTTAAATGATGTAAAGTCTGACCAGTAACATAATAATATGATCATGCGCTATGTTACAGAATTTCATTGGAATATTAATTAATTAATTAATTAATTCAGACACATTAATTTGTGTCTAAATTTGATCAATGATCATACCTCAGAATAAAATAAATATTTAAGGCGGCTCCCATACAACAAACGTGATTTTTTTGCTTGATACTGATAACGGTACCAGTGTGCTTAGTATAAGTTTTACTTCACCAAATACTTCTCGATCGCGTTTACGTAAAAATTTAAATTCTATGGAAACATGGACGCGCGGCCGCGGAGGCGCTGTCCATGTTTCCATAGTAATTGGATTTTTTAAGTAAACGCGATCGAAAAGTATTTGGTGAAGTAAAACTTATACTAAGCATACTAATAGACGCTTGACATATTCACAGAATATTTAGTTATACACCGTGAAATTTTAGTGGTTGTTTTCCCGAAACGAGGTGATTTAGTATCGATTGTACAATCGATTTATAATTACTATTTTGACTACAGTCAAAAATCCAATTGTGAAAAACGAAAGTCGAAAATGACCGCAAACCAATAGTAACGCTTCGTTGGTACCTAACCTATCGTACGATCGTACGCTACTTGTACCAACGAAGCGTTACTATTGGTTTGCGGTCATTTTCGACTTTCGTTTTTCACAATTGGATTTTTGGAATCACCTCGTTTCGGGAAAACAACCACTAAAATTTCACGGTGTATATTCACTTTAAAAGTATTTTTTAAAAGTATTTAAGATTTTTTGGCCGATTTTAGGGTTCCTTACCCAAAGGGTAAAAACGGGACCCTATTACTGAAACTCGCTGTCCGTCCGTCTGTCAACAGGCTGTATATCAAGAACCGTGATAAAATACTAAAAAACAAAATAAAATAAATATTTAAGGGAGCCATACAACAAACGTGATTTTTTTCTCGATATTAAATAGTACCTCAACGAAAACATCGTGAGGAAACCTGCTTACTTGCGAAGAAATTCAATGGCGTGTCTGTGAAGTTCCCAATCCGCAGTGGGTCCGCTTGGGAACTACGCCCCAAGCCCTCTCATTCTGAGAGGAAGCCTGAACTCCGCAGTGGGACGCGTATAGTCGAGAATGATAATGATGCATCCTAATTCTGTGAGAATAACGGGATGAAAAGTAGCTTATCCGTTATTTTGCTTATTTTTGTCTACAATTATGCGCTACACCAATACGCATTGGACTGAAGCCTCACCCCTGTTGCAGCAGCAACCCCTAGCAAGGCACCCGTTGCGTCCCTGTTGCTGCCGGGAAGGTAGACATTCTTCAATAGCAGAGCTCGTGTACGGACAACTCTGGCGGATTACACTATTTTCTATTCAGATATCGATTGCGTAGGTCTTAAGAGGGTACGATGCGCACCATTTCTCCATACAAACGTAATCCCCTATTTCCTCGCTGGATAATGGCTTTAGAGCCAAAATTTTTTTACTGTATAATCTGTATCTACCACAGCTATGCCCCTAGGTTTCGTTTTTTTCCATATTTCAATTAACATAAGAAATATGAGCTTTCAAAAACCGAAAAAATTGCCCAATTTCAACGTCATTTTCAGACACTCGTCAGAAAAGAATCCCTCCTATAAACAAAAAAAGGAAAACATAGGGGCAAAGCTAAATCTGTCCTCTAATTATTTATGAAAAAAATAAATTTATTGGCCCAGTTTTCGAGAAGAAAACAGGGGATTACGAAATGCTGCTTTGATCAATTTTACGCGCCTATTAACGGTCTGAGCTGCAGTTGGCCCGCTCTCGCTGTACTCACACGGAGGGGTTCGGGCGAGACAGCGACATTTCATTAAAATACCTATTTCTCAAAATTCTCTCAGCCATCGTACCCTCTTAAGCAGCAAATGTTACTATGAAACATGTCTAAAATCAATAAAATGCTTTTATTTGTAATTTTGCATTTGGAAGGGGGAGGGGGTGGAATAATAATACTAATTAATAATAATAATAATTTATTTCAACAAAAAAATACATACACAGAAATAATTTGTAAAAAAAATAATGTGGGCGATACAAAAAAAAGAGTAAGAGAACATGTAAAGGGCCCGCCCTATTTATTATTTTTTTTTTTTTGTTTTTGGTGTGGAAAATGCACCTTATGCATCGTCTCCGTTCGGGGAAACGGAGGTATGTGGGGCTCTCCCCAAGGGGCCTACCCACTAAAAACCACACGGATTCCCTCGTTTGCCATTGTGAACGCCACGGGAGCAAAATGTGTCACCGCAACGCCCACTGGCCGCCCCGGGATGGGGCTCCTCTGTCGACACCGTGCAATGCGGGCTCGGCACTCCCCGGCCTCCCCCGCTGGTGAAGGATTGTTTAAAGAGGTTTACTCCTCGTGGCTTCCGCAGATGCCCACGTTCCCGGCAAGCTGGGGTTACGTGCCCTCTGAAACGGAATTGATTAAACACCGCACCAACATGTAAGGGCCCTAGCACATGGCGTTTTTTTAACGCGCCGTCGACGCGTGTTTGTATCGATACAAATGCGATACGTACGCGCGTTCCTAAAACGCGCGTCGACGGCGCGTTAAAAAACGCCGTGTGCTAGGGCCCTAAAGGAACTTTTTGACATTTTATCTGTCTCGTTAATCGCCGAAACTACTGAATGGATTTCAAATCAAACTCCTTCGCAAATAACATAGCTATTATAAAGAAAGAATGAAAATACATTTATTTACAACATCACAAGACACATTAATATTTTTACAAAAATAACAAGTAAATAAAGTAAGTAAAGTTTATAAGTAAATGGCTATGTTAATCTCCGAAACTACTGAATGGATTTCAAATCAAACTCCTTCGCAAACAACATAGCTATTATAAAGAAAGAATGAAAATATATTTATTTACAACATCACAAGACACATTAATATTTTTACAAAAAGAACAAGTAAATAAAGTAAGTAAAGTTTATAAGTAAATAGCTATGTTAATCTCCGAAACTACTGAACAGATTTCAAATCAAACTCCTTCGCAAACGACATAGCTATTATAAAGAAAGAAAGAAAATACATTTATTTACAACATCACTAGACACATTAATATTTTTACAAAAAAAACAAGTAAAAAGTAAATAAAGTTAAGTAAAGTTTATAAGTAAATAGCTATGTTGTTCGCGAATTCGCGGCGGCAAAATGGGCACCTCAAACTGTACGTAGATTCCTCAATGCCATTGAAACAGTCGCCACATAAAGTGTGGCCACACGGTATTAAAACTCGTGTGGGCGCACTGTCGCGGCATATACCGCAGAGTGGTGGCCCATTGTTACCTGATGTTGAAGGTGACGGAAGAGGGTCCCCATCGACGGCTGGATTCAGCTGGACATTAGCTGGATCCAGCTGGACATTTGCTGGATCCAGCTCAATCTCCACCTCTTCCGCCACCTCTGGGACATCACTGACAGCCAGGCCAGGTCCCACGACGATGGCCTGGCTGGTTGTGACCAAGAACTCCCGAAGTGTGATTGTGGCTCTGGAGAGAGCTTGTAGATTGCTATCTACAACGTTTTGTCTTACCAGTGCTCCTGGCCGGGCACGCCTCTGTGGCAAAGAGGCTCCAGCGAGACCTGCCTGCCGCCGAGATGCGCACACGGCAAACTTTTGATGAATTACCTCTGAAAATAAAAATAATGAAAATTAACAATAAATGTAAGCACGCAAGTAAAATATAGTACAGGGCGTCCCAAGACTATGGGATATGAAGGGAAAGTACCTTAAATATTGTAGATAGGAAATTTTGCTGAAAGGAGACTATTTTATTTTTAAAACTTAGTAATACTACATTCAAAGATTTCCTAAAAATTACTTGCTTCGTCTGGGTATCAAACCAACTCAAATGTAAAAAAAAACACCCCTTATTTTTATGAAAGAATGGACAAAAAATAATAATTCCTTTTTAGTAACATAGTATCTTAAAACAAAGGAATAACGTACAATATTAATAATTTGAATCAAATTAAAAACATAAGTACTTGAAACTGCAGTAAAATTTTTGAAAATTAATTAATGAAATGCTCAAAATGTGATCCTTCTTGTCTTATGCAAATCGTCAGAAAGTCATAGTGAAAATAAACGGATCACTCACGTCCTGAAACGAGTTTAACTCGACCAGTTTCGGGCTAATCCGTTGCCCATCTTCTCGGAGTCACACGTCACGGCACACGCTGCACACCACATGTCATGGTTGGAATTGTATTCTTAAGAATATAGCTGTATCTACATCTACCTACCCTAATATACCTACTTACAGTTCTATCTACTTACAGTTCTAACTACTTTACTCGTGATTGAGTATCTTCTTCTTTTTCTCTGTATTTGGTAGGTCTGAGAACAGGTCGTAGCGCAGGCTATTTTTTATACCCTTATTCTTCGCGGACGGAGTCGCGGGCAGCAGCTAGTATTATATAAGATTGAATATGTGCGGGCATTTCTATTTTTCGTTGTACCCAATTAAGAAATTGTTAACAGGGAGTTAAAATTAGTCCGTTTGGTTACGCACTTTTTCAAGTCTTGACAATAAAAAAAACTCAACAAACCGGACCATTCTTCACTTCTTGTTACACATTGTTAAACTTGTCCGATTTGTACTTTCTTTTATTGTAAGGGCTTGAAAAAGTGCGTAACCAAACGGACTAATTTTAACTCCGTATTAACAATTTCTTTATTGGGTACAGTCACCAGCATTAATATCTGCCACAACAGAGCATGCAAAATTATCTGACACGTCCTTCCGGCCCTAGAAATAGAGTCGTATCAGATATTTATGCACGCTTGTTGTGTCAGATATTGGTGCTGGTGACTGTACAACGAAAAATAGAAATGCCCGCTTTTAATGATTTTAGCCGTCATTGCTTGAGTTTAAAGCTGAAAGCAATAAAAAGTTAAGAAATTTATAAAAACTAAATAAAATTTAATATAAGTACATACAAATGTTCTTGTAAAATTCTAAAAGTAACGGGAAAAAATTGGATTGAAAAAGCAAGTGATAGATCTAAATGGAGAAAACTGGAGGAGGCCTTTACTCTAAAGAGATCCTTAATAAATTACAAATGAAATAATTTTATTATTAGTTAATTTCATGATTTATTTTACTTGAAATTATTTTATATTACTTGAATTTAATTTGTTTTTGTATAAATTGATTTATAGTTATAAGCATGCACTTTAATATTTGTAAATTGAATTCTACAACATTTTCAACAACACAATTTTATTGGTGGCTTGGTTGTTTATGTTTTTTCGGCCAAATTTTCTCAAACGAGACTTGAAACGTTTTAAACATATTTTTAGTATCTAAATAACTAATTTAATACTTAATGAATGAATTATAATACTGGCTACTTAGCTACTTTACAAGTGGAATTATTATTGACTCTATTTCTACAATTCTATAAATTCTAAAATTAACTACTTAACTATAAATTATTCTAACTACAATGTTGGCAATAAGGTTTTCATACGCGTAAATCGCCAAATATTGGGAGAAGCTCCCAGCATATTTTTTAAATATGCGTGAAAGCTTTCGGCCGTATTTGACGTCCGATGCGTCCGTTGATATACTGAGAATGATTCTGGCCGAATCTGAAAATTATGTACAATTATGCACCAAATAAAGAAAAAATACGAAATACCTAATAGGGTGGCAAACAAGCCAAGCAAGTGGACACTACTGTTTGACATTGTTTTATTCCCACAAAGGTAAAAACAAAACGGGACTATTACTGAGACTCCGCTGTCCGTCCGTTCGTCTGTCTGTCAGTCTGTCACCAGGCTGTATCTCATGAAGCGTGATAGCTAGACAGTTGAAATTTTCACAGCTGATGTATTTCGGTTGCTGCCATAACAACAAATAACTAAGTTAGCTATGAAGTATCTTTTTTTGTACATATTTTTTCAACTTCATTTTTTTTATTACTTTTACGGTCATCCCGTGAAATCATACATTTCGTACTAAATACAAACTGAAATATAGATGCACAGAAAAAACCCCAGAAAAAAGACCAATGCTGGGAATCGAACCCAGGTCCTCAGCATTCCGTGCCGCGTGCCATACCCCTACACCACCACTGGTCTAGAGATTAGACACGAATCTTTCCTATACATCATACATTTCAATCTGCTAAATCATCACCTTATGCAGTGACAAACGCACATCTATGTTACACCCTCAATGAGAGATTTTAACACTCCTTTTTTTTCTGTGCATCTATATTTCAGTTTGTATTTAGTACGAAATGAATGAACAAATAACTACTAAAAAACAGAATAAAATAAATATTTAAAACAATTTATTTCAAAACAAAAGCACTTACTCTCGCCATCCAATACTCTCGAAAATAATCGTGAAACGTCTGCGAAAGCGAGATGCCCAGGAAGCGCGCTGCTGCAGGCAGCTCCGCGAATGCCGCCTCCACTTGTCCCGGCGGGAGCAGCGCCAGCGTCGCGTATAGACGTACCAGTCGTCCGCCCTGACTTGTATGTCCCATAGGCAGGTGCTCCTGCCTTGCTCGCTTTACCAAGGCCTAATGATCAGATGAGTTCACTGTTAGCCCCTTCTTACAAACGCATAGAGGTTCGTATACAGGCAGGCGTGTCAACGACGACGACGTGTGTACGAACCTCTATGAGTATGTACTGCGGTAGTCCCTTAGAGACCATAATCGTCGGGTATTGAAGATTTGCGTTGCCTTGCAATGTGTAAGAAGGGCCTTACACCACTATACTATTGTATGTATGTATAGTAAATACAATATACAGTAGGTATAGGTAGATAGTCCGATATTATGAATTCGCTCCATCAAGTTTATTTAGGTGCTGTTATAAAAGATCGGGATAACAGATGTCAGCAGATGGCAACCTGGTAGCAAACGGTAAGAAATTTTGAAGGCGACTTAAGGATCGCATCGCAGCAAACACATTCCTACTAATTTCACACACGTGTGGAAACCATGTCAGAGTGCGGTCCATAGGACGTAATAGTTGCTTTACCTATAAAGAAATGGAAACTACAACAATTGCCATTGTATGCATGTGTAAATTATTGTCTCTGGGAATTCAAATTTAATTTCAAGAAATTATTGATTACTTATCCAACGTCTACGTTGACGGAATAATCGCACCATTCGATGGGGCCATTATTATCCCAAAAATTGAATTGAATTATTAATTAATATTGGAGTCATGTCCTCATTCCGAGGGATTACGCCAATTTGCCCGATCTCTGATTAAATACAATAAATATTTATAAGTAAGTAGGTATTTGACTTACTTGTAAAAAGTGAAAATAGCACCCTTGCACAGGTGCCTGTGCTACAGCGCGCAGCGCACTTTGCAGCGCCGGCTCGTAGTCCGTCACCACACTCTCCGGCTGCGGGTTGCCGGCCAGCTCCCAAATCCTTTCGAGAACTGCTATATATAGCGCCTGTCTTCTATTCTCCATCAGGGCCACTATTGGGTGATAATGTTGCCCCAGCACTACACAATGCAGAGTTAATATCTGATAAGCCCGCAACCCCGCCGGCACAGTCTGGAAAGTGCCGTCAACCACCAGTACGGTGCTATCGCGTAGGCACTCCGCGTAGCCCTCCATCCCCAGGAGCACCGCATGAGCGCCCCCCGCGCTAACCGTGCCCAAATAAATAGCCCCAAACACGGCGTGCTGGCTGATGGCCGAGCCATATTCGGCCAGCGTGCTTGGGACCGGCGGTTGTGTAGCGCGCCTCCATTTCCTCATGGACGGCAGCACGGTGCTATACGCCAGGTGCGGCGCACCGACTGGATAGCTGATAAAATAAATAATACATAATTGATTATTAAATTATAAACTAGCTGATGCGCGCGATTCTTTCTGTAAAGAATTCTATTATCGTCATTTTTTGTATATGATAGCGTGCAAACGAGCAAGCGAGTCACTTGATGGAAAGCAATCACCGCCGTGCATGGACACCCACAACACAAGTTGAGTTACGGTTACGGATGCGTTGCCGGCCCTTTGAGGAAAGAGTAGGTAGGCTAAGAGTAAGAACTTCTACGGGATTTTTTTAATAGAACTTACCTACTGCAGGAACTATTTTCCGGGATAAAAAGTTAAGTATTTGTCATTTCCATGGTCTCACGCTTAAATCGCAAAACCGATTGAGATGAAATTTGGTATAGAAGTACTTAGAGTCCTGGGACAGGACATAAGATAGTTTTATTCCGGAAATCACCGGAAGTAAAAAGGGGGGGTGGAAAGTTCGTATGGGGCAGCATCAATAACCGCTGAACCGATTTAGATGATATTTGGTATGAAGATATTTTGAAACCCTGGAAAGGCCATGCCAAACAATAGTTTTTATCCCAGAAAATTACATAGTTCCCGCGGGATAGCGACAAACGAATTCTCCGACGGAGTCGTGGACAATAGCCAGTATTCAGTCAGATGATCATACGAGTGTCGAGTAACATAACATTGAGAGAATATTAATAAAATTACCGGACTACTTCTTCCTCGTATATGTTCTGAAGGTTGGTCGCTTCAGCCATGCAACGGCTCTTTAACCGGCAGAACATTTCATTCCTAAAAATTTTACAAATATATATTGTTATCGTTATAGTAACTTGTGCAACTCACACTTTATTTATTTAAAATTTGGCTTCTGTCCTATTTAAGGACAATTTCGCCAGTGTCAAAGTAAGCTCTCTTTGGGAGCGACGTTGTACGATGATTGTAGTTTCTACAACTTGATAGTAAAATTCCAGAAACCACGTGGAGACAACTTGCGCATTAAAAAATGTCAGACACGAGAGCACTATAGAATTTTATGATCACTGTTAATTAAGGTTAATCGCCGCATAAAACACTATCAAAATTATACTTCAACTAGCCAAAGAAACAGAAATAGGTACCAAAATTAGATACTGTCTACATCAGCCATGTTCGAATGCTACAAATCGAATCCAATTTTTACTTAATTTTTAATTTATTGAATCAGGCGTTACTTTGCGGAGCTCCATATTAATGAACTAAAACAATTACTTTGCTCACCCGCGACCTTGTAAGGTCGCGGGTGAGCAAAGTAATTGTTTTAGTTCGTTAGTTTACTTAATTTTTACTTTACCACACTTTAATATCAAGAGTATTATCTTCTTCAGCAAAACTCATGTACAAACTACAAACTTATACCAACTATCAGCAAAACTCATATACAAACTACAAACTTATACAAACCTTTCTGGAACCCAGATCTCGGGTTCGTGGTTGTGTTCCCCAATAACGGGGCCAGGAACACCCGCTTTATTATTCCACCGTACAAGACAGCCGGAGGCCCCGCACCGGTATCCAACCGTGGTGCTACGATGCCGCCAAGCGGTGTAAAAATGCTCCCCACGCCTCACCCACTCAGCATCACCATGATATTTGGAAATAATTTGTACTTCCATTTTGATAAAGATAAAGATAGTTAAGATAGTTAAGATAGTTAAGATAGTTAAAGTGTTAGTTGTTACGGTTAACGTATTGTCGCCCGCAAAACCAACGCCAAACTGCCAGTTTGAAATCGTTGCAAACTGCCGGTTTGAAATCGTTGCAAACTGGCAGTTTGAAATCAGCTCAGCTCAGCTTTTCTCAGAGCCAATCGGCGTTCGTGATCGGCGTGATTTTAAACTTTCGCGCTTATCGCTTAAACATTTGTACAGCGTCATTGGTCCGTTGCCGTGACGTGTAAAAATAAAAACGTATAAAATTTTATCTAAAGACGATTATGCATGCGATCAGCATTTTACGCTTAACACAACCCGTCAGTCAGACGGGCGTTTTGTTGTCAAGGTGCCGTTGAAGGAATCACCAGAAAGGGTACAAGGAGATTCTTTTGACCAGGATTTAAGTAGATTTTAAGTTTAAAACGCAGGTTCAAACGTGATCCTAATTTTAAAACAAAATATTATGATTTTATGTCCGAGAACATTAAGTAATCTAGGTCATCTGTCCGAAAATTGACACATTAATTAAATAAATATCTATAAATAAAAAAATATCATGGGACAATTAATACCAATTAACCTAGTGCCAAAACTGAACAACGGATAAACATATTTATATAGATAAATACATACTTAAATACTTATTAAACAACCAAGACTCGAGCACAAATATTCGTATTTTTTCATACAAATATCTGCCCCGACCGGGAACCGAACCCGGAACCTCAAGCTTCGTAGTCCGGTTTAACAAATATGCTATCCGGCCGTCTAATTGTGACTAAATATTCTAACTTTGGCAAACTACGTTGAGTATTAGCTTATGTGCATAGATTTATCTTCAACTTTGCTGTCGCCACCCAAAACAATAAACTTAAAGGCTATTTAAATATTTCAGAGTTAAATTCATCAATTAATTCATTATGTTCAATTGTTCAAAGGGAATGTTTAAAAGGGAATACAATATACTAAAAACATAATAAACAGGTATCTAAAAAAAAAAAAAAAATATATAAATTAAAATAAGTTAAATCCTTTTTACATACAGATAATTTAATTAGAGTGCGTGGTCGATTATCTAATTCTAATTATGACTATGACACAAAACACCTACCTACTGCAGGCATCGCATCATGTTACAAATTTTTAAATAACTTGCTGTCGATTTGCAAGTAAAAGTGTGCAACATGTTATGGGTAACCTGCCTGAGCAACGTACCTATTCAAGTTGATTATCCCTTTAATAATACAACCATTGATTATCCCGGTCCTATTTTGATAGCGAACAGAAAGAGGAGAGGATGCCAATTGATAAAATATTATCCTACATACGTGTATTTATTTGTATGCTTGGCTGTAAGGACAGGTCACGTCGAACTTGTCACCGATTTAAGTACTTTGTACAACAGGCTTTCATTGCCGCCTTATGTAGGTACTTACAATGCACTTGCCCGTTCATTAAAATCATTATCGCTGGAGATAAGTAAATATGCATCGGAAAACTCTTTAAATTTTCAAGTTTTCAGCTTACAGGCTCCATTTTATCGGTTTATAACTTTTAAAGGGTTCCGTAAAATCTTTAAGCACCATTTTGAAACGAGTATTGGCCCTTGCAAATCTAACCTATTAGGAAAAGTACCTACACCGTACCGTACTCGTCCACATCGAATCAATTCTTAATTCACGGCCTCTGACGCCTTTATCCTCAGACCCTAGAGATTTAATTCCACTCACTCCAGCTCATTTCGTGATCGGACGAACTCTAATGATGTTGCCATCTCCTCAGGTCAACGATTCCATTGTCTCTGTGTCACGATATATGAGGACGCAACACTTAAAAACTCATTTCTGGAGCAGATACTACAAAGAGTATATTTCAGAACTCCAGAAGCGACAAAAATGGCACAAAGATGGTCAACGCCTCCAGCTCGGTGAGATGGTGGTTGTAAAGGACGACCGTCTGCCCCCCAACCGCTGGCTGCTCGGCCGCGTCTCCGCCCTGCACCCAGGCTCCGACGGCGTGCCCCGCGTCGCCGACGTGTACACCGTGCACCGCCTCTGGGACTCAAGAAGAGCTTTTAACCGACTTTGTCCAGTGCCGATTTTGGAAACTGCCGTTCCCAAGGGGGGAGCATGTTAACGCCGTTTATATGCCCATACATTCACTTTCAAGCAAAACACTCGGCCCGCGGCAAAACTCCGAGCGCCCCACTCGGCTTTACGACACAGTGCCTATCACACGTGACTTACTCTCATGTACTCAGTTATTTTTTATATTATATACTGTAAAGTTTGAGTCATTTTTTAATCATCTCCTGATCTTCACCACGCACCCTTGCATCGAGATTGGCTCCTCAACACCTGGATGCATATTGAGTTATTAATTCACCTAATATTATCAACTCAAAATAGTAACAATAATATAATAAATAAATAAATAAATAAATAAATATCACAGGACAATTCACACCAATTGACCTAGTCCCAAACTAAGCTAAGCATAGCTTGTGTTATGGGTACAAGGCAACGGACCCGAGAACAAACATTCGTATTATTCATACAAACATCTGCCCCGACGCGGGAATCGAACCCGGGACCTCAAGCTTCGTAGGCAGGTTCTCTACCTACTAGGCCATCTGGTCGTCAAAATAATAATAATAGACTATTTTAATTGAGGCTAAGTAATACTATTTGCATGAAAGGAACGGCACTAGTGACTCTCTTTGAGTTGTTGATATTTATGGGCGGCAGTGATTATTTGCTTGCTCGTTTTCCTCCCTCTCATAAAAAAAACTACCAGCGAGAGCAGATAGGATCATGACTGCTATCTCTAAGTACTTACATGGGAAAAGATCATCGTCTCTGATAGCTTCATTAATTATTAGCTAGCCGATTAGCAATTTTGGGATGATCTTATATTATAACGTTGCGTTCTTCGCACTTACCATTCAAATTTCGCGGCACTATGAAAAGTGTCACATTTTAAACTTTCGCGCTTATCGCTTAAACATTTGTACGTAGCGTCATTGGTCCGTTCCCGAGACGTGATTGGGCGAGCCATAGAGGCTCCTTATTCGTCCTTCGTCCCTTAACATTTCGGTGTAGCCAGTGAGATAAACTTTCACTAATAAGTATTTCTGAAAAGTCGTTAAAGTTAATTTAATCACACAGGTTTTGCATTTTATTTCCTTAGTTCATTTCAGATTCATAATAATATCTCAGATGTTATTTCATATATCTTTGTAATTATAAACAATATTTCCAATTTTACACTTAGCTGGCCGCCTTCTCAAGTTATAGTACTTGGAATTTTAAGTAAGTAAATCACCCCTCTGTCAGAAATACCTATTAGCGAAAAGCTTATTCTTAGAACATGATTTTATGGTACCTGATATTAGTTAATAAAATTTTCTAAATTTTTAATTTTAAGAAACCTGCTGGATATCGATATATTCAACTGTAATCTTTCTACGGTGAGGCGGCGGCTGGTGGGAGGGTGGTTTGATTGAGCGTGCTTAGGTACTGGGTAGAGACTGCTTTTTACTAACATGTTTTATTTTTGTATAGAGATGAGTTCTGATATCTTTTTGTATCAAAATTTGTGTGGCACAATTTTATGATTGTTCGCGTACTTTCTTTTTTTGTTTGGTTCTATTTGTGAGATCCTATAATTGGCTCCTATGTTATTATTACTCTGTAATTTGTAGCTGTTGGTTCTCTAAAAATAAATAAATAAATAAATAAATAAATAAGAGCTACTGGTCCATGAAGGAGCACATGAAGGGCAGCCTTCCAACGACACTGAAGCGCAAACTCGTCGACAGTGTATCTTGCCCGTCCTGACCTATGGTGCACAAACATGGTCTTTGACTGAGAATCAGAAATCCAGACTGAAGGTTTGCCAACGAGCTATGGAGCGCAGCATGTTGGGTGTGAAGAGAATCGATCGTATTCGGAACACCACTCTGCGCTCCAGAACTCGAATAGCCGATGTGGAAAAAAAGACCGCCAAGCTCAAATGGGATTGGGCCGGGCATGTGTGCCGGATGCATCCTCAAAGGTGGGCGCACTCAGCCACGTGGTGGGTGCCGCATGACGGTTACCGGCGGCGAGGCAGGCCCAGGCGCAGATGGCGAGACGACCAGGGCCCAATTGTATAACAAAATACAACTTATATTACAAGCGGAACTCCCTTTCTAGTTAATATAACTGAAGCGAGAGTTCCGTTTGTAATAGTAGTTGTACTTTGTTATGCAATTGGGCCCTCCAGGGCCCTGCATGGTCTTGCTTGTAAAGTTGCGTTTTTCGCACTTACCATTTAAATTTCGCGGCACTAAGAAAAGTGCCACATTTTAAACTTTCGCGCTTATCGCTTTGAACAACTTACATCGTCATTGGTCCGTTCCCGTGACGTGATTGGGCGAGCCATAGAGGCTCCTTATTCGTCCCTCGTCCCTTAACATTTCGGTGTAGCCAGTGAGATAAACTTTTCACTAATAGGTATTTCTGACAGAGAGGTGATTTAATTAAGGCTCACGCTGAAAATTCCAAGTACTATAAATTGAGAAGGCGGCCAGCTAAGTGTAAAATTGGAAATATTGTTTATAATTACAAAGATATATGAAATAAAATCTGAGATATTATTATGAATCTGAAATGAACTTAGGAAATAAAATGCAAAACCTGTGTGATTAAATTAACTTTAACGACTTTTCAGAAATACTTATTAGTGAAAGTTTATCTCACTGGCTACACCGAAATGTTAAGGGACGAAGGACGAATAAGGAGCCTCTATGGCTCGCCCAATCACGTCTCGGGAACGGACCAATGACGATGTAAGTTGTTCAAAGCGATAAGCGCGAAAGTTTAAAATGTGACACTTTTCATAGTGCCGCGAAATTTAAATGGGAAATGCGAAAAACGCAACGTTACAGTTTAATAAAGATTACCAATAGTTTTTTTTTGTACAGAAATGTCAATTATATACTTATAAACCAGAGTTGGGCAAAAATTATCTATTTACGAAAAACCGGGAAGATAACTAAATCATCTTTTATTTGAAGTAACTAAATAATCCGTCATTTGTTATTTTGAATTTATCTAGATCAGTTTCATTTTATCTAGATAAATTAGTTGGGATTTTAAATAAAAGTTGAATGTCAGTAGTACAGTCATGTAGAACTAGAAGTGGTGTCACTGTGACGGTTTGACCCGACGTGACATTCTGTATACATTTATTATTATAAGCTTACTTCAATAACAAACGAGGTCGGTTATCTTCATCTAGATAATTTATCTAAATAAAAAAGTTGTCAACGCACTATTTGTGATTGAATTTATCTTCGAATAAATTTATTTGAAATGATTTTATTTGAAATAATTATCTAGATAAGAAATTATCTACATAACGCCCAACTCTGTTATAAGCAAATGATTTCAACATCTTTTCATTTGGTTCTCTATTTTTTTTTTAATAATTATTGAAACTATTTTGGCTGATGCCGTCAGATTATAATTAAGGGCTCCCCTACAGCTACATACTTTTAAATCTATCTTAATACGTACGATAAGGCACCCCTTTAATTATTTTTTGTATAGTGGTATACTATCACAAGTGTCATTACCGGCCAAATCAAGTCAAACTCCGCAGCATAATCGTAAATTGTGACAAATTCTAAATAATGCTATTCCACACAGAATAAAGTACAATTTGGAATCTCTGCGACATATATTTCAATCTCAAATGAAGATCATTACTTTATTTCATACTAGCCTTCCGTCCGCAGCTTCACCCGCGATAAAATTAATTTTCCCGTAGGAAAAGGTATTTTCCCGCAGTAAAAAGTAGCCTATGTCACTCAGTGATGAGAATGTAGCTTTCTAACGACAAAAGAATTTTTGAAATCGGTCCAGTAGTTTCGGAGCCTATTAAATGCAAACATACAAACAAACAATCAAATCTTTCCTCTTTATAATATTAGTATAGATATATGTAATAAATGCCTTACATTATAGGTATTAAAATTATATAACTATAGAAAACAATTTAAGAAACATTTATCTCGAAATGTTTTTCGATTTACTATACATTACAAAAAAATAGACACCCCCAATTACATTACCAGAATTATCGTAGTGACTTGGAATGTGCTTGGAATCCAACCAAAAGACCAAAAGTATCCCAGATCAGAACATTTCGCAATGAGAGTTCTTATTTAATTTGATTAGTTTAGACATGGAATATTACTTCGCAGTTCCATTATGTAGGGAAGAAAGGTGAACGCTTAGACGAGTCGGAATTATACAATGCCAGTTGCGCCACCGCTTATCCTCAACAGAATTAATATTAAGATCCGTGTCATTTCTTAGCTGAGTAAGTATCTACTCCTAAATTAAGATGAACGTCAGGATATGAGATAAGGGCAGAAAAATATCACAGAAGATGATACTCTGGATAATGATAAGGAAATTGTAAGAACTTATACTAATGATTAATTAATTAATGTTTATTGTTAATTCTGATTTCATTGTTAAATTATTATTATATTATGTTTTAGAATTATTTATTGTACTAACATGTAGCTGTAATGAAATATACTAACAATTTTTATGGAATGAATGTTCTGAAATAAAGACATCATTATACCTCTGGTGACACTGATTTAGATAAATGCTACCACAAACCGAAGCGTGGGGCGTGTGCGGGGCGCCGATGGAGCGGCCCACCGCGTTGTATAACACTGAATCGTATACGCTGACACATTGGCTTCGCGGCGCAGCGTATATGATTTAGTGTTATACAAAGCGCCGGCCATGCCCGCTCCGTCGGAGTCACGCGCACGCCCCGCGCTGTGGTCTGTGGTGGCAGGCGCGAATCTCTAGCCGAGTGGCCTGCTTTATTAGTTAGATGGCAACACTAAACATTAATGTTGTATCTATGGGGGGCTACTCCGAAATTCGAAAATCACAGTTCGCATCGTACCGTCTCGCTCGTACTCGTATTAAATACTATTAGCATGAGCGAAATAGCACAATACGGAGTTCGAATTTTGCACTTCGGAGTATAAAGTTTGAATCTATGGTTTTATACTATAGGCAAAAATGGCGAAAGTGAAACACGTTTTAAAGTTTTTTTCTGAAAATCTTCAAGCTATAAATAACTACAGGATCTCCTTGGAGGAAAGCTGAGTATGCCATGAATCATATATGAAGGGTCCACGGAAAGAACATGTCTAGTCACTTTTTTTGAAAATTGATATTTTAATCTCTAAATGTAGAGCTCGCAAAGCACTATAACTTACTTACTTACTTGTACCATTATATTAAATAGGGTATCTGAAAATAATATTCACTTTTAAAGAAATGGTTACCATAGTAATTGTTCGTGAAGACTAACTTTCAAACCGCTATATCTGAAAAAGTTGTTTATGTGACTAGACATGTTCTTTCCGTGGACCCTTCATATACGGTGACACACGCCGGCCGCACGCCCCGCGCTTCGGTTTGTGATAGCCTAATCTAATAGACAGACGAAGTCAAAGAGTTATTTAATAGTGGCAAACTTGAACGAAGGTGAAATTTTCTAAAAAAAATACCAATGGTTTTTTATATGTTTTTATAAAAAAGATAATTACAAGTAACTACTTTCAATGTTTTTGCATTTCGACCACTATTTTTTTTATTAAGTATTGAAACTGTTTTAGTTGGTGACGTCAGATTTTAATAAAGGGCTTCTACACAGTTACATATTTTATTATATTTATGAATGCGTGCGATAAGGCCACTCCCTTTAATTATTTTTTACCTATGGTTAAAGTAATTACTAGAGCCACTTTGAAGGCCACCACAAACCGAAGCGCGGGGCGCAGATGGAACGCGGCGCGCTGTGTAACACTGAATCATATACGCTGACACACACTACCGGTGGGTCGCGCGCTGCCAGTTGTGTCAGCGTGTATGATTCAAGGCCACAAAAACCGGGAGCGCGGGGCGCCAACCGAGCGTGCCCGGCGCAGTCAATAACACTGAATGGTACATATGTTGATACACTCCGGCAGCGCGGCATAGCGTAAATGATTCAGTGTTATTGACCGCACTGAGCACACCCTGTCGTTGCCAGGTTTGCAGTGGCCCTTAAACAGTTTCTTAGGTACCTACGCAAGTTAAAGCCAAGTATTGTGGTGCGAGCTAAACACAAGCACGTCATCGTCATATTGCAGTCGTTTAACCTCTGTACTCAAAAAATCTGTATAAGTTGTAGACAAATAGCTTAAGACTAGTTAAGACCGAGCCTTGAGGTAGGTAATCCTTTTTTCAGGGGTCTAAATTTATTTCTTATACTATATTTTAGCTGTATCAGTTTATTTTAATATACAGGGTGTTACAAAATAACCCCTAAAGCCTGAACCCCATGAACAGTAAATAAAACTGTAAACTGTAATTTTGCGCGCTGTTTTATTTTTGTGTCCCACTGCTGGGCAAAGGCCTCTCCTCTCTTGCTCCACTCCTGCCTATCAAAGGCGAGCTCCCGCCATCCCAAAAAAAAAATATACTAATTTAATTCTTTACTGGAGTACTTCCATTTCCATACCCTTCAGTTATTACGGGTAATTTTGTAACAGCCTGTATATACTTCCTATTATGTATATGTATAATTTAATAAAGTGAACTAACTTCCCCATCTTAAACTTATATCATTATGAAGTAAGTATAACTATAATTCATTTAATACGGACCAGGATGCATATTGGATTATTAATTCACCAAATATGCTCTTTATTGTATCGCACTCCTAAATCGAGAGTATTATCAACTCAAAATAGTAAAAATAATATAATAAACCATTTTAATTGAGACTAGTATTACTATTGGCGTGAAAGGAACGGCACGATACAAAGTTTGAATATAGTTTCGCAGAATAAGGCCCTTTGACTACTGCCAATCGGCCACCACAAACCGGGAGCGCGGGGCGCCGACGGAGCGTGCCCAGCGCGCTCTATAACACTGAATCAAATTTACGGTGACACACACCCGCAGCGCGGCTCACCATAGTGTTATGACCGCGCTGGGCACGCTCCGCCGGCGCCCCGTGATCCCGATTTGTTTTGGCCTTACAAGGAAGCGGCAATTTCGTAGTAGCCTCCTGACCAACACAGTGTCTACAGTTAAGTACAGAGTAAGAAATTTGGCCCTGCTTGCATGCATACATACATTTCAATCAGCATTGGTACTAAACTCAGGGCCCTGCATGTAGACCCCTTAAATTATTGATCTTTTCTCGGCGGGCATGTCACTCAAAGTTGTGAAGTGAGTGTGTATTCTTGCATGTTTGACATCGCAACAGATTTTTTTGAGCATTTTTTACTATACGTATTCAGTTTTTACCTTCCGACGGAGATTCTTTGCATGATCTTACAATAGTTGGATTGCTTCTTATTAGCTGTATAGTTTGAAGCCTTTGCCTTTTCCTAAAACAGAAAAATAAAAAATAAAAAGATTATTGAACTGGGGCCATTGTCGATAGAATTACCACACTAGCACGTTTGACATGAACGATAGAAAAATAAAATATCTATGGTCCTTGGAATCGATTGGATTCCGATTATTACGTCGTACAATAACAGGTCGTGCATTACTGGCCGAGCAACTCATCCCTGATATTGTACGACGTGATAATCGGAATCCAAAATGGATTCGGATTATCAGGTCGTACAATGATGGCTGTGCATTATTAGGTCGTACATTATTGGCTCCCAAAAGCATCAATGTGGTTCAACAAAAACTTACCGGACGCTAGAATGATTTCGTCTAATATTCGTTTATTTTCCACTAGTCTCTCATTTTCGGCACTTCTAACCCTGGTTGTGGTTTGAGATCATTGTAATAACATGCTTCGAACGCTGCTTTTAATCGGTTTAGCCATTGTAGCACGATATAACTTCCGTGACAAATGCAGTGAGTGAGACAATATTTATTTAGGTTATTATTCAATCAAACCCAAAAACCCATGTTCAAACTATTTCAAAACAACTACACGCCTAGTTAGTTTGACAGTTGAAATTGTTGCCATATAAAGAATTCAGTAAAATTGCTTGACTCGCTGGGCAGATTCTACGCGCGCACGAGTGGCTTTTTCTCACCGTGACTCATCTCTCTTTTTTTCATTTCGAACGTGCAAAAGAGAAAAGAGAAAGACCCTGTCAAGTCACGGTGGCAAAAAGTCACTAGTACGCGCTAGCCCTTAGACTTAGATTGTATATAACCTATTTGGTGGTCGGTTTCTGGTGTAGTTACTTGGTTAGCGTCAAAGAGTATTGTAATATTATATGAACGTTAGCGTTTGCCAAATCGGAACGTCGCTTAGGAAAATCGATTGAACGAAATTGGAACGTTTTTATGTGCAACAAAGAAATCTTAAATTATACATTCTACCTAACTCCATAAATTTCCCCTCTTATCTAAATGTGGCACCTAATGGTCGATTTCTTTCTTAACTAGAAATCGATAATTTGTTAATCTAATTTTTTGGGCAAAACTGTAAGAATCCGCGCTAAGAAATTGAAAAAAGATATGTAGTGATGTTACGTACGACGCTTCTTGTTTATCGACAATTCATTGTTTGAACGTCGAAACGTTCACATTAATCGAGTAGATGACTGATTTGAGGAATTGTAAGGTACTAGTACGAGTAGTGTGCGAATAGTGTCTTATGGTTATAATATATAAATATTTCATATTTATTTTATCTCAATACTTATAGTTCCTGATAAAATAGTCTTGACACACTAACGCACGGACGAAATGATCGTTATGAGGGTTCTGTTTTCACAAACTGTAAAATTGGTAGGTCTGGGAAAATAAAAAGGCGGATTAATTGTGCCGACCGTCGCCGTCGGTGGTAGCGAAAAAGAGGAATTTATTTCTATAAAACTTGCCTTACATACTAAATAACAGCGCCATCTCTGGGATGGCTTATGGAACTATTTACGTAGATTATTGACAAAGCAAAGAATCCTAAAGGCTGTTATACAATTCTAGAAGTTCCATCACGTTTGGTTAGATGGCGCTTACTTAAGTCTATAGTTAAATTAATAAAATTAACACAAACTTTAATTTTATTTTATTTTGAGATACTGACCCCGAAAAACTCCGTATATTTGTGCATATTTCTGGTTCATTTTTTTGTATTGGCCATGTAGCAAACTAATTACATTTGTGCACATATAAGATTTCTTTTTTTTCTGTCGTTTGTTGCAGTTTGGTTTTGTCGTATAGTACCAGTGTAGCTAAAATTTGTTTTACTGTATTTAAATCCATATATATAAACACAAACAAAACAAACTAAAACATGGATTTACAGAAAAACCCAGATAAAAAACCATATTATTAATTAAACCATATTTTTGTATTTAAATCATATTATTTCCATTAGTTCTCAAAGCGTTTCGTGCGATTCATTCAGGCCTACATCCCAGCCCATTATACGTCCCACTGCAGGTCACAGGCCTCCTCTCAGAACAGAGAGGCCGTAGTTCCCACGTGGGCCCAGTGTGAAATGGGAACTTCACATACACCATTGAATTTCTTCGCAGGTGTACATAGGATTCCTCAAGATGTTTACCTTCACCGTAAAGCTCATGGTAAATTTCAAATGTAATTTCGCACATAAATTCCGAAAAACTCAGAGGTACGAGTCGGGATTTCAACCCACGACCTTCTTGGGCCTATTTTATTTTAATGTTGTCATTTATAAGCATGCGTTCTACAGCTCTGCAATTAATTAAACAGTAATCCAAGGCATGTATTAAATTGAAGAGGGTGATTGAAGAAATTAAATTAAATATTTTGCATTACTTTATACCCACAATTAGGATTTACTTACGTTATTGATGTTATAAATACGAAAGTCTTGTCAGTATTACGTGTATGTGTTTATTACTTTTTCACGCTAAAATGATTGGACGGAATTAGATGAAATTTGTTATACAGATAGCTTTTTTTTATTTATCTAAAGCCTATTTTTTATCCCAATATTCCCACGATTCATGTTGCAGAACCTTTTTGATGAAACCTTTACCTATTGTTATGATTTTATTTAAATATTGGAACTTGACACTTGACATTAAAAAATTATTGCTGAAAAGACTATCGAAGGAATTTTGATTTGATACAAAGTGGCCCATTACGAACCGGATTAAAATGGACGTGAATGAAGATCAAATTCGACTTCGCAGCGGACGAATTGCCGGAGTCGGAAAAGACAAAAAGGATTTACGAAAATTAAATACGGCTGTCACCAAAGAGCCTTCTATGCGATCAGCACATTCATCCGTCACGGGCACGGTGCGGAGCACGGCCTCAAAGAAACGACTACTGGAGGCGCGCGCGGCCCGGGAAAAGGCGGAGCTTGAGAAGAACAGGTTGGCAATCGAGACGAAATTGGAACAGCAACGACTCGACACCGAGCGCGAGTTAATCGAGGCGCGCTTATCCGAACAACTAGCGCTTCTAGACGAGGACGATAAGTCATCGCGTACTTCGGCGAAGTCGAGGGTGCAAGAATGGGTTGACGAACACCATCAAGGTCAGTGCGCCCACCATGATCATGAATTTGTGCAGAATAAGCCGCGGGATCAGCCTGACAAGAACATCGCCTCGTTAGCGGTTGCGATAACCGAGGCCGTCAAACGAGTAAGCCAACCCGCGCCTACCGGCGACAAGCTCATCGGACGATTGACAGCAAGAGATCTACCAACCTTCTCAGGAGACCCGCTTGGTTGGCTTCGGTTTAAGAGCGTCTTTGAAACCACGACGATGATTGGCCAATATTCGGAAAAAGAGAATGTCGCCCGCCTTCAAAGAAGCCCATCCGGAGAGGCTTGGGAAGCGGTGGCGGCCCGATTAATCACCACACGCTCTTCCGCAGCTGACATTTTGAAGACGCTGGAAATGCGATTTGGCCGCCCCGATTTGATTTTACACAAGCTCATAGGTAATATGAAGAGGCTGCCGAAGCTTTCTGGTACGCGCTCCGACCTACTCGTCCTCGCAACCAAGGTATCAAACTGCGTTGCAGCCATTGAAGCGACAGAGCGGTTGGAGTACCTGCACAGCCCCGACCTGGTTACCGAGGTGGTTGGCAAGCTGACGGAATCTTTGGTGTACCGCTGGCTAGATTATTGGGCAGTATCAGACAAGGGTGAGGCCAGATTATCCGTGCTTGCCAAATACCTCATGACCGAAGCCGAGAAGGTATGTAACGCCGGTGCAGTCGAACTACCGCAGAGGCCCACAGCGAGATTTATCCCATCAACGTCCAAGCGACCTGTACTTACAATCACAGAGGAGGAGGATGAGTCATCTGTCAACGCCGTCGCTGAAACAAAAAAGATGTGCATGACGTGTATTTATTGCGGTAAGACAGAACACTCAATTGATAACTGCTCTGATTACAGAAATCTCGATGTTAATAAGCGCTGGGATTGGGCCTGCGAGAAAAAACTTTGCTTTGCGTGTCTGAAGTCGAGGCACCGCCGCAACCGCTGCAGGTCGAAGAAGAGGTGCGCGACCTGCAAGCGTGGCCATCATTCACTGCTGCATAGGGACGACTGGCAGAAAAGCGAGGACAAGAATGACGGTAAACCTGAATGTTCTTATACAACGGCAAACGTTTGCGACCAAACGAGCAAGAAGGTTTACCTAAAGGTCTTACCAGTCACCGTAGAAGGGCCAGCGGGAAGTATGACGACTTTTGCTCTCCTAGATGAGGGGTCTACGGTAACCTTAGTCGAGCGCCACGTTGCTGAAGTCATTGGTGCAGAGGGTCCGGTGGCAGACCTCAATCTTCATGGTGCTGTAGGGGACTGTTTGCGCACGCCAAGTCACCGCGTGTCGTTGACACTTCGCACGTCAGAGGGCACGCATAAATTAGATAACATCCGCACAGTAGACAATTTGACACTTCCTACACAAAGCTTAGACTGTACATTGCTTGGCATCGCTGCCACATCTTAGGGATATTCCCCTGCAGACATTTAAAGGTAAACCTACCATGATTATCGGCCAAGACTATTGGTTTTTGATCGTGAGCAGGCAGGTGAAAGAAGGTCGAAAGAATGAGCCAGTCGCCTCACTAAACCGATTAGGTTGGGTACTACATGGATTTGCCGCCGGGAAACCCAACAGTACTGACTATGGCTGTCATTTGCATGATCACCACGATGACAAACTGCACGATTTAGTAAAATCCTATTTTAAATTTGACAGCATTGGGATCAAGCGCGACGACAGCCACAGGAGCTCATCTGAAGAACGGCGAGCACTAGACATTTTGGATACGAAGAGCAAGAAACTGGAGAGCAACTGGGAGGCTGGACTTTTGTGGAGATCCGATGACGTGAAACTTCCTGACAACAGACGAAGCGCAGAGTGCCGACTCAAGATTATTGAGAAGAGCATGGACAACGATGCTAGCTTTGCCGCAGACTACGAAACGCAGGTTGTCAACATGCTAGAGAAAGGCTATGCAGAGGAAGTTACGGGACCCTTGATTGGTAAGAGATTATGGTTTTTGCCTCATTTTGGTGTTCGCAACCCTAACAAGCCTGGCAAACTTCGACTTGTATTTGACGCCAAAGCTCAGACAAACGGAGTTTCCTTGAATACGGAACTATTGAGTGGACCAGATCTCTTGAACTCACTGCTTGGTGTCCTACTACGTTTTCGGGAAAGAGCTGTAGCGGTCACTGGCGACATACGGGAGTTGTTTCTTCAGGTGAAGATTATTGCTGAAGATCAGGAAGCGCATTGTTTTCTTTGGCGAGGGATGGACCGATGTGGCCCAGCGAGAGTATTCAAGATGACATCGATGACCTTCGGTGCCGCATCATCACCTTGCACTGCTACCTACATTCTACGTCGAAACGCTGAACAATTCACAAGCACTCATTCTCGCGCCGTCGAAGCTATAAGGAGAAGACATTATGTCGATGATTATCTGGACAGCGTTGACACTGAGGAGGAGATGAGGCAGCTCATATCCGACGTTTCGATGGTGCACAGTGCAGGAGGGTTTGAAATCAGAGGCTGGGCTTCCAACAGAAAGTGTGTACTGCCCCAACATTCGGACTCGAATCCTGTGAATCTGCTACAGCAAACAGAAAGTGAAGAAAGGACTTTGGGTTTGATATGGCGACCTACGACTGACATGCTGGGATTTGACGTCACTCTGAAAAAGGTAGACAAAGACGTAGCGCACGGTTTGCGACGACCAACTAAACGAGAGATGTTGAAGGTAATTATGTCCGTCTTTGACCCACTAGGCTTCCTTTGCCCCATCCTGATTCGAGGAAAAATCATGCTGCAAGACGTTTGGCGCAGCGGAACCCAGTGGGATCAGCACATTGGAGAGAGAACAGCAGAAACCTGGTATCGTTGGCTTCGTGACTTGAAGAAATGCCAGACTTTCACCGTACCCCGTTGCTATGAATTCAAGTCGTTTGTGGGTCTGCAACTACACGTCTTTGTTGATGCGTCTGAACAGGCATACGCTTGCGTTGCTTTTCTACGACAAAAGAGCAAAGTAACATTTGTGGCAGCGAAGAGTCGTGTCGCCTCTTTGAAGCCGTCGACTG
This sequence comes from Archips crataeganus, assembly GCA_947859365.1. Classification (NCBI taxonomy): domain Eukaryota; kingdom Metazoa; phylum Arthropoda; class Insecta; order Lepidoptera; family Tortricidae; genus Archips; species Archips crataeganus. The sequence continues at coordinate 14,464,922 of OX402045.1, read as the reverse complement.
TACCACGCTTAGAGCTACAAGCAGCGCTGATGGGTGCTCGGCTAGGAGCGACCATTGAAAAAGAACAAGACATCGCTATCCATCAAAGATTCTTTTGGACAGACTCTCAGACCGTCTGGTGGTGGATTAACAACAATCCCAGAAAAAAGATGCCATTTGTCTCCAACAGATTATCGGAAATTGACGATTTGACCAAGCCGGAAGAATGGCGATGGCATCCAGGGCAGTTGAACGTAGCTGATGGTGCCACCAGAGCAGACGGCAATCTAGACTAAGCTCAGACTAAGTGGGTGCAGGGTCCTGAATTTTTACGTCTTTCTGAAGATAATTGGCCCTCAGAAGTCCCGAAACCCTATAAAGAGGAAAAACCACATACCCAAAATGTTGCTGTCATTATCAATAGACAAAAATTAATTGATTTTTCAAGATTCTCAAACTGGCGTCGCTTATTGAGATGCATAGCTAGAGTCATTTTATTCTCAGAAAGGTGCAGACGACAGCTAATACAGTTAACGCCAGATCACGAAAAGCGAGCAGAGTCGTTAATTCTGAAACAAGTACAAGAAGACAGTTTTCATGACGATTTGACAGCTCTGCAGAGTAATGGAAGATTACAGCCCGCCAGCCGCATGCTTCGGCTTAATCCAAAACTCGACGACGTGGGCTTGCTGCGTGTTCAAAGCCGACTAGAAGCTGGAAGAGATTTACCAATTGAATTAAAACAACCGATTATTTTAGAAGGGCGGCATTCTGTAACGAAGTTGATTATTGAATATAAGCACTGGCAGCTGGGACATAACAACATGGAAACTTTAATAAATGAATTGCGCCAGACATATTACATTTTGCATTTACGAAGTACAGTCAGATCAATAATCTCTCGTTGTGTTACCTGTAAGGCGAGACGAGCCCGCTGTGAACAACCCATGATGGCTGGCCTGCCGCCGGCACGACTTCATCATCACTGCAGACCGTTCACATACTGTGGTGTCGACTTATTCGGGCCAATGTAGATCACAATCGGCCGTCGACACGAGAAGCGATGGGGCGTACTTTTCACTTGTTTTAACACGCGAGCAGTGACAATTGAGCTAGCTGCGTCGCTTTCTACTGACTCAACTATACTGGCTATTCGACGCATGGCTGCACGACGCGGATATCCGAAGCAGATATATTCAGATTGCGGTACAAATTTCAGAGGAGCAGACAGAGAACTTCGGGCTGCAGCCCAAGAGGTGCTTGAAGATCAACGTCTGACAGAGGAGACCACGGCACTTGGTATCGAGTGGAGATTCAACCCACCTGATGCTGCACACATGGGCGAAGCGTGGGAGCGGCTCGTACGTAGCCTGAAGACGGCCCTGTACGCTACCCTGCATTCTCGTGCACCAAAGGAAGAGGTCCTCGCCACCTTAATCGCCGAGGCTGAAAACATAGTGAATAGCCGCCCTCTGACACATGTATCGCTAGACCCCAACGAGGAGGAGGCTTTAACGCCAAATCATTTCCTACTGGGAGCATCTAACCCACTGCCAAGACCTGGAGATTTTTCGGACCAAGATCTCTGTCTACGAAAGCAGTGGCGCATCGCTCAGCGACTGACAGATCATTTTTGGTCACGCTGGATTCGTGAATATTTACCAAGTCTTCATGAGCGAAGTAGATGGAATAGGGATGACGGGTGGGGTAATGTCGGCATAGGCGATCTTGTTCTGATTGCAGACCCTAACGCGCCTCGTAACGTTTGGCCGCGAGGCCGAGTTACTGCGACCACGCCGGGCCGCGACGGGCGCGTCCGCATCGTGGACGTCACCACGCGGGGCGGCACGCTGCGCCGGCCCGTGACGAGGGTCGTCACGCTGCTGTGCGCCGCCGCCGACCAGCCCGCTGCTGCTAATGCGACTGCCAGCTGCTGCCACCACTAAGGCTGCTCCCGCAGCGAGGAGGAGATTGTTGCAGAACCTTTTTGATGAAACTTTTACCTATTGTTATGATTTTATTTAAATATTGGAACTTGACACTTGACATTAAAAAATTATTGCTGAAAAGACTATCGAAGGAATTTTGATTTGATACAATTCATGTTAAACCCTAAGATCTTAATCGCCAAGTTTAGAGACATGAAATTACATTTTGCATTGGTGTTCTTCATTCTAGCCTGCTTCATTGCGGAGCAATAGGCTCATGGTAAATTTGAAATGCAATTTCAAATTCGAGTTCAAACCCACGACTCTCTGCTTGAGAGGCCACAGGTTAAATCACTTGGCTACTACCACCGCTGCGCTGCCGTGTCATGACAAAACACTGTAACTTGAGTTACAGTGTTTTGTGATAACACCGTTAAATTAAGTATTCGGACCCTAATCTATATACTAATATGCATGCTTTGAGTAACTGATTTTCTATCATAAACATTGAAAAACGTCATTGAAAATTACACTGTAACTCTTTAAGTATAGGGTCTTGATTAGACTGAACACTGAATTATCTCCAGATACCGTGTTTTGCCAAAACAAAACTTACCTTTTCCTCAGCTAGTATCAAAAGTTAGTGTTTTGTCGCAACAATCACACGAGAAATTTGGAGTCATGTTTTCAAGTCCTTGTTTATTGTAAGTCGGGACTTCTTCAAGGTAATTATCCTTTTTAATGACTAAGAAATATATTAAGATGAGAATGTTAGTTTCATGAATTGTGATATTAGCAATATATTACGAAATTAAATTTAAAGTAGTGTTTTCATTATGAGTATAATGTCATTAAGTATCACGTTACAGTGTTTTGTTATAGCAACTCTCGTATATTATCGATAAAGCACATTTCGACATAACATGTTTTTGCTTGAAAATTCATGTAAAAAGTATAAATTTTAACATTATTTTTCTTTGTCCACTACTGGTAGCACATTATCCGTGATTTGTCCAAATTTTATTGCAATCAGATCAATATTCTGTAGCCAACAGTAGAAAACAAAAGTTTGTGTCTGTAGAAAACAAAATTTTTTTGCTATTTCTGAAAAATAGGTGTTTTTTAGATACAATGTTTTGTCATAACACGGCAGCGCTGGGTATTATCCATACAATGTAAATAAAGACCACGATGTAAGTTTTCGGCAGATATTCTTGTGAGAATTTGTAAAATCTCAGAATTTCTCAGATGTTCGGAACGTATGATATGACATAAATATAGCTCTTCTTGTCTTGTGTTTTTATGTATTTAAGACGAAAAAGTAACCGGAAAAAGGTTAAAATAATATAATCATAGCACGATTAAACACAAACGATTCAGTAAATTAACAGCTTTTGATAAAAGACAAATTAAAATTGATCGATTATCGATATTTCCGTACAGCATATTTCGCGTACCTAATGCGCGCGTCCCTACATTCTCTATATTTGTCTTGTCACGATCGAAGAGCAGAACAGTTAACATCGAGGAGAGGTCGTGGAGGATTTTTACCATCTAGCCACCATCGCCGTTCGCCAATTACACCATGGCTGATACCGAAAAGGCGCCGCAGCCGCAGCCCCAACCACAACAGCAACAAGACCCAACATCCCAGCCGCAACAACCTAAAGCGGCCAAACAAAAGCAGGTCATTGGTAAGTTCCGCTACGCCATCTTAGTTTTTGGGCGCCCGGCATTATGTTATCGAAAGCACATGGCGGCTAAACAGTAAAACTTGTTTATTTCAACTTATTTCTGTCACTATTTCGGATTGGAACTGTGCTTTTATCAGCATCAATTAGTTTTTGTCGTTTTGTACTTATTTAATTTCCTAGGTTAGTCTTTGAAGCTGTATTGATCGTGTTTTAACCCCGGCGCACTATCTAGCAAGGCACTTAGTGCATCGCGACGCAGGCTAAATCAATACGGGAGATGCGTCCTGTTGCTGACGTTGTGATTCCACGCAGATTGATTGATTTTGTAGAGTTTCACTGCTCTCTTATACCTTAGTTACAAAGAATTCTATAGGTAACGCTTTGAGGGTTATCTTATCGTTAGGTATATCAGAATTCCAATTTACAACATAATTATTGATTGATCAACAAGTAAATAACGCCTGGTTTAAGTTAGGTTGTGATTGTGCTTCATGGTTGATTATTTGTTAGGTATTCATCTCCTTTTACCATGAAATAATTTTTATCATTTAATTAGACAAATATTTCCTTTTCCATAGCTGAAAAAGTATCCGGCACTGTCAAATGGTTCAACGTCAAGAGTGGATATGGATTTATCAACAGGTAATGAACTGGTTACAGAAGTTATATAAAGCGGGCTACAAACCATTAGTTTTAACTGTCCAGTCGAACTGCGTAAGAAATTAAATTTCGATTGTTCTACTGCACAGTTCCCAGTTTTGCCTACAAACATACGTTTTAACTGTACAGTTGAACTGACAATCTAATAGAAATTTCATTTCCTACACAGTTTGACTGTACAGTTAAAACTGATGGCTTGTAGCCCGCTTTAGTTTAGTGTGTCAATCCAACAATTTTCTTGATTTTAAAGTACCATGGATGTACCCCCTTTATTAAGTAATGTTCTAGATTCCTAATTTATAAACTTGTGTACTACCTACATGTTAAAATAAACTAATTATTACCAGCTACATAACATGTTTTGTTGTCAACTATTAATTCTGTAAAGCAATTCGGGATCAAAATAAACTATTAATTTTATACTGCTCTTTTGCACTAGGAACGACACTAAGGAGGATGTGTTTGTACATCAAACTGCGATCGCCCGGAACAACCCACGCAAGGCTGTGCGCTCAGTCGGTGACGGTGAGGCAGTGGAGTTTGCCGTGGTTGCCGGGGAAAAAGGCCATGAAGCATCTGGAGTCACTGGTCCCGGCGGCGAGCCAGTAAAGGGCTCGCCCTATGCAGCTGACAAGCGCCGCGGCTTCCATCGCCAGTCAGTTTTTTATGCTAAGCTTAACTTATTAAAAATCCTGTACATTGCTCTGTTTGTAACTATACAAGATCTATGAAACTTAACAATGTCTGATTTGTGTACATGTGTGCAGGTATTACCCTCGTCAAGGCGGCGGACGTGGCGGTGAGGGCGCTCCACGCAGAGGCGGCCTGGGGCGCCGCGGACCCCCGCCCACCCAGGGGGGCGCCCAGGGGGACGAGGGACAGGAGGGAGGCAGTGCACCGCCTCAGCGTAGGTAAGATAATACTCTGATGACTTTCTTATTATTTAGTTTTGTATTCCAAGTTGCTGTCATTAACCCTTTCTGTACAGTTACTTCCGTCGTAACTTCCGCGGCGGACGTCGTGGAGCAGGGCCAGGCCCAATGAACCGCGGCGGCGGAGGCTACCGCCGCATGCGCCCGCGCAACAACTATCAGGGGCAGCCTGGACAGGGACCGCCAGGCGGAGCCGGGCAGGGCCCGCGCCAGAATGGCCAGGAGGGCGAGGCTCCCGCCGCGCCTTCCTCCCCGCAGCCTCAGGTGGTCTTGCCGGCCAAGCCCAAGACCACCAAGCCAGCGGGCACCACCATCGAGACTACCACCAATGAGAGCCAGGCCTAAACACCCGGCACCATGGTGTGGCACAACCCTATGTAGTGCATGTTAATTCTAGCTGTGCCACACTCCATCACAATTTACTGTTTGTCTGTTCAACCAGTGTTGTTTCAATGTTGTATCAGGCTCTGATAAATGGGATCTTCGTAATTATAACAGCAAATTTATCTTTCATTGATGTATGGTGGGGAGGTACAATAAAAAAGAACTGCAAGTATAATGGTTTAAGATGTGATATTTTATTATAAAAATTAATTTATTCTTTTCTTAACTTTTGAAATTTTGCATTTTTACACGACTGCCCAAAGAAAGGTGTGTATTATTTTCAGGGTTCATTTATTTATGTAATTTTTACTTGCAGTATTTTTTCTTTGTCTACATTAGAATCTAAATCTTATTTTGAATCAAATCTTACAAGGCGACAAATTTGTGCAATTAAAGTTTGATTAAGAAAGGGATATGCAGGTCCAATGCCCCAATTACAATGTTTAATGTATTAAGAAAATTGTTTAATTAAGATTTTTTTTGTGCTGCATGATAAGAAAATTGTTTTTCTAAGTTGAAATTAGTAGTACTGTACCCACTGGAAGATTAAAAACTTCTTTATACCTGTGTGAAACTTATTTTATTTCAACCAAACCAGTATTTGCAGTAGTTCCTGTGAAATAAAAAGAGGGAACTACTAAGTTTTTTGTCGCACAGAGTTCTTTCACAAGAGATGAAGGAAGAACTGCGTTTGTTTTTACGTTTGTTCCTTCCTTCGCTTGTGTTTAGCACCATAGTTCTAGCCGCCAGTTCCCTAAATATCAGAATTCTAGTTTGCCGACTTACCCTACTTCAAAAAAACAAAATTCCCAGAATACCAGACTTTCCTATCATCGTGTTTTCCTCTATATAGGATTGCCATGTGTTCCATTCAAAACCGAATTACCATAATACCAGTGAAATCACCAGGCTCGTAAAACACGAATCCCTGGCCTTCCCACGACGACCACGACCTGCCTGTCGAGCCTGGTGATTTCACTATCTGGTAGACTGGTATTATGGGAATTCGGTTTTAAATGGAACATGGTGTACTATTGAAAACAAGCTTTTTTTGGCAATCCGATATAGAGGAAAAACACGGTTACAGGAAAGTCTGGTATTCTGGAAATTTAACCTAACTTTAAGGATTATTTGCGGTGGTAGTTCCTTTTGAAGGAACAATTGAGTTTTTGTTTTACTCCAGTACGTATTATTCGGAGTACTATTCAAAGGAACTAGATACCGCAAATAATCTAACTTTAAGCAGCAACTTATTTATTCGCAATCTAGGTAAATGATCCTTGGTAAAAGTGAATTATGTATGGCGGGATATATTTATTTTTTAGTTTGGCGCAAGTGCTTATTGAAATTGAAACCCGAGCAAGTGAATGATTGGTAGATCAGGGGCAGACTCGTGGTCACACCATTAATACCATTATAGAGACTTATCCTTCCGCTTTTTTTTCCGCAAAAGTATATAGGTAGGTTAGGTATCTGTATGCTCGAAGGGCAAATAGGCTAGAAATATAATAGGAGCTCCGTCGAATAGCAATGGTGTGACGAGTGGTCCCGATAGATCGATCGAATCCCGAGCGAGGCAAAAGAATCCAGTACGCTTAGTATAAGTTTTACTTCACCAAAATACTTCTCGATCGCGTTTACGTAAACATTTCAATTCTATGGAAACATGGACGCGCGGCCGCGGAGCGCAGTCCATGTTTCCCTAGTAATTGATTTTTTTACGTAAACGCGATCGAGAAGTATTTTGGTGAAGTAAAACCAGGGGGGGCACTTACATATATCACACTTTTCATGCGACTACAGCGATCTCTGGTTGTTTGTTAAAGAACTAAATTAGCGGCCATCTTGGTTGACTTGTCAAACTTGTCAGTTGTCATTCATCGGCCATGGCCATGGCGTACCAAATTGTACGGTCAAGGACTTTAATTGATAGGCCACTTGCCAATGTTCGTATTTTAGCCGTATAGTGCAAATCGGGTTTAGCCGCTTATACTTCGTATATGCTGATTTGAATTAGACGGCTAAAATACGAATAGTGGCAATTAGCCTATCAATTAAAATTACGCGTAATTATAGCTGTACATCACTACCAACATATACATATAGATAGGTATACATCTATAGATACGTCACATTAGTTCTTCACCAGGGCGTAGGGCAGCAGCACCTTCCATACATGCAAATTTGACCATAGAGTTGCCACTCTTGTTCATATAATATTACAATACTCTTTGAGTAAAACTTATACTAAGCGTACTGGGCGTCGCAAGGGTTTCAAAGCACAGAGACTAAACTTGCTGTCGAGCGAAACTCAATTTTGCACCTTTGACAAAAATAATAGATTGAAGAAAGTAATTTGAACAGTTGGAAATCAGTTCTTATGGGAACGTGCACATCGTCGGTGCTGCCAACTGGTGCCATCAATTTTACCGTTTTACCCTGATAAGTTTATTTTACTGACCGCATAGTGTCTCTTCTGTCGCGTTAGTGCTGGTGCCTATAGGGAACGCGTACATAGACGCTGCTGCCAACTGGTGCCATCAATTTGAATGTTTTACCCTGATAAGTTTCTTTTACTGTCCGCATAGTGTCTCTTCTGTCGCATTAGTGCTGCCGCCTATAGTTACTGCACGTTCCCTATACCGTGGGATTACTGCAAAATACGTCCATATTGTATTCCTCGTCTCTTTATATTTTAAGAAAGTCTGGACGGATCGAATTCAAGAGTTTGGGAGAATACCTATTGTTAGACTATAGGTATAAAAATAAGTAGTCATTTTTAATCCCCTTTTGTAAATCAGTATGTCATGGATTTATGTTTATAATAAAATATTATTCGTACATTGCAGCAGTTCCCTAAAATTAAAATAAGTGGCTGAACGTGAGAGAATGTCAATGTCAGACTTGATTTTGGCGGGAGCTTCATTTTTTTTTCCTGGTTCGTCCGTTCGGACAGGCTAAGGTCCGGGACCATATCGCCTCGTCATCAGTTGCGGGAGCTTCAGGAAAAAAAGTACGGAATGAGACGATTTGATGCATAGACTTAATACTTACCTAACCTGGACTGAGTACTAACTTTTATTAGTCAATCAAAAGTGCATATTACCAAGCCATACAGTTTAATAATGGCAACTAGAGACAGCGATCCGAGAGATAACAACAAACTAGAGAAACTAGAGTGTCCCACTCGCACCAGTACTTGATCACCCTAATTAGAACGAGATGCAACTCTCTGTTTTGTTTTTTTTTCGGGCTCACTTTTTTGCCGCAGTACTCAGACCAGGTTAGGCATTAAAGTCCATGGATTGATGTTAAAAAAAAAAAAAATTTGCGTGTGAGGTAATTTAATAAACTGATGACGAGGCGATATGGTCCCGGACCTTAGCCTGTCCGAACGGACGAACCAGGAAAAAAGGTAATTAATAAAATTAAAACTAGTTAATGTACATCTGCAGTTTTATTTAACAGCAAGTATTTTTACACTATAGGTATAGGTACTAGGGGCGTTCAATAAAAAGTGAGAATGAGTATGTTATAAACAACTTTTACTAAATGTCATTTTATTTTTCGACATAGTCACCTTTTAGCATAATACACTTAATATATCTTTTTTCTAAACTTAAAATTCCATTTTTAAAAAAGGTCTCATCTTGAGTACTTAAAAAATCTTGTACTGCAGCGACTACCGCGTCGTCGTCTTCAAATTTCTGGCCTCTCAGGTATTGTTTCAATCTCGGAAATAGGTAGAAATCACTGGGAGCGAGATCTGGTGAATACGGAGGATGCTTAAGGATATCGAACCCAGAATCACGAATTACAGCCATTGCAACGGCGGACTTGTGTGCCGGGGCATTGTCCTGGTGGAACAGCACAACTTTCGAGAGTTTACCTCGCCGTTTTTCGCGGATCTCATTGCGCAATGTTGCTATTTGTTTGGCGTATAATGTGCCCGTAATAGTGGCTCCATGCTCGAGATACTCAATCATTAATACCCCTTTACCATCCCAAAAAACAGAGCCCATGACCTTACCGGCAGATGGGCTCACCTTGAATTTCTTCGGAGTTGGAGATGATGGCCTTTTCCATGTCATAGACTGCAGTTTCGTTTCTGGGTCGTAATGATGGAGCCATGTTTCGTCCATTGTTATAAATCGCACCAAAAAAAGTTCCCGGTCTTGCTGCATCAGGTTCAAAGCTTCTTGACAAATCTCTAGTCTAGTTTGTTTTTGCGTGTCAGTAAGCATTCTTGGTACCCAACGCGCAGATACCTTTTTCATACCCAAGCGTTCATGTAAAATATTATGCACGCTCCCCGTTGAAATCTTTACATTTTCAGCAATAAAACGAACCGTGACACGACGATCCGCCAAAACTGAGTTTTCGACTTTTTTCACAATTTCTTCAGTTACTGCTGTAGTAGGGCGTCCGGAGCGGGGGTCGTCCATTGTCGATGTTCTTCCACGTCTAAATTCGGCGCACCAACGTGCGACTGTCGAATACGGAGGAGCATTAGACCCTAAAGTGTCCCGCAAATCCAAATTGACTTGGTCCGTAGAAAAATTTTTCAAACACAAGTATTTGATAACGGCACGCAGTTAAATTTTCTCCATTTTCGCTAACGTACTCAATAGCATTGCAAAGAAATTACCGTTTTTTTTTTAAACAAAAGACAGTTAGTTTTTTTTTTCATAGCAATCAGCTAGATAGATTAGCTTTACCGGCCAGTATTTAATTTCGTAATATTAAAAGAGTTTGCATCTCATTCTCACTTTATATTGAACGCCCCTCGTACGTTGATAAGTCTGACGCCAAGGAGTTCAAGATTTTTACATAAATTAGTAAATAGAAATACCAACCTACCTATATATGTATAATGTTGAAATAATACTATAGTGCGACTCGTTAGTTCCCTAAGTGAGTTCCTTTTATTCGTTTAAATGATTGTAAGTAGGTGCCTCCTGATTTTCTAGTTTTATCTTTCTTACAGTTGCTCTTTTGCTAAGCCAGCTCTTTGACTTACGGCCTTATTAAGTATTTCATTAAAATTGGTGGTGCACTAGCCATTGATCCAACTTTCGACGCAGTTATTCCCACTCATTTCTCAGTCTATGGGTGTGTCCACAATGTAACATTTTAGCGTACCTATAGTCGGCGCCATAATTCGAGAGACAACTTTAAGAATTCATTTTGCTCAAATGTTGCCACAGACGGGGTAGTGCTGTTCGTGTCGATAATAAAAAAAAACATTACGGCTTTGGCTACCTGTGGTATTTATTCATTACATACGGTGATATGATTTAACTAATTTAACAATTTACATTTCAATAGTAAAAAAACCCATCTTATATCAAATCATATAGTCCAGTCGACACTGATTATCGATATCGGCCACATCACTATTTAATTTCGTCTAACCCTGGTAACCCTTTACTTGTCAAGCTTGTCTCTCGAATTATGGCGCCGACTATAGTATGGTATGGTACAGTCAATCAATTTGATTCCTAGGCCACTATAATAACCCCTAAAGCCTGAAACCCCATGAACAGTAAATAAATCTGTAATTTTGCGAGCTGTTCTTTTTTTTTGTAAATTTTTTTATTTAATTTTTTATTTATTTTTATTTAGCCTAGTTTTGTGTCCCACTGCTTGGCAAAGGCCTCTCCTCTCTTGCTCCACTCCTGCCTATCAAAGGCGAGCTCCCGCCATCCCAAAAAAAATATACTAATTTAATTCTTTACTGGAGTACTTCCATACCCTTCAGTTATAACGGGTAATTTTGTAACACCCTGTATAAGCAGTAGGGACCATAATTCGAGAGACAAGCTTGACAATTAAAGGGTTACCAGGGTTAGACAAAATTAAATAGTGATGTGGCCGATATCGATAATCAGTGTTGACTGGACTATAATGATTTGATATAAGACGGGTTTTTTTTACTTCCTTTAATGATATCTTACATTGAAATGTAAAGTGTTACATTAATTTAATCATATCACCGTAAGTAATGAATAAATACCACAGGTAGCCAAAGCCGTAATGTTTTTTTTTATTATCGACACGAACAGCACTACCCTGTCTGTGGCAACATTGAGCAAGCAAAATGAATTGTCAAAGTTGTCTCTCGAATTATGGCCCCTACTATAGAACCTTGTCCCTTGTCCTTGAACTACATAATTACACCGTCAGTGCGGGTCAAAGGATTATCAACTTTCTGATCACAACAAGCAAAGAGTTTATAAACGTTTTTGCTCCATGACATAAGAAGAAAGAGAAGCTTTGATAGACGGCCAGTGACAATTCAAGTTACGAAAGCTGGGTCCACATTTTTATCATTTTGTCGTATCGCTAATCGTATCTCCGTCGCGTTGCACCGACGCGTATCAAGATCGCTAGTGTGGACGCAGAAACAGCGCGATCATGCGGCGCGCCGTATCTGATCGCTCGGGATCGATGTTGATACGCGTATATTATATACCCAGCACACTCGCGATCGGATACGCGTATCAAGATCTGTACCTCTACCATGAGTTTACACTAGTTTACAGTGACCGTACTCGCTAGCGACGGCGTAAATGATTTGTATGGAGAATTGTACATCCGTAAGTGACCGCTAGAGGCGCTGTACAATTCTCCATACAAATAATTTACGCCGTCGCTAGCGAGTACGGTCACGTAAACTAGTGTAAACTCATGGTAGAGGTACGGTAAGTATGGACGTGTTTTGATACTATATCACGATACGAAGTGATGATTTGATACGCGATACGCCGTGATCGCTCTCGAGGCGTTTTTCCCCGATCATCAAAGGGGCTACGGATACGCACTTGGCAAGTTTGTACGTGTACCGATCCGAGCACCGATCAGACCAGAGCAATGCTGTGGCAGCAACGAGAGTTGCAGTTTGTTTTGATTATTGAAAATATGGATAACGAGACAGTAATTCGATTAATTGAGGCCTACAAGACCAAAGAAATATTATGGAACCCCTGCCACCATAACTACTATAATCGATCCATCATCTTCCAGGTATTATTACGCCTTCCACTTCAGTATCTAATGTTCTTGGATATAGATTGAGGGAATTTGGGCTTTGTCGTAAAAAGTTATGAAAATAATATGAGTGCCGTATTGCCCCGGGGCGGTCTATCGTCCTACACTACCAAAACGTAATATCTAGAATATCAGTGACATTAAATTTGAACCTTAATACTATGACGATACCGTTTGTTTTTCAATATGAATGTTGTAGTGGCACGTGGCTAACTCGGTAGCTAGCGGCTTTGCGATAATAGAGACAATGGCCTTTGTTAAGTTTTTAAGGGCTCGAAGCGAAAAATTCACCTGGGAAGATTTCTACTATACGCTACGGTTAGTATGGACGCATTTTTTCGCGCGACGATGCTAGTGATACGGTGTGCCCAAAGTGAGCGTCCATACTTAGGATACGCGAGCTTGATACGATACGCGTGATCGTGATCGGCAAAATGATACAAATGTGGACCCAGCTTAAGCAAACTCCTTTCATATCTAATCTATCTAATCTAATACCTTTAAACGAGCAATTCTTGTATATATATTACTAGCTGTTGCCCGCGACTCCGTCCGCGAAGACTGGGGGGGGGGGGGATAAAAAATAGCCTACGACCTATTCTCAGACCTACCGAGTGTAGAGAAAAAAGTTTCATACAAATCGGCCAAGCCGTTTCGGAGGAGTTCGGTAACAAACACCGTGACACGAGATTTTTATATATATTAGATTTATAACCAGAATCTCAGAAACGGCTCCAACGATTTCGATGAAATATGGTATGTGGGGGTTTTCGGGGATGACAAATTGATCTCGCTTGGTCTTATCTCTGGGAAAACGTTTGGTACCGAGTTTGAGCCTCGGAGCTCGGTCGCCCAGGTACTTTATTATTGTAGACACAATGTTCGCAAAATCAAGATGTCATCATGACTTACTTCACGCAATAATCACTGCCGCAGAAGATAAACAAATCGAGTCATTTCATTATGACATGGTTCCATAGTGGCCTAGGAATCAAATTGGTTGACGTACCTATCTCCGTCGTAGGTATGCACGCGAAAAGATACGCGATCATGCGACATTCCGTATTTGATACATCAAGGTAACGGCAGCGATTTCCGTGGTATTCAAAATCGGCATTCTATTCCGTGGTATTTTTATTTATGCGTTTTGTGATGTATTTAAGAGACTTGCAGTAAATTTGCTCATACAGGAATAAAAGTAATTTTTTGTCAACGAAATTAACAGCACTAGTGAACATATATCAAGCAAGGGGCCATAGAAATTGTCAGTAAACGCAACGTTGCCGCAGAAGCAGGTAGCGTCATACAAACGCAAGATACCTCGCGTAAGTACAACCGTGTTTCTAATTAGTGATTTGGATAATAAATATGACAGTTACTTTAATGTTGCGGTTTTGCAATGTTAGATAGTAGTTTCTTTTATGACTTAAGATCATAATTTTTTCATATTTTTGGACAGAAATACGTTAAAAACGGTAAATTAAATACAGCGGAATAAGCATCCATATTTTTGCAGTGGCAGATTATTCCGAGGTATGCCTCGGCTTAAGATGTAACAATACTTTCCATTCCGAGTTAATTTATTTTAAATTTTGCTTAGCACTTATATTAAATATTTATGGAAATGTAATCTTTAGCTAATACAGCAGGTAAAGAGCAATATCCGTGGTATTAAAAAGTTATCAGAACTCTTAATTTTTAAAGATTCGCTGATCACAATAAAGTATGTTTTCTTAGAAACCCTTAAATATACAAGTCATTTTACTTTTATGAAAAATTGAAGTATTTTGCTTGTTAAGATATGAAAGTTGAGTTTTTTGTGAGGATTGGAATATGAGCTTTCGATTTACATTAAAAAAATCTCTGTTTACTTGTTTTTTTATGGGTCGGAATTATGTTTTTTGATAACCTGGATTGAAGATAAATCCGATGGTGGGAAAACCCCAACACACGGAAATAGCATATATGGGAATCTAAATCCGTGTTACGAAGAATTTGTACCCCTCGGAATTATCTTCTCATATAATGTAATTCCGAGTGGTATTGCCAACAAAATTGAAATTTAGGGTACCGTAAAATTGGATATAAAGTCACTGTCAATTGAAATTGCAAACAATGTAAAACAAACCTTGTATTTAAAATGTCTTTAATTTCCATTTTCCCACATCAAATACTGCTAAATCCATGTGTTATTTAATCTATACTTACCACAACATTATCCTAAATTAATTAAGATATAAGTAATTATAAGAATTATTTTTGATAGGTACAGTCCTCAAAATTAAATTATTATTCTTATTTAAGTATCTCTACCAGTAAACCTTTCTTTTCTAACTTTTCCATACTTTCTGGCCATTATTAATTTGATCTCTAACTTGTGTCCATAGTTCTGTATTTTTGTAGTAAATCATACTAATTATTTTTTTAATTTATGATGTGTTTTTTTTAAGATAGGTTATTAAAATATTTAATTCTGCGCAAAATATACAGACGCTACAAAAAATATTTTTATTGTACGGAACCAAGCAAAATATTTAGTCGTTGCCCACGGAATTGTCAGCCAAAACACACGGAATTAGATTTACTTCGATTTACTAGCTATATACCACGGAATAAGAATTTTTCACATTCCTGCCTTTAAAAAATATTTTTTACTATTAAATCATCCAAGACAAACTACAAAAGTAAAAAAAATCAAAGTTCACTTAAGGTACTCCTAAAAAAAAAATATTTTCTGACTCTATTTTATTCAGAAGTGCTTATTTTTTTGATGTATTTGAAAAATGTCCTTAAACCCCACGGAATTCGCAGCCGTTACCTTACGGGTCATGTTGCATCGCGTATTATAAATAAGTAATAATTTAACTAAATGCTCTAGTAAAGCTAGACCATTAGTTAAATTAAATACCAAAGTGAGCATCCATCGAGCTTGATCTCGGTAAGCCTTTTAGAATATCGTGTTATAAATGATACAAAATTATGTCGACTCACCATGAAAGAGCCAAATTCACAAAAGGCCTACGCAGTGCATCTTTCACTGTCAACACTATCGACTTTGTAAACGATGAGATGTTTACAGTTTGATGGTTGGCCTGCTCAACCACTAAGGCCCTCCCATAAGGCTACGCAAATCTTCGGTACCCGACGATTTTGGTCTCTAAGTGACTACCGCAGATTTAGACATTTCCACTGCCAGATCTAATGAAGCCGCACGTAAAAGCTAGTTAATACTTTATTTTTACCTAATGAAGTAAATAATACACTTTAATCAAGTTTTAAATTATTACCATTCACTTAACTCTAAACTTGGCAAGATTTCTAAAGAGTAAAGAAATAAAATAAAAAAATCTTAATGTTTGTTTGTTTTATTGTATTTTGTGTGTATTGACAACTTGTAAATTATTCCGTATTAATGTTTTAGTTTTATTTTTATTTTAACAATGTATCTTTAAATGCACTCTTCCAAAGATTCATGATCTTTAAAGAGACACTGCCAGGTTAAGGTTCCAATATAGTTTGCTGTGTTACTAAGAAATAAAAACGAATTTAGGGCAAATTACGGTGTTCTTACTATTAAGAGTATCTAACTATATTGAAAAGATAGGCTGCTCGAAACCTAAAATAAGTATTTTTCTTATTCAGGTGCCACTGATAAAGCTACATCAACAAAAAACTTTTTAACAAAAAAATTAGACCGCCGAAAAAACTGAAAAGAAAAAATAATACCTTTTTTGTTTGACCTTAATCTAGGTACCAGTTTGAAGTCGGTGCCTCAGCACTAGCCAGGAGGAGTGGACCTATAGTCGTCTACCTGATTGGCTTCTATCACTCCCCCTGGCTCGTGCTGAGGCACCGACTTCAAACTGGTACCTAGATTAAGGTCAAACAAAAAAGGTATTATTTTTTGCTTTCACAAAACTTCTTTGATTTTTAGTGTCTCGGTTATTTCATTTTTCGTTTTAGTCCGCTCAGGGTTGTATACTTGGCAAGTGAAATATACTAATTATTATGTTTAAGAAATTTTGTTATTATTATTTGCTTTTACAATTTACAAATTATTTATTTACGCATGTAGTCTTATGTATGTATGTAGCTATTAGTGTGCAGTTTATTTATTTATCTATCTAAACAGCGATCTGGGTGTCACCAACGGTACTGGCTGAAAATCAGCGCTGGGGTGCTTTAAACGCCTCAGCATTATGCTGAGCCAGTGTCCGATTTGCAACCGCAATGACACATTCTATCTTTAGCTTTAGTGTTGCCTTTTGTTTTGTAAAATATTGATGATGTGTCTAGTGATGTTGTAAATAAATGTATTTTCTTTCTTTCTTTCTTTTCAGTTTTTTCGGCGGTTTAATTTTTTTTTTTAAAGTTTTTATTTTATACTTTTTTCCCATCCTTGGGGTATTTTTTTTTCACCTCACTAGCTCGGAAAGCCCTTTTTGAATGTTTGACATCTATTGAGAAAATCGCTTTTTATCCACTTGTGAAGAAAGAGTTTTGACATTTGAAGGCAGTTTAAGTGATATTTGACAGCTAACAAAACGCAAAACGTTAAAAGTGCTGAATTTTGAACATCACATATTAATTGCGTCGAGTAAAAAACACTAAATACAGTCTTACAACTTTATTTTAATTCATAAATATCAGCATTCAACATTAACCTTCATTATTGTTGTAAAAATGGATAAAATGTTCTGACAGTCCAAGTAAGTCGATGTGCGAACCAAACGCATCCGAAATAATAAAAAAAAACTTAAGTCAATCAAAACTTTTCAATTAATTAAGCCGTCAATGTTAAATATTCGCATGTTTTTCTAGTTATTTTGTTATTAAAAATGAGTGATTCGAGTGAAGAACACGTATTAACACCTGTGGAATTACGGGAAACCGTGCAAAATGCGGAATTGAGCTTGCGGAATGTCGGTATTGGAGTAGTTCCATAAAGACTGGATATGCTTAGGCTATTTTGCATTATTTTTGATTTTACCAATACTTCAAAATTAAAGTATTGACAAAGAGGTAAATAAATAATAATTGATAGTACAAACTCTTTTTCTTATTTTCCTCGCTGTAGTGAGGTGAAAAGTTTTGTGTTATACACGGGTGAAAAGTTATTTTACGTCTCGTGTGTTGAAACACTCGCTATCGAAAGGATTCTATTTTTGAACCACTCGCTTCGCTCGTGGTCAATCATAGAATCCTTTCGATAGCTCGTGTTTCAAATGAACACTCGCAGGTAAAATACAACTTTCCCCCCTTGTATAACAAATAACTATTTCCAAATTTATATAATACCAACTTCAAGGTATACCCTATCCAAAAAAAGGATTATGAAAATCAGACTACTCTGTAAAAAGTTAGTCAAACATCCCCTGTTTTCCTACCCTTAGGGTAGGAATATTAGTTCCAAATTTACATGGGACCACCTTTTGGGTATATGTTTTCCAATAAAAAAAAGAATCATCAAAATCCGACTAATCTGTACTAAGTTATGCGTGGTCATATAGTACAATCAGTAACTGAACAATCAATCATCCCCTGTCTTCCTACCCTTAGGGTAAGAATATTATTTCCAAATTAAAATGGGACCACCCTCGGGGTATACGCTTTCCAATAAAAAAGAATCATCAAAATCGGACTACTCTATAAAACAATATTTACTACATAAAAAAATATACACGTCGACTTGAGAACCTCCTCCTTTTGTTTTCGTCGGTTGAAAATAGAGCTCGCAGACTGATTGCTGTTGTTCGATAACCTGAGGCCAGATCAGAAATAGACAGTATCTAGCAGGGATTCATTTGCAGGGATTGAAAATAATAATCAAAATACAATAATTATGTCAGCTAAAAATAAAATTGTTAGGTGTATGTAGGCCAGCACCAAGGGACGTCAATTGAATAGAACCGTCCGAAGTTTATAAAGCGAATCCGCGATTTGCTCTCAAGAAACGCGCGCCGTGCTCGTATCAGTAAGTCGTGGTGTGTAAAGGCCCTTATAAATATCAATGGCAAGTGCAACACAACCACCACCGTCTCCAACTCAGAGTGATCCGCAAACGATATCAGTTCTGCCTCAACGAATGGCTGAAGTGCGCGCGCGCACTTTCAAAACTTTTAAACATATACGCGGTTTCTGAAAAAAATTGTGATACCCAAAGTGAGTTACTCTTATAAATAAGAAAATGTAACGAATAACCTAAGTTCGAATTAATCGTGTCAACATTAATATTTAAAAATAAACAAGAACTTTCATTTTTGCATAATAAGTACTCGATAGAGAACAAACCTAAAATATGTACCTATGTACTTTTCTTGATTATTTTTGTCTCTTTAGTAGAGTATTTAGTTAATTTTCGGTAAGTTTAATTTCTGGGAAAATACTTAGAACAGGTTTTTAAGGCCTGTTATTACTTTCAATTCAAATGATGTGAACGCGTTCTGTGACCTCCACCTCCTTGTCCGGCACTCGGCAAGCGATTGCTCACTTAAGTCGTTGTATGTAAGTGTTATATCTTTGGATTGCGTGATCATTTTAAAGGTCACGAAATCCGACTTAAATAAAATATATTTTGGTAGAAACCCAACTACTTACGAGGGTTGCTACGAAAGTTTTTAGCTGTATCAAAACCATTCTTTTTATTTTGTAAATTACTTTAATATTTTTCAAAATATACCCCTCCAAGGTCTACACATCGCCTCATTCTAAAAAACCAATCCTCATAACACTTAAAAAACGCGTTCTGCGGTAGGTCGAAGAAAAGCCGCTCAAATTCTTGTACTGCCTCGTCCGAATTCATGAAAGTCCGGCCACGCATCATTTTCTTTACAGTGGGGAATAAGAAAAAGTCACACGGGGCCAGGTCAGGGCTGTAGGGTGGATGCGACACCATCTGAACGCCTGTGCTGTTCAAAAAGTCCATTGTTTTTGCTGCAGTGTGTGCTGGTGCATTATCTTGGTGGTAAAAAATCCCCGAATGCCGCTCTTTGGGCGTTCCTCACCCAGTTTTTCGAACGCTTGGGGTAGACAAACTTCGGTGTACCACTGGCTAGTAACTGTTCTTTGATCTTCAAGTGGAATTACAGCCACTGATCCACTGCGACGAAAGAAAACGGCGATCATTTTTTTGTTGACACTTCGGCCTCGAGCAATTTTTAAAGGCGGTCCGTCTTCTTCAAACACCCACTGCATAGATTGCTGCTTTGTCAGGGGGTCATAGCAGTATATCCAAGACTCATCAGTAGAAGGATGTCAGAAACCTGCTGGGAATGGCCTCCGTCAAATTTGCTGAGCATAAACTGACACCAATCTACACGCTGGGTTTTTTGCTCTGCGGTCAGCAAATGTGGTATCCAACGCAACGCGACCTTCCTGACGCGAAGATGATCATGTAAAATGCTTAAAACTGCGGGTGATCCAATGCCTAGTTCATGTTCGATTTCCCGAAGCGTAATATTCCTTCGTTCCTTAATCAACCACTCGGCTCTGATCACGTTTTCTGGCGTTACTGCACTTGACGGCCGTCCTGGTCTCGGCTCATCTTTGATGCACTCTCGTCCCCGTTTAAACCCGCGGTACCAATACGAAACTGTGGCTAACGATGGAGCGGACGTCACAAATGCAACGTTTAAATTTTTGTGAGATTCCTTGAATGTTAAGTTTCTTTTATAGTCATAGAATATCATAGCACGAAATGCTTCTCGCGAGAGCTCCATTGCAAAAACAAAACTGGACTGACATTGTCAACAAAAAAATTAAAAAAAGAAAATGTTACTGGCCAGTTTGCAATGTCACTATACAAAGAGGTTAATAGATAAATTATCTTTAATTTATCATGCAATTTAGGAATAAAATATTTATAGTTTTCATACAGCTAAAAACTTTCGTGGCAGCCTAGGTAAATTAAATATTTATTAGAAAACGCGGGTGTTATGTTAGGTACTGCAATATTTAGTCTAGCCTCTTATGGATGACGTGGGTGACCATCCGTAGCGTCTTCCGAATAGTTTACCACGTCTAATTTGAATGGTTCAGATGTTATTTATTACACAAATAAAAACCTATTTTGCCTGACTGCCTATTTTTATGTATTATTCACATAGAAATGTGGGTACAATAAAGAGTACTTAATTGTAATGTATCTATTGTAAGTATTGTATAAATAAAATAGAGCGCGCTTTGGCCCCTGATTGAACAGCAGCATGTGAAGATTTTTCGTTGCACTAACCAGTTATATTTTTAATAATTAAATATGAAGGACATGTTTTTTGTGATATGTTTTTCTGACTGGGTCTCTCTTGGTCGCCACTCTGAATTTCTCTTGAATCTTCGCGGTCATTGAACGCATGGCTGTCGTTCTTCGGGGGGGTTCATGTTGGTTCTGCTAAAGAAAAAAATAAGTCAAATTCATAATTATAACAATTAGGTACCAATAAAGGGGACCATAATGTTGATTTGTTATTGACCAGAGTACCGTAAGGTCGGGGTACTTTGACCCATTGGAGGCTTACTTTTTTTTTATTTTTTTTTTATTCTCTTACTACCTCAGACGTTGCCTGAGCCTATGTTTACAAAAATCATTGACATTCCAGTTCTCGCTTTTTCTCACCCTATCGTGCCACATACTTGGGTCTTTCTTGCATGCATCCACATTCCTTCCAGTGGGTTCCCGACCCTTAAAACTTCACTAACTAGCTACACTTAATTACTATGCACACATACTTTTTATTTATCATCTACCATTCCGGCCTCTATTACCATACTCGTCCATCACACAAACCGTCCACTTTGTCACGCTTCATCTTATTTACTTTTCTTAAAACTATTAGGAGAGCGGGTTATGGGGTACATTTATTTACTTACTTACTTTGGCCCATATGAAAACCACATAAAAACATAAAATAAAAACATAAAAACGTGAATTGATCAAAGGCCAATGTTACCCTTCAGGGCCAAAGTAACCCGACTTTACGGTATACAATTCTCTATACAGTGTAAGCAATTAGGTAAGCGTAAGTGTAAATAATTAGGCACAGTACCTACCTATAAAATTCGAGTTTCTCTTATATTACCTGTTCGTTTTCTATTCTCCTTATCGTGCCCTAGAATATTATTATTTAGTCTAACTAAACTGATCGACGGCGGAAAAAGTCAAAAATATATTTATCAGATGATCAGAAGTTACCTACAAGATAAATTCTAGACTGCGGAAATTTACGGCCGCTTTACTTTTGTACTGTTTTATATCTAGATTAGGTACAGCAAAGACACCTGCCAACTCCCATTTTTCAGGTGAATGTTGGGTGAATGTCTAAGATGTTTCAAAAGGAAATACTTATCTTGAATTGATGTCATTTTGTTATATGTATTAGCCGGGCACAAGGTTAGCGAGAACGTACTTAGTTACTTGAATAGGGAAATTATATGTATTATGAGTCTTTTGAGAACGGGATCCATGACTGTTTTAATTATTTTTTAGCTAAACTAATATGTTGTAAAATGGCACTGCTTAATTTTGGGAATATTGCAATATACTTAATAATACAATATTAATCACAAAAATAAACATTAAATTTTTAGTTTTTTGTAATATGTGCAAAAATGTTATATTTAGTGGCCTGGCCATAAGCTACATTATGACTTCAATGGCCTCAAACCTTGAAGCCTCTCGAATGCGCAACGAAAGTAGGAAAAGTTCAACAGCGATTATACTTCGCAGTGTGTATCGATGCGATACGCATATGTTCTCGTAATATCAACAAACTGATTTTAAATTTAATTACCGCAGTAAATTTCACTGATTTCCTTTACAACACTTTGAACTAATATTTAAGAATAAAGTCAGGTTCTGGTTAGGTCAATTCTTCGTCAAAGAGTACCATATACATTGAAGATATTATGAAATGACAAGGTTTTAAGGTTCGTCACTTTTCGATGTTAACTCATTGACATAGAGTCAAATTGTGGTGACGAACATTTTCATTTCGCGAATGTACAGGTATCGTCACGAGACTTGAGGTCACGCACACAACAACATGTCTTGTAATGACAGCGCGATTTTGACATTTATTCGTACCGATAGCAAGTTCAACACACTCAACAGTGAATTACGGATAAAGTAACGGATAGTTTAAGGGATAAGTTCGCCTTTGTACATCTGTTTCTTTTGTTAACTAATAGTTTCATGTTTTTATGTAGGTACAATGAGTTTTACATACATAATATTATATACAATTACAAGATTGACTAAAAATAAAATATTTTGATCTGTTTTATTTAAATCAGATAAGCATATTTTTCGCAATTTATAAAATACCGTTTTTTTGTAGCGAATATTTCTTACCAGTTTCAAATTGCTTTATTCCGAAAATAGGTTAGGTATATGAAAAATAAAAATATAATATGCATACTTAGTATTGCCTTTGGTATTGCGTAGGTATTTGACCATAAGATCATACTTATAATTTACATTTTCATTCACTCACTCATTTCATTCATTCAATAGGTACTTTTTTTGCAATCAATACTTTATGTAGCTGTGTGTGTAATTATTCGCCTCAAATTTTGTGACGTTGTCTATAAGTAATAAAGTCAGATTATAGTTAAATCAATTCTTCGTCAACGAGTAGGTACAATATCTACAAAGATTTTTAGGTAGATATATGAGATTTATTTAGGATGTTTCATACAAAACAAGGCACAAGAAACAGAAATACTGAGAGATTTGTTGAAAAAATCAAGTGCCAATGCAATGGAATGCTAACCATGAAGCGCATTCAATCGTCTAAAACAAATAATTTGTCAAACATCAGCCTTAGCTCATTTTAATGGTAAACTCAAGCCAGCCAAGCTCAAGCTCAAGCCAGTCGAGATAGTCATCCAATTTGCTACACTTCAAAAACAATGACGTTGCATCAACAGCGCATGGTTCACGAGCCCATCGAGTTTGGACTCGTTTGATTCGTCTTGACGGGTACTTTGATCCCAGAAGTAACCAGGGTCTGATGATGGAGCTGGAAGATGTCTAAAGGCTTTCAACAATAAAACAAAAATAAATGGCTATGAACACTTTTCGATAGGCAAGTTATCATAGGCATATTTGTTTATAAATTATATTTGATTAAAAATATGTCTCATCGAGTTAACAGATCGGTGAAGGTCTATCTTCAACGGCTCTTAGACCACAAGGTATCAGGCTAACCAGTTAGTCATACCATACTGGAATTATCGTGATGAAATACATGTCCTAAAGCCTAGGTACCTACCTAGGCAAACTTTCACTAAAAGGTAATCGTCTGATTATACACCTACGAAACCGCGACCAGACATAACATTAAAACCGGCCAAGAGCGTGTCGGACACGCCCAAGATAGGGTTCCGTAGCAGGTACGAAAAAATCTTTGCATACTTTATTAATGTGGTTGTTTTGGTCCCAACGTCGGCGGTACAGCGCCATCTATCGGCGAATTGGGTAACTAAGAACTAGTATGTATGTTGATTGTTTTTCATTTCAGATGTAATATATATTTTTTTATTTGAAAGAAGCTACTGTTAGCGTGATCTTATAGGTACTTAAAGAAAAAAAATGCTTGCAATGGCGGTTAAATTACAATCTTAGTTAGTTAGTTAAAAACTGCTCAACTGATTAAGTTGAAAATAATTTTCCTAGAAAGTTTGTATTAAGTTTAACTTACGTGACTTTTTTCATATTTTTTAGACGTGCGGTTCAAAAGTTAGAGGGGGGGGAAACACATAATTTTGGACTTTCAGAGTGAATATCTCCTAAAATATTCACCTTATCCAAAAATGGTTATAGAAAACCCTTATTTATTTTCAAATACCTATCCAATGATACCCCAGACTACAGGGTTAGTCGAGAAAAAAAATCACCCCCACTTTACGTCTATGGGAGGTACCCTAAAAAATTTAATCACTTTGTCGGCGTGACTGATATATATATATATGCATGCCAAATTACAGCTTTCTAGTACTAACAGTCTCTGAGCTTAGCCGCGGACAAACAGACAGACAGACAGACAGACAGACAGACAGACAGACGGACAGACATGGCGAAACTATACGGGTTCCTAGTTGACTACGGAACCCTAAAAATGATAGTACACAGTGGTCACCAAGGTATAATATAGGTAAGGTAAATATATATAAATCGAAAAACTTTGCAAGAGGAATAATATTTTGTCCTTTAATGTCACATGACATGATATACAGAATGTAATAGAAAGTTGCACTACTTTTATGCCAAACAGAAGTTCAAATCCATCAGGACCTCTCATGTCACACAGAATAATTATGTTATTTTCTATGAAATAACGTTGGTATCGATTATCTGTTGTATAAAGGACAAAAAATTGTTGTAATAAAAGATTATTATTCTAATTTTATTGAAATACTTAGCTCATGTCAACAGCACAAATGCCAGACAATTAACTACAGTCTTGAAATCAATAAATAATCAGTTGTTTTGGCTCAGCGCAGCGGTTGAAATTTCTACAGAATTTATGCAATTTGTGAAAGAATGGGGAATTGAACATAATAACTACAAGTCCCTACATGCCAAAGTCGAATGGATCGACAGAGTCAGGAGCCAAAATTGTGAAAAAGATACCTCATAGTGAAAATAAACGGATCACTCACGTCTTAAAACGAGTTTAACTAGACATGTTTCGGGCTAATTCGTAGCCCTTCCTTTCGGAGGCTACGGATTAGCCCGAAACATGTCGAGTTAAACTCGTTTTAAGACGTGATTGATCCGTTTATTTTCACTATGAGTGATTCTCACGGTAGTTTCATGTTTAAAAAGATACCTACTTACAAAATGTGATGAATCAGGAACTGATCCTTATTTAGTTACTAGGTAGCTGACCCCGCAAACGTTGTTTGTTGTTACCTAGGGGTATAAAAAATAGCCCACGACCTATTCTCAGACCTACCGAATATAGAAAAAAATGTTTCATAAAAATCGGTCAAGCAGTTTCGGAGGAGTTCGTTGAATAATGATCATTTAAGCTAAGAAATTGTAAAAAGTATGTAGGTATAGATTTATTTTACGAATTTGTTTTAGAAAGGCATATATTTATCATCCGTCAATAATCTAATCATCATAGATTATTAAGGAGGCGTTATACTGTATTACTAATATGTTATATTTTTTATTAATGCATACAGATTTTGAATTCGGTTATATCAGTAGTGTGCGAGGCAATGCGAAGGCATAGGTACCAACTTCATTAGCGCCTTAAAGTTTTTAATGGGTTTTTGATGTACATGCGTAGTCGACCAAGAAATTGCTTATTTACCTAACCATCACGAGGTAGGTATAAAATACAGTTTATAATTGCAATCATTTTAGATACGATAAAGCACTCAAAAATAAATATATACTTAACGCAAATCTTTTCGAACTAAGTAGTAGTAGATGCTGGATGTTTCGCTAATTAAGGCACGAAACCAGAGAATACTTATTATAATTAGTTACATAATTGTATGAATATACACGATGACTTTTAATCGGTTGAAAAATATTGATCCCCAGCCACGTATAAACGAGGTCAAAAAGCAACGAATTTCTTTCAAAATTTTTGTACCAATAGTTTAGCTTTTCGAGGGGGGGGGGCGCAAATTGCACTTTAAAGTTGAATATTGCGCAAATAAAAAATTTTTACCCTAAAAAAATTTTTTTGTTCGGATAATTGCTATACCTACACAAATGTCCATGCAAAATTACAGCTTTCTAGCCCTAATTTTTTCTGAGCTAAGCCGCGGGCGGACGGACGGACAGACAGACATGGTGAAACTATAAGGGTTCCGGTTTTGCCATTGTGGTTCCGTGATTTCTTCTATCTATATCTATTCTATCTATATCTTCTATCTTCTATATCTATATATATGTATCTAAATATCTATATCTATATATCTAAATCTATATCTTCTATATCTATATCTATTCTATACATATAATAAATCTGTAACAAGTCGGTGTCTGTACATTGAAGATATTTGAGAAAAATTGTCACTAGGGCTATTTATTAGCGCAATAGAACGCAAAACAATGTTTTTTAGAATTATTGTCTGTTTGTCTGTGCGTTTGTGCGCGCTAATCTCAGAAACGGCTTAACCTAGAAGGAACGGTTTTCACTGATATGTTGGTATTTTCTTGGATTAACATTTAGTGTTTGTTTCATTTGACTCGGTTCACAAATAAGAAAGATGCGTCTATTTTAAGAATTTATCGAACAGGTATATATATATACAGGATGTCCCAAAACTCAACGATAACCTGGCACCGAGCTAGAGGTCTAGTTGGGTATACCAGTTCTGAAAAAAAAACTCAACGATAACCTGGCACCGAGCTAGAGGTCTAGTTGGGTATACCAGTTCTGAAAAAAAAACTCAACGATAACCTGGCACCGAGCTAGAGGTCTAGTGGGGTATACCAGTTCTGAAAAAAAAACTCAACGATAACCTGGCACCGAGCTAGAGGTCTAGTTGGGTATACCAGTTCTGAAAAAAAAAACTCAACGATAACCTGGCACCGAGCTAGAGGTCTAGTTGGGTATACCAGTTCTGAAAAAAAAACTCAACGATAACCTGGCACCGAGCTAGAGGTCTAGTTGGGTATACCAGTTCTGAAAAAAAAACTCAACGATAACCTGGCACCGAGCTAGAGGTCTAGTTGGGTATACCAGTTCTGAAAAAAAAACTCAACGATAACCTGGCACCGAGCTAGAGGTCTAGTTGGGTATACCAGTTCTGAAAAAAAAACTCAACGATAACCTGGCACCGAGCTAGAGGTCTAGTTGGGTATACCAGTTCTGAAAAAAAAACTCAACGATAACCTGGCACCGAGCTAGAGGTCTAGTTGGGTATACCAGTTCTGAAAAAAAAACTCAACGATAACCTGGCACCGAGCTAGAGGTTTAGTTGGGTATACCAGTTCTGAAAAAAAAACTCAACGATAACCTGGCACCGAGCTAGAGGTCTAGTTGGGTATACCAGTTCTGAAAAAAAAACTCAACGATAACCTGGCACCGAGCTAGAGGTCTAGTTGGGTATACCAGTTCTGAAAAAAAAACTCAACGATAACCTGGCACCGAGCTAGAGGTCTAGTTGGGTATACCAGTTCTGAAAAAAAAACTCAACGATAACCTGGCACCGAGCTAGAGGTCTAGTTGGATATACCAGTTCTGAAAAAAAAACTCAACGATAACCTGGCACCGAGCTAGAGGTCTAGTTGGGTATACCAGTTCTGAAAAAAAAACTCAACGATAACCTGGCACCGAGCTAGAGGTCTAGTTGGGTATACCAGTTCTGAAAAAAAAACTCAACGATAACCTGGCACCGAGCTAGAGGTCTAGTTGGGTATACCAGTTCTGAAAAAAAAACTCAACGATAACCTGGCACCGAGCTAGAGGTCTAGTTGGGTATACCAGTTCTGAAAAAAAAACTCAACGATAACCTGGCACCGAGCTAGAGGTCTAGTTGGGTATACCAGTTCTGAAAAAAAAACTCAACGATAACCTGGCACCGAGCTAGAGGTCTAGTTGGGTATACCAGTTCTGAAAAAAAAACTCAACGATAACCTGGCACCGAGCTAGAGGTCTAGTTGGGTATACCAGTTCTGAAAAAAAAACTCAACGATAACCTGGCACCGAGCTAGAGGTCTAGTTGGGTATACCAGTTCTGAAAAAAAAACTCAACGATAACCTGGCACCGAGCTAGAGGTCTAGTTGGGTATACCAGTTCTGAAAAAAAAACTCAACGATAACCTGGCACCGAGCTAGAGGTCTAGTTGGGTATACCAGTTCTGAAAAAAAAACTCAACGATAACCTGGCACCGAGCTAGAGGTCTAGTTGGGTATACCAGTTCTGAAAAAAAAACTCAACGATAACCTGGCACCGAGCTAGAGGTCTAGTTGGGTATACCAGTTCTGAAAAAAAAACTCAACGATAACCTGGCACCGAGCTAGAGGTCTAGTTGGGTATACCAGTTCTGAAAAAAAAACTCAACGATAACCTGGCACCGAGCTAGAGGTCTAGTTGGGTATACCAGTTCTGAAAAAAAAACTCAACGATAACCTGGCACCGAGCTAGAGGTCTAGTTGGGTATACCAGTTCTGAAAAAAAAACTCAACGATAACCTGGCACCGAGCTAGAGGTCTAGTTGGGTATACCAGTTCTGAAAAAAAAACTCAACGATAACCTGGCACCGAGCTAGAGGTCTAGTTGGGTATACCAGTTCTGAAAAAAAAACTCAACGATAACCTGGCACCGAGCTAGAGGTCTAGTTGGGTATACCAGTTCTGAAAAAAAAACTCAACGATAACCTGGCACCGAGCTAGAGGTCTAGTTGGGTATACCAGTTCTGAAAAAAAAACTCAACGATAACCTGGCACCGAGCTAGAGGTCTAGTTGGGTATACCAGTTCTGAAAAAAAAACTCAACGATAACCTGGCACCGAGCTAGAGGTCTAGTTGGGTATACCAGTTCTGAAAAAAAAACTCAACGATAACCTGGCACCGAGCTAGAGGTATAGTTGGGTATACCAGTTCTGAAAAAAAAACTCAACGATAACCTGGCACCGAGCTAGAGGTCTAGTTGGGTATACCAGTTCTGAAAAAAAAACTCAACGATAACCTGGCACCGAGCTAGAGGTCTAGTTGGGTATACCAGTTCTGAAAAAAAAACTCAACGATAACCTGGCACCGAGCTAGAGGTCTAGTTGGGTATACCAGTTCTGAAAAAAAAACATTTAAGCAATGATAGTCACTTAACCCTTCTTCGCATGGTGATGGAAATTTCCATCATAATTCACATTAACTTATTTTTAACACATTTTTTTATGTTTCCTTTAAGCTAGATATTACATGGGTTTTCTTTCTTATTTTTTCTACAACTGTTGTAATTTGGCATCTCGCCCGATATCAGGTCAGGTCAGGTTGAGTTTTGGGACATCCTGCGTAGTAAATGTATACTAGACCGAAATATTATGCCCGTCCTTAGAGTGGTCCAGTTCTTCCATTTCGATCGCAGCTGTAGGTAGTTTGGAGTCAGAATTATTGGAAGATGGCGAACTCGATGATACCTGAAAGTTTAAATGCACACATTCATATTCGCCTTGTTTATAAAAAAAAAACCTTTTTATCGAAACTTTTGTAAATTACAGTCACATTTGATTGTTGAACCTGATAAATTAAATGCTTAACTAACATGCTGAGTCTTTGATACCGACATTTTACTTCGATACCAGACTGAGAGCACTCCACATTGTCTTAGATTGTTCTACGAATAAGCGATAAGCCCAAGCCACAACAAAAAGCAATA
Source organism: Archips crataeganus (assembly GCA_947859365.1). Classification (NCBI taxonomy): domain Eukaryota; kingdom Metazoa; phylum Arthropoda; class Insecta; order Lepidoptera; family Tortricidae; genus Archips; species Archips crataeganus. The sequence continues at coordinate 14,434,952 of OX402045.1, read as the reverse complement.
CTTATTATTTTCCTTGGCATTAATGTTTTTATTGCCCTGAAACGGCCAATACTAGCTTACTTCTATTGAGTAAAACATGTTTATTTTTTATTGTAACATTGCTTCTCCATAAAACGATAAATAACTGAGACAACAGAAGGTAAAACCGCACCGGTACAAGTGAAGCTCGTCGGACGTTTTCAATGTCAATGGGGCCTTCGTCCGGACTTTTGAATACAGAGTCCACACACAGACGATTGTCCTCGTTTGCGTTGAAGACGAAGAAGGAGTTGGCCAGGGGCGGAAGGTACCGCATGAGGAGATGGCCGCAAGCTAGCGCGGCACACAGCAAACCCGCAGTCACGGCGAACACCGGCGCGAACCCTAAGCGCTCCACCGGCAAACCGCAGTCAGCCTTGCGTTCGTCAAACCTATATCAACATGATTAATCAGTAATCACTCATGGCTTCGTACAGACTCACAAAAAGTTGCTTTTTTGGGACTCAGTAGGTACTTCATTTAGTCACGGTCTTGGCTTTAACTTTGAAGGTTTTATGAGAGACGTTTTTGTTTTGAACTTGACCTAATTAATTAAGAAATCTATTGTTTTCTTATCGTAATAAAGCTGTTGAGAAAAAGCAGTCGTTACCAATCTGAGACACCACAGTTCTTTATGCCGTCGCAGACTACACCATTGGTAAAACAGTACTCCGCCCCATTATCAATTGCGCATACGGTCTCGTTTCTTGCGTAACAATTCTTTTCACCAGGTGGTTTTAATCGTGCTGCGGTCGCTGTCACCTGATACATATGAGCCTGAAAATTAAGATATAATACATACGTACAGGGTTGTTTGTAATTCACTAGCAGCCTTTTAACCCTAAACTCCTACCACTTAAACAAATGTTTTTTTTTTGTTTTACGGCTTTTGTCATACCTAACTTAATATTTATGGTGTAATAACGTTTTGAAAATTTGAGTTTACCTCTTATTTTTACGATACTCTGTGTATTTGTATGGGAAAAAAGTGCTTCATTTTAAAAAGTCGTAAAACGAAAAACATTTGTTTGAGTGATAGGAATTCAGGGTTAAGAGGATGTCAGTGAATTACAAATAACCCTGTATATGTAACAGTAATGAAAAACATGTACTTACCTACCTACATTACGCTAACATTATGAAAACTATTACGAAGTAAGGAATACACAATAAGTAGTCGGGTAAATAAATAAATAATATACCTGCGCCAAAGAGACCATGGAAATAACTAAAAAAAGCGGAATTTAACTAATATCTGCAGATTTATTAAAACAGTATTTACTTAATGCTTTATCAGCTTAGTTTTATCACAGAAATAAATCTAAGTAGGTAAATGTGCTTCTGTGCGCTTCGTACTAATCTGTGCTAAGCCCAATAAGTAAGTAGGTAGTATTTTAATATGACTAGGTCTACTCCTGCTGGCTCAAACTGAGGCATGGAAATATACACAAATCATTATTGTGCCTACAATATTTGAAGGATAATAAGATGATTTTGAAAATCGATCCACAATTTTATTGACAAATAAGTCGGTGATACACTTTGAACGTAGAACCTCCTCTTTTTTTGAAGTGGGCTAAAAACCACCCGGGGTTGAAAACAGTCACAATGTGATTACTTCATCATTTTTTTTTCAACATTAAAAATCTATGTTGGTAGAGATAAACTAGGATAACATGGCCCGCCCCTCCACATTACTATTTCAATGTGTTTAGTCACATATTTACGAAATAATTTTTACAATGCATATGCTCGGAAAGTGCCTCGTGACGCGAGTCAACATATCTATAGAAAGTTAATCATCCCAGCACACTTTCGCAAGTGTGAAAAAAAATTGTATGGATTTTACTTTCCACACGCGTGCGGAAAAGTAACTTTTTAAATTGCCAAATCTTAAAAAGTTGTGTCCAAACTAGTGTTTACAAAATAAGACTAGAGAGTTGTGTCTTCATAATTCAGCTATGCACAAATAAGACAATTTTTGATGCAACCAAATGAATAAAATAATAAAACAGATTGTTTTAATATTAAAACACACAAATTTTAATTTCGTCAAAAGTTTTGAAATTAAAAATTTAGTGTTAAAATAATTCCTTGAGTCCATTTCGGACCGTACGACATCTGCGCTTTCAGTGCGCGCGCATGGCATAACACGAACCAATCATGTTTACCCGTTCGCGCCTGTCAACCAATGAGCTTTCAGTGTGTGCGCATGGCGTAACACGAACCAATCACGGTTATCCGTTCGCGCCTGTCATGAAAACCCGCCACAGTAATGTTCATGGATTCAGTCCGGAGAATTAATTTAAGTTTAGTAAATTAAAATGGAGAGTTCAAGTGATGAATTTACATAGGACTTAACGCCGCCTGACGTCCTAGACCAAGCACAAAATTAAATGTGATAGCCTCCTGCTGACTAAACCGATGCTGAAATATGTAAACATCTACGAGACTTTCCCTCAATGAAAGGTAAATAAGAACGCAATATCTTTTTCCGAAAATGTTTATGAGCGCGCGCAGACAGAGAGCGGTCTGGAGTTCCGAGTTCAGAGTTCTGCGTTCTTTCGAATGTACTGAGTCTCTTACGATAACGCACACAGCAGGCGACTGGAACTCTCGAGCGATGAAAACACAGAACTCTGAACGCGGAACTCGGTACTCCAGACCGCTCTCTGTCTGCGCACGCTCTTAGCCCCAATTTTTTTCCTCGCTTAATGCATTGTAAAATGTTGTATGATATACGTGTCGAAAGTAGGAAATTCCCAACTCATCTCGGCTAAACCAAACTCGCTTCGCTCGTTTGTTTAGATCTCCGCCATTCGTTGCGAATAGCCTACTTTCCGCACTTGTATCATAAATAATTATTATTTAGTAGTATCTGCTTTAGTTTGACGGCTGTCTCAACACGCACACATGCGTTGAAAGTTTTGGTGTGCTTTATAAATAGGTACTTTCGCAATAAATTGAAGACATCTTGAATTGTGGAGGGGCGGGCCATGTTATCGTAGTCGTAGATTATCTCTATGATCGATCTGTGATTCGACCAAGTGCGCGTCGGATTCGCACGTTGGAAGTTCAATCATTTAAAAGCAAGCAAAAATTTTATTTGTAGTTCAAAATACAAATACAATAAGACAATACTTATTTTCTATGAAAAAAGGAGTTTTGGACATACCTGCAAATAAGTGATTTTCGGATTTCTTTCTTTACTCGTGTTGAGAGATACCTACCTACTTAAGTCTTGTTAAATTTCATACATCTATGTCAACGGGAAGTAATACATATAACTACAGATATTTTGATATCCATGGTTTTGGTAGATTCAAAAGTAGCCAACAACTATACCTACTAGTAACAGACGGTATTGGGTTTAGGTATTCTCATAAGTGATTGATGCCGAAATTTTCAACGTGTAGGTATGAAGTAAATTAATGCTAAATAAAATTAAACAGAGTAAAGAATCAAAATCTAACTTACATTCATGTCCGTATTAATACTGCTGTTGCTTGTAAAACGGAAGCGAAATCTCTCTGAAACACTGCACACGTAATAAGGAGAATATTTATTTTTTACATGTAGGTAATCACAAAGCCTAAAGCATTGCGTGCCCTTCAGGATGACGAATATATCTCTATTATAAATGCAGTTTATGCCAATGTCGTTCGGAAATAGTATAACTATTATCAAGTAAATTTCTGGAGACTCTGCAACAAGTTCCACCAGACATTCGTAGTCGGCAGACTGTAAGGTGCGAAATACCTATAAGCAACAAAAAATATCTAAATTAACAACAATAAATAATACACCGAAAATGCACTACTTAAAAGCATTTCACCAATTTAATTTTAAACATTCTACTTAAGGGCTATTTATTACACTTGGCTAAATTTAGGATGCTAAATGATTTAGAATCCTAATTTAGGAAAGTGTAATCGCGTTTAGCACTGTGCACACCATCCTAAATTTAGCCAAGTGTAAGAAGCCCTGTAGTTCTAGATGCCTACTTATTTTACTTATTAGTAGATGCTATACAATTTATACATTATTCTGTTTCCATTTCGTCTTTGAGGGTATAAAACGATAAGCTAAAAACAAGGGTATCACTATTTTATCTACGTTTACGGCTAGTTGTACCTACCAATGTTATAGTATCGGACATTCCCATGCCAAAGGACAAGTCGTATCTCAACTTTTGAGACAATGCACATTCTCTGCTAATTTCATATGGGCGGTAAAGTATCAGAAGTCCGGGTCCTTTTGATGCAGAAAATAAACCTAAAAAAACGCATAATCTGAATATGTGGTTCATCGTTCATTCAATAATAGAAAAACTATATGGCTATGGATTTCGATCTAAAAATACCTGCCTAATAACTATAACAGTTTTGCATAATACGGAATTTACGCAAAATAGGCGCATAGAGACGTCGAGTTGCGGAAAATAGCCTGTTAATACCAAATGCCAATACCAATACCAATACGGAATTTATTAATGGCCGCAATTACTAAACTTGCTACCCAAACTCTAAGCTAAAGGATAATATGGCACAATCTTAAATAACACGAGTCAGAATCAGTTTTAATTAAGTCTAGACTAGAACCATGTAGGTCTGTCCAAGCTAACTCCGCTGAGATCAAAATCAAGTAATTTTGAAAATTTTGTGTATGGCATCACCACGCTAGGAGGACAAATTATTCTTAACCTTTGACGGAAGACCTGATTTTAACGTAGCATTTACACTTGATTTACACCGATGTGCCGTCTGAGAGACGTAGATTTTAAAACTCATCATTAAAAATACAATTAAAAAACTAGTTTTTTTTAAATATCTTTATTGCATACATACCTACATGTTAAACATTAATTACAAGATTTAAAATAAAACACCAGCTTTATTTTGAAAATAATCAGTATTTATTGAGAAGATCACAATATCTATTAACTAAGTTTTAGGAACATTCATTAGTCTCCATGTTTCTTATAATTATGCAAAATCTAACAAAAAAAACCGGTTTTCTGTAAAGGCGGTTTACGGACGACGAAAGTTTAACGTGACAACGTCATAACATAACATTAAAAAAAAAGCAAAAATTAAACCAGGCGGTCACCCATCCAAGTACTGACCGCGCCCGACGTTGCTTAACCTCAGTGATCGGACGAGAACCGGTGTTTTGTCAAATATCTTGAAAACGGTGCATCATACGGCAAAACCAATGAAATTTTCATCCCCCCTTTGATACCCCCGCACCCCCAAAGAAAACTTTGTGTTGCTTTAGGACATTGTTTTTTATATTCGAACCATAATGTACCCAAGCTTAATTCTTGCCAATTTGTTATAAATTAATCTGGAAGATTTTAGCTTATGGCTGGACACCATGTCCTTAGTCCAAAATGTAGTACGAATTTGAAGCGGTACTTTGAATAGCGATCAAACATTTGTCAAACAGAATAAAAAAAACATTTCAGGGTGTTCAATCATTTGCTGAAATTAATTCAGAATAATATTGTAAATTTGAAAGTGTGTCTGTTTGAGACCCTGGGAAGGACAATAGGACAATAAGGACATAGGATAGATTTTATCCCAGAAAATTGCATAGTTCCCGCGGGATAGCGATATTCTTTGCTGATAAAGTCGCGGACAACAGCTGGTTACTTATAATTATACAGGGTTATTTGTAATACACTAGCATCCTTTTAACACTAAACTCCTACCACTTAAACAAATGTTTTTGTTTTACGGCTTTTATCATAACTTAATATTTTTGGTGTAACAACGTTTTGAAAATTTGAGATTACCTCTTATTTTTACGATACTCTGTGTATTTGTATGGGAAAAAAGTGCTTCATTTTAAAAAGTCGTAAAACTAAAAATATTTGTTTGAGTGATAGGAATTCAGGGTTAAGAGGATGTCAGTGAATTACAAATAACCCTGTAAAACTCTTTATACCTTGTAAATCTAAGCAGAAGCTTGTACAGGTACAGAACAGGTACCTCTACCTACCTATGTGGATCGAGTATATAAAATGATTAACTCCTGCAGATGGTGGTGGCAGATGTCGGCACGGAGAGGACCGAGGACAGCGACGAAGACTACGGATACAAAAAAGATTTCCTCACAGCACTCCCTCAATTTCTAGCAGTTAGCGTCAAGAATTTACTACTTCTTGGTAAGTGATAATAAAATTAGGGTTTCTAACATGGATAATATTGATTGTCCAAAACAAATTTGGCGCAACAAGACCGCGGAAACAATAATTTCGGTCCAATAAGTTTCCATAACCCTAAATTTGCAACGGGCCTGCGTCGGAACTATCAACCAGCCCAATCCCTCTCATTCAGCGAGGAGGCATATGACCACAAAAATAAATAATTGTTGAAATTAAAAGTTTATTTATCACGAATAATCTCAAATTTACAAATAATATATCTTCTCTGAGATTTAAAAAATAATACTAATTTATACATTTAAGGAATGACTTTAAGAAATGTCGTGCCTAATTAAAGCCAAGTCATGACATATTATTCTTACTTGATTGTCAATTAAGTATTGCGTCATTTAAATATTATAATGGTCACTGGAAACACCTGGAAAATAGACTGTTAGAAGTCACACTATCATGTGCTGTTTCGTTGTTCGATACAAACCAATGTATCTTGTAAAAAGCTGATAATTTTCTTGTTTTATATTTAAACAGGCTATGGAATGACACTTGGATTCCCAACAATTCTTATACCTGCAGTGAGCCAACCATCTCAGGGTGAAGTGTTACACTTGCAAATGTATGAGATCGCATGGATAAGTAAGTATAAGAGTAACTACCTAGGTGAATATTATGTAGGTATGTAAGTACATGTGGACTTTATATTCGTACAGTGCCTCTCTCGATATAACTAGGTATGTATTTTTACAATTTTCAGCTATTGGGAAGAAATTTATTCTGCGTAACTGCCTTATGTTTGATTCGTTTAGGTTCACCTCGTCCACATTCCCGTTTTGTCAACTTCCTAGTTCGTCAGCAATCCCATTTCGTCCACAGTCAATTCCCAATTCATCCACTTCCCATTTTGTCAACATTCCCATCTTGTCCATATTCCCATTTCGTTCACATTCCCACTTCGTCCACATTCTCATTTCGTCAACATTCCCATTTCGTCCACATTCTCATTTCGTCCACAACACAAGTATATTTTGATAACACTGATGTTTGTTTTAATTTTTTTTGGAAGCCACCAGATTTCCATCTGTAACAAAATATGAACGAAATTGGTAGTGTATCCATAGTATTAACCCCCACCGTGCTTAGCAAGTATTTTTCTTAACATGAATACCTAAATCACAAAATAAAATCTTCCCTGAGAATTAAGCTAAGTAAATAAAAAATAAAATAAATAAATAAATATCACTGGACAATTCACACCAATTGACCTAGTCCGAAAGTAAGCTAGGCAAGCTTGTGTTATAGGTACCAGGCAACGGATAAACATACTTATATAGATAGATACAAACATAAATACATATTAAACACCCAAGACCCGAGAACAAACATTCGTATTTTCATACAAATATCTGCCCCGACACGGGAATCGATAACTATTTTAGCTACGAGAATAGCTAAGTGATAGCGAAACCCGCATTAAAATCGGCTAGGAATGTTGACAAAGTGGGATTGTGGACGAAGTAGGAATGTGGACGAAATGGGAATTTGGACTAAGTGGGAATGTGGGCGAAGTGGGTATATGGACGAAATGAGAATTTTGACTAAGTGGGAATGTGAACGAAGTGGGAAAAGGACGTAATGGGAATATGGATGAAATGGGAATGTTGGCGAAGTGGGATTGTGGACGAAGTAGAAATGTGAACGAAATGGTAATGTGGACAAAGTGAACCTAAATGGTTTGATTCGTGTCAGAATTAAGAATAGCTGAATTAGTTACCAATCCCATTAGAATTTCAAAGACGTGGTTCTTACGTACTCAATTTTATTATCGCTTTGATTTGTATTTTCGTCCACATTCCCATTTCGTCCGCATTCCCACTTAGTCAACATTCTCGTTTCGTCCACATTCCCATTTCGTCCACATTCCCATTTCGTCCGCAATCCCAATTTTTGATTATCTTATAAACAATGTATTTGTTTATAAAAATTATTTAAACACAATGATAGTAAAAAATTAAAAAAAAAATTATGTAACTTTTAACCGTTACAAATCAAATCATCAGAGATATTTAAAAAAAATATTTATTACCTTTATACAGTTTTTAATTTTTTTTATCTTTTTAATTGTTAATAAAAAAGTAGAAAATTAACATTTTTGAATTTTTCCAACTTGGATCTATTTTTATACCTCTGAAAAATATCTCCACGAAGTGAAAAAAACTCTAGGGTTGTAGTTCAATAATAATCGGGTTTTTTATGTTATCTTTCAATTCAGAAAAACTTGTTAATTAACAAATGCATAACTAATGGAAAAATGGGGATATTTTTTTTTTGCCGGCGGATTATTGTTAACTGACGTATCCCAATAGTACTTACATGAATTTAGGTAACTTTCCTGCTCTATTCAGAACTTTTTTTAAATTTCGAATATCTTTGATAGTTTGCGAGATATTCGAAAAAACCAAACCCCTACTTTTTTTTATTATTTTTTTTATAACTTTTGCAATTTTTATCGGCCCCTTTTGGGACCATTCCTTAAACTTTCTACATAATATTCCGAATCGAATGACACCTTGATCGTAATTTTCGGTGACTTGTCTATACAAAAATTTCATGCAAAAAGGTACATGTTGACCAGACTAATCAATACACATATAATACACAAAGGCATCAATACCTGTAATAGGTATATTAAATCGAATAATGCGCAATTTTTCACATATCATTATAAATTTATGACGGAATTGATAAATAGGATAAATTGTAGGTACATTAATTAAAGACTATCAGTGGTGATTTCAGCGCGGCAAGTAGGTATCTCATTTACCTATTGTATTTTGTCTTTTTAGGGTTCCGTAGTCAACTAGGAACCCTTATAGTTTCGCCATGTCTGTCCGTCTGTCTGTCTGTCCGCGGCTAAGCTCAGAGATCGTTAGTACTAGAAAGCTGTAATTTGGCATGAATATACATATCAGTCACGCCAACAAAGTGGTAAAATAAAAAATAAAAAAATAATTTTTTTTAGGGTACCTCCCATAGACGTAAAGGGGGGTGATTTTTTTTTCTCGACTAATCCTATAGTGTGGGGTATCGTTGGATAGGTCTTTTAAAACCATTGCGGGGTTGCTAACATAATTTTTCTATTCAGTGATCTGTTTGCGAAATATTCAACTTTAAAGTGTATTTGTAGTTTAAAAGTAAATAGTAGCCTAAGGTATAAAACATACCGAAACTTGGATGATTCCGTACACATACGAAATCCTTAGAAAAATATTACTTGATTTTTTCGTAATGGCGGCTACGGAACCCTACCTTGTGCGTGTCCGACACGCTCTTGGCCGGTTTTTCTTTTTTGTGTATCCGAAGGGTCTCTGTGTGGGCATACTGCCTTATTGTTACACTGTAATAGTCGGCGGGAACCTGTATTTGGCTTGCTGTATTTACTGTAATGTCTAAGATGTATATACAGGGTTATTTTTAATTCACTGACATCCTCTTAACCCTGAATTCCTATCACTCAAACAAATGTTTTAATTTTACGACTTTTTAAAATGAAGCACTTTTTTCCCATACAAATACACAGAGTATCGTAAAAATAAGAGGCAATCTCAAATTTTCAAAACGTTATTACACCAAAAATATTAAGTTATGACAAAAGCCGTAAAACAAAAAAACATTTTGTTTAAGTGGTAGGAGTTTAGGGTTAAAAGGATGCTAGTGAATTACAAATAACCCTGTATAAGCTGTTGGTTCTCCATAAATAAATAAATAAATAAATAAATAAATATCGTGAGAGGAAATAAACGTTCGTTCGTGTCTAAAGTATCTACATATTATGACACCTACTGTAACAACATCCCATAATTGTGTAACTCCCATAACTCGCAGCATTGTTTGGAGCTAACCGCATGGAACTTATTAAGTAAATGGCTACTTGACTACAACAACATGACACAAGTAGCACACAGATAACGCATCAGCTCTAGCTACCTATTCGTCGTAGACCTTCATCGTTTCGAGTGCCTCCAATCAAAATACTTATTTCTCACAAACTAATGCTAAGATCATCTTGGTGTATCTCGCTTGTCTGTACAGACGATAATATCAATGTCTATCTATCTAATAATATCTAACACAGTGTTTCCCAAACTTACTTGAACATTAAAAAAATATAAGATTGGGACCCCTTTACGTGAGAATAATATTATCAATCCGCGTTTAGAAAGGGATTGAGCTCATTATGTCATTTTTGAACTAATACATAATATGACATTGTCAGTGGTAGAGTGTGCAGATAAATGAAATTGTTATTTTAGTACAATAAGTTCTAAAGCATGGAAAAACATCAAGTTATACTACTTAAATAAAATACAAATTAATGTTGTAAATAATTACTTTTGAAAGACCATAAAAAATATTCAGTCATAACACCATCGTCATCAGAGCCGTCTGTATCAACACCTGTATGAACAAAATAAATGGATAAATTAGTGTTTGATACGAGTAGGAACTATATGTATTTTTGAAATTATACAAATATAGGTTAACCTACCAGTGTTAACAATTACTTCATTTCGAGGATATTTAATCATTTATAAGTACTGTTGTGCTAACGGTACTCTCGTATCCCTTTCTAAACGTGGTTTGATAATACTTAAGTGACAAACGTGAGAATGTCTTATTAGGACTTATATATATTTTACTAAGTAGTTTTTGGGGCCCACCCCGTATCCGTTCGTGACCCACCGAGTCATGCCAGGACCCATACATTAGGAAATGCTGATCTATATTTATACTTACCTTTAAATGAGCAATCTATTTTTGTTTACACTTATGTATTGTCTTATATCTGGTATGTATCGATCGATCATGAAAACATTATAAAAATTCAGTTATTCAACAATAGCACATAGAAATGGTACTTTTGTGTTGCATCAAATCGGGTAGTTCTGATTTTTTTATATGTTCTATGTGATGAAGTGGTTATGGCAAATCCAAGTTTTCGACCTCGGGAACCCTCCGGATCATTGTCAAATTTTTGAAAAACCATTTTATGACTTTTTTCAGTTTCTGTCAATTTTTACCAACAGGGACCTATTTTACGGCAAATGTCACTATGTGCACTTTAAAAACGACTAAATTTCCAATAAAATATGTTAAAGTGAGAAGGCGATAAACGAAATAGTTTGTAAGATGCAGTTGTTCAAAAATTGTGAAAATTTCCAAACAAAAATAATTTCAGACATTTTTTTAAGATTTTGTCGATATGGTCAACTATGGATCGATTTTACGTCTTCAATCCATATACGTTATTAAAGTACACACCATTCTCAACAAAACGAGACCAATTAAGTCTATTAAGACCTGATAGTTCTTTAGATACAGCTGCTCCAAGTTGCTAAAGTGAGTAAACAAAGTAAAAGAAGGGTTTGTAAATAAGTAAGTAAAAATAATTGCATCAAATCGGGTAGTTCTGATTTTTTTTTATGTTCTATGTGATTAAGTGGTTATGGCAAATCCAAGTTTTCGACCTCGGAAACCCTCCGGATCATTGTAAATTTTTTGAAAAACCATAAAATTTTGCGTCTTTTTTCAGTTTCTGCCAATTTTTACCAACAGTGACCTATTTTACGGTAAAAGTCACTATGTACACTTTAAAGACGACTAAATTTTCAACAAAGTAGGTTAAAGTGACAAGGCGATAAGCCAAATAGTTTGTAACATACAGTTGTTCAAAAATTTTAAGAAAAAAATAATTTTAGACGTTTTTTAAGATTTCGTCACTGTGGTCAACTATGGACCCATTTTACATCATAAATCCATATACGTTATTAAAGTACACAAAATTCGCAACAAAACGAGACCAATAAAGTCTATTAAGACCTGATAGTTCTTTAGATACAGCTGTTCCAAGTTGCTGAGGTGAGTAAACAATAGTACATTACTGCAGCGGCCGCGAAATAAGGGATTGCCGGCCGAGTAGTTATAGATGGCCGAGTGTTAACGAGGCCATCTAGAGATACGAGGCCGGCAATCCCTGTTCGTGGCCAAGGCTTGTATAGAGTTTTTCTCAAACATGCATCATCATCATCACCACCATCATCACCGCCATCATCATCACCATCACCATCACCATCACCAACAACATCCATCAACATCCATCAACATCCATCAACATCCGTCAACATCCATGAACAAGAACATCCATCAACATCCATCCATCCATCCATCCATCAACATCCATCAACAACTATCAACATCCATCAACATCCATCAACATCCAACAACATCCATCAACATCCATCAACATACATCAACATCCATCAACCAACATCCATCAACATCCATCAACATCCATCAACAACCATCAACCAACATCCATCAACATCCATCAACATCCATCAACATCCATTAACCAACATCCATCAACCAACATCCATCAACATCCATCAACCAACATCCATCAACATCCATCAACATCCATCAACCAACATCCATCAACCAAAATCCATCAACATCCATCAACATCCATCAACATCCATCCATCCATCCATCCATCAACATCCATCCATCCCTCCGTCCGTCCATCCATCCATCCACGTCGACCACGTCGACCTATTAAACGTCATGGTGCTGTGTCACATAAAACAATAGACGATCACTTTGCTGGCCTTGGCCAGCAATGTTGTATGAAATTCCATTATTGACCTCTCGTCTAGCCGCACCTGCAACGTGACAGTTCGTGGCGTATTTTAAGGAACATAACGTCAATATTTCATAGCATGTTTGAGAAAAATATATAATACTAGCGGACCCGAAAGACGTTGTCCTGCAGCGCCATCTGCCGGGCTGATTTGTGAATTTACAAAAAAAAACATTTTTTATAAAGGGAAAAATAAGAGTAGCGTTTTTAGGGTTCCGTACCTAAAGGGTAAAACCGGGACCCTATTACTGAGACTTCGCTGTCCGTCCGTCTGTCCGTCTGTCACCAGGCTGTATCTCTGGAACCGTGATAGCTATACAGTTGAAATTTTCACAGATGATTTATTTCGGTTACCGCTATAACAAAAAATACTAAAAAACAGAATAAAATAAATATTTAAGGGGGGCTCCCATACAACAAACGTGATTTTTTTTGCTCGTTTTTGCTTGATATTGATAACGGCAACAGGTAGAAGCTTGAAATATTCACAGAATATTTACTTATATATTCACTTTAAAAATAAATAATAAAATTAAAATAAAACAAACAACAAACGTGATTTTTTTGCCGTTTTCATAGATAATGGTACGGAACCCTTCGTGCGCGAGTCCGACTCGCACTTGGCCGGTTTTTTTGTTTGCTTAGCTTAAGTAATTTTTACATTTAGTCGGATCCGTATCAACATCTTTATTGATCTTTGGACCACTCCAACCAAAGTAGGACGGTATGATTCTGCACTGTATGGTTCCTATTTACCCGACTGCCGTAAAAGCTTTGTTTTCAAGCGTATGTATTTATGTGAATGTACCTACTTACCTATCATTCTTTGGCACGCCCTGCAAGCCCAAACGGCTGTAATTTTAAAGTGTGATTCGCATTTAGATTCGTCTCAGTTGCGAGAGTGAAATAGGATATATATATTTTTCACGACACTGCTCGAAAATGTGGCCATAGATAACCTAAATCCAGTACTCAAAACTGCCTATATATGTACATTTAACAGCTGACTCATTTATGGCGCACAAACACGACAACAAAGTTACACTAATCGAAAACAGGACGTATCAGTATATGTATTTCATTATACGATACGACTTTTTGAAAGATAATTTCTGAATTTCATTCCTGGCGTGCTGAAACGACATTATTGGACCAATCAACAGTAATCGTCTGCTGCATGCGATGGATGGATGGATGAATGGATGGACGGACGGACGGACGGACGGACGGACGGACGGACGGACGGACGGACAGACGGACTGGATGGACGGATGGACGGGATGGACGGGATGGACAGAATGGACGGATGGACAGATGGACGGGATGGTTAGGATGGACGGATGGACGGATGGACGGATGGACGGATGGACGGGATGGACGGAATGGACGGATGGACGGGATGGATGGACGGATGGACGGATGGACGGAATGGACGGGATGGACGGGTTGGACGGGATAGACGGGTTGGACGGGATGGACGGGATGGACGGGATGGACGGGATGGACGGGATGGACAGGATGGACGGGATGGACGGGACGGATGGACGGGATGGACGGAATGGACGGGATGGCCGGAATGGACGGGATGGACGGGATTGCATATAATTTTAGGCTTTAATTAGGGCAAAACTTAATTGATTTCTTTGTGTAACGAAAGTTACCTAGGATATAGTTTGTAGGACTAATTTATTAATTTATTTATTTTTATTATGAGAGGGAGGCAAACGAGCACACACACTTTCGTTACACATGGAACGCGATCGTAGTTCTGTTTTCATTGGGCCCTCTGTTGTGTGCGGTTTCTTTTAAAGCGACCCAATTAATGTAGTAGTATATTCAAGTCTCGTTTATCTGTACTTTCTCTAAATTATTTTCTGGCAATAAATGATTTTGTAACTTGTAAATAAATAAATAAATAAATAAATATTAGGGGACAATCTTACACAAATCGACCTAGTCCCAAACTAAGCAAAGCTTGTACTATGGGTACTAGACGACGATAAACATACTTATATACTTGTATCTTGTATTATAAGTAGTAAACCTCTTATTTTTCAGGCTCAATCAATTTGATTGTAGTCCCGCTCGGGTGTGCCTTGTCGGGTGTGGTTACATCTCCTCTAGGCCGTAGAAGGGCGATGCAGGTCGTCAACATACCTTTTGCAATAGCCTGGCTGATGTTCTACTTCTCGACCACAGCGGGTCATTTGTACGGAGCTCTGATCCTGACAGGGCTAGCCGGAGGCTTGCTTGAAGCTCCTGTGAGTACGTCAGAAATCACCCAAAAAGCACCATCAAAATGACTTCACGCGCCCTTTGCTTGTCACCACATTTTGGCACCCCAGCTCTTCACATGGCGCTTAGAACGGCCACTCCACTAGCTATGATATGACCGGCCCTGCCGCAGCAACTTATTTGTGTAGTCGTGTCGTAAAAAATATAATTTTCATGATTCTCCAATTAGGTAGGTGAAAAATTACGAAATACCCAGCTAAATAAGTATTATACGTACCTACTACTTAAATTCAGGAACTTGATTTTTTAAAGCACTTTAATAAGTAAAAAATGTGTTCAATTTGAAATACTTACGAGTAAGAACAGTAGTACAAAATTGCAGCTGTAGTTTAGTCGCCAATTTAATTTGAACTCCAGTTTTGTAGTAATGGAACATAGACTTTTACCAATTTCGAATGGTATTTTTGAGTGACGTGATTTCAAAAATTGGTTCTCAGTTCTATACTGCAATCTCACTATCCAGGTCCTGACATACGTGGCGGAGGTAACTCAGCCGCACCTGAGGGGCGCGCTGTCAGCCACCAGCAGCATGTGCATCATCATCGGAGTGTTCACCCAGTTCCTTTTCGGGATATTCATGTACTGGCGCACCATAGCTCTGGTCAACATTATCTTCACGGCAAGTTTTTCATGCTTTATTTTAATTTTGCTTTTTTTATTTTAATTTATCACAATAATATTTATTTTATAGAATATAATATGTAGTTAATATGTAGTTTTAGTTTATTTTATTTTAATATAGTTAGTTTTAATTTTTATAGATTGGTAGTGTTTATAGTTAAGTGTTATTCATTGTTATTTTGTATTCTGAGTTTCAATATTTTTTTTTATAGATATCACTTACTGAATCTTCCGGCCTGTAGGAAAATAATTATTCTGTGTGTTCTTAATCATTAAACAATGTGAGTTTAACACTTAGGTAAAGACCAGACCAGAAATATTATGACTATTCGCCATGTTGCGGAATTTCATTGGAACTAATTTCTTACACTGGCAATAATTCCAAAACGATTCGTAGTCAACAACGGATAATTGTAATAATGTTTATAATAAACTACTGAAGGAAAAAACGCTTGGGGAATGAAACTATTTCGCTACAAAACCTTTCCGAATTAACATCAGAGCTAACAGGTAAAATCAATGTCAATTGAAATTGCGAACAAATGTAAATAAACCATTTAATGAAATATCCATATTCTAGCACTTGTTTATTGTTTTAATGGTTAAGGATAGTGTTGTTGTAAGTATTAATTAAATAACACACGGATTTAGCAGTATTTGATGAGGGAAAATGGAAATTAAAGACATTAAGTACAAGGTTTGTTTACATTGTTTGCAATTTCAATTTGACTGACAGTTTAAACGTAGACAAGTCAAGATGTCATTGTTCCGACTATACTGAACTATTGCCATATAAATAAGAACAATAGCGCCCTCTTGACAATAGTCATATATTTTTGGTTTACCTTTAAACGAGTAGGTATATGTATAAATTAGAGTTTCAGTTTCGGCAGAAAATTTGGTGAAGCCAGACGAGCGTAATTTTGTGAGTCGTGAGAAGGTTGTGAGCGGCAGAATTTCGGTCGCGCCATACAATATGCAGGTCATCACGTGACACAATGTATGGCGCAACCGAAATTCTGCCGCTCACGACTCACAAAATTACGCTCGTCTGGCTTCACCCTTATTATCTGATATTGTTCGAATTGACAAAAACAGCAGCACAAATATTTGTCTCATCGTAAAGTAGGTACCACGAACTTATCGAAGAGTGGTGAAACAGGTCCTTTATTTTGTACCAGCAAGTGGCCATTAGTGTAAAAAATAGATGTCAAACTGGATTCTATACCTATAATACAAACTTAACTTAGGATATTTGCATTTACGATGTTATACTTATATACGATATTCTTAGTAGGCACCAATTTATAGTAGTAGCACCGATAATATTATAAGTGCGAATTATAAGTAATTTTACTAATTTTAAATAAAGGGTTTTAAAAGTGTATTTAAACAAAGTAATAATAGTAGATTCGTCTTTTAGAAAAAAATACTTAGTTGAAAGAGCAAAAGAACCATAAGCATAACTGATATCATATTTTAATTTTTTAACTTTAGATTCTAGCAGTCATCGCTCTTTTCTTCGTGCCGGAGTCTCCTCATTGGCTGGTTTCGCGGAAACGTTTTGATGAGGCTAGAAAGGTCGGTAACGCTTTTTTTAAATGCTTGCAATTGGCTCTCTACAAAAGTACGTAGGCATATAAGTACTGCTTTTTTACACTACAGAAGCCGCCATCCTTATCGTTGAAATGTCGAACAAGCAGATAAAACAATCTTTCCACACTTAGGAAGGAAAATGGTTTTATCCTGTTTGCTTATGAGTACATGCTAGGTACTTATCATTTATCGTATTGATTGAAATCATAGATAGTTGTTCTTCTATGTAACAAAACATTAGAATAGATAATGCTTTGCCTAAAGTCAAGTAGGCACTTTGCCGTTTTACATAACAACTACATCAAAACAAAGGCAGTTGAAGGGTACCTACTTTTCCACCAGAGATGACAATGCGCTATAGGGAACGTGCACATAGACTGTGCTGCCATCAATTTGACTGTTTTACCCTGATATTCTTTTACTGTCCGCATACTTAGTGTCTCTTCTGTTGCATTAGTGCTGCCGCCTATAGTTTCTGCACGTTCCCTAATCCCTATACAGCTGTGCTGCGATGATGTGAAAGATACGTTACGCTACTGAACTACGTGACCGTTTTCACTAATGCTAAGTATACACCGTGAAATTTTAGTGGTTGTTTTCCCGAAACGAGGTGATTTAGTATTGATATTCTTTTGGTTTCATAAGTAACAATTACTATTTTTTTAAAAGCATTTTTTAATAAAAAGACATTATCAAGATTGTTTACCTTATTTCTAATGCTAAAAAAAACGAAGTACCTACACCGTGAAATTTTAGTGGTTGTTTTCCCGAAACGAGGTGATTTAGTTTCGATTGTACAATCGATTTATAATTACTATTTTGACTACAGTCAAAAATCCAATTGTGAAAAACGAAAGTCGAAAATGACCGCAAACCAATAGTAACGCTTCGTTGGTACAAGTAGCGTACGATCGTACAATAGGTTAGGTACCAACGAAGCGTTACTATTGGTGTGCGGTCATTTTTGACTTTCGTTTTTCACAATTGGATTTTTGACTCTAGTCAAAATAGTAATTATAAATCGATTGTACAATCGAAACTAAATCACCTCGTTTCGGGAAAACAACCACTAAAATTTCACGGTGTAGGTACTTCGTTTTTTTTAGCATTAGAAATAAGGTAAACAATCTTGATAAAGTATTTTATTAAAAATGCTTTTAAAAAAATAGTAATTATTACTTATGAAACCAAAAGAATATAAATGGTCATATTTCCTTGTTAATTGTTACATATTTGCCATGATTTATTTTTCAAATGTGTTTTTCAATAAAAAGACACGTCAAGATCGCTTACCTTCTTTCTAATGCTAAAAAAACGAAGTATACCTAAGATATGTAGCCAATAGAGAAAAATCCAGAGCATGCATAAACTGCACGCATCCAGAGCACGCAATTTTCCATATCTATCTATCTATCTATCTAATACCTTTAAACAAACAAGCTATTCTTGTATATATATATATATATATATATATATATATATATATATATATTTATATATATAATCAGAAGCAAGAGGTCCTGGGTTCGAATCCCGGTAAGGGCATTTATTTGTGTGATGAGCACGAATATTTGTTCCTGAGTTATGGATGTTTTCTATGTATTTAAGTATTTATTTATCTATATAAGTATGTTTATCGTCGTCTAGTACCCATAGTACAAGCTTTGCTTAGTTTGGGACTAGGTCGATTTGTGTAAGATTGTCCCCTAATATTTATTTTATTTATTTATTTTAGAATCTCAGAAACGGCTCCAACGATTTCGATGAAATTTGGCACGTGGGGGTTCTCGGGGACGAAAATTGATCTAGCTTGGTCTTATCTCTGGGAAAACGCTTGGTATTGGTACCGAGTTTCAGCCCGAGCAGAGCTCGGTCGCCCAGGTACTTATAAAAAAACATACTTAGCTTAGTTGAACCCGTTTCAACCAGAGCTATGCGGTGTACTCCAATAAATGTGATCGGGGATACCAAACGCATCCTTAGCATAGCACATCTCTGGTGGAAAAACACCCTGACACATTAATTTCTAAGCCATAATATTTACTAAGTATATTGTATGGATGGTAACAAACAGAGAGGTGTCATAACATATTTGACGATCGAAAGATTTAATGTTGATTGATGCTGATTCTAGAGTCTGCAATGGCTTCGGGGGTGGACTAATTCAACAGCTGTGTCAGCGGAATTACGAGATATTCAAGGGTTATATAATGACAAGAAAAGTAAGTTTAGCGTAGGCGTCAAATTTCTTTTGAAATGAATATTTGTGCCAAATTTAAGACACTCATTTTACTTACCTTTACTTTTGTAGTTGAAGCGGGAGATATGGATGAAACTGTTTCCGAGAAACTTTCCCACTTCCTGAAGAAGAGTTTCCTGTTTCCTTTTTTCCTTGTCAGTTGCTGTTTTTTCATAGGTCATTTTAGTGGAATGACGACTCTGCAGGTAAGCATACTTATTATTATTATTATTATTAATTAGCCTGGAGAAGTGTCCCACTGCTGGGCAAAGGCCTCAGAAGCAAGCATACTTACTTGAAAATTATTCAGTTAAAAGGTAACCAAAAAACTCGATGGCCTTTTGCAGTATACTTTGCGCGAGATAAACCTGGAAAAAAGTTCACTGACCCGACTTCTACCACGTTTCACACAAAATGTACGTTCTCTGTCGCTCGCTATACAAACTGTCGCTAATCATGTCGCCACACGAGTTTCATAATACTCTGACCAAATGTGAAAAAAGTAACTTGGAAAGTAACACTTTTTAGGATTTTTTGTTGATATAATATGACATTATTACTATTTTCTTATTTATTATTGTAACATAAATTACGGTTGATGTGATTGCTAAATTTCACAATTTTCATAATTTTGGATACAACTGACTTTTTTCTTACTTTTATACACTTTAAAATAAATACTTTGTAAATTTAACCATCAATAATATATGCGTAGTTCATTATATACTGTAATTACTTCATTACATAATATTAATCAACAATTATATTTTACACACTTAAAAAACGAAATTTTAAGTTACGCGCTTACGTTTGCAAGCGTCGTTCGGGCAGGGGCGCGACACTCGGTTGCCATTTTGTCCGTCTTTTACTTTTGTTTCGTTTCCATTCCGCGTTCGGCAAGCGCTTGCGTTAGACTTACTTGGGAGAATTCCACTTTGTTGTTTATTTGCTAAAGGTGTTGTTATTTGTTTTTGTTACACACTTACCTACATTTCAACTCAATAAGAAACCGGGAAGTAGGTCAAATTCAACTTGCAAGATTTGACCTGTTGCCGGCGGTACATACAAAAAGCGCGCGCCGACACGATCGGGTAACGAGTGCGAGTGAGAGTGAAAATCGCGTGATGCGCGGCGCCCGCCATGGCGGCGCGCCGCGGGTATTTCACGGCTACGGCGCGCTAAACGAAACCGCGGCGACGACGGCGCGCCGGCGCGGCGCCCATTATCTACTAGGTACTTACTTTGGTTATTTTATTAAGGTGTTTTATAAGTGTTTTGTATCTTGTTTTATAAGTGGCTTTACGGGTAATTTTGTAACACCCTGTGTATAATTATTGTAGCATTAAAAACTATTTGCTTGAAATACTCTTTTCTTTTTAATAAACATTTTTATTTGAATTATAAGCTCTTTCTTTTAATCTAAAGCTTTTAAAAAAATAACTAGCATGAAAATGTTTGTTACGTCTGGCAAGGTCAAGCGCTCACCCTGCCTTCTACCACGTTACGCAAGGTAAGGCGTATTAGCGATAATTGTCATATATTTTGTATCATATCGTTTGTAAAAATGACGTACATTGGTTGACGGCGTCAATGAATTTTTGTCCAGGTTTATCTCGCGCAAACTATAGTCATCATCATAAACATCGGAGCTGTATAAGTGCTCATAAAAATCTGAATATTTTGACCACAGCTACGATATTTATGATGGTGACTGTAGTCTGTAGGTACTATCTTATTGAAATACTCACTGTTGCCCGCGACTCCATCTGCGAAGAATAGGGGTATAAAAATAGCCTATGACCTATTCTCTGACCTACCGGGGTCAAGTTCTTTCGGAGGGGAGTTCGATAGCAAACACCGTGATACGAGATTTTTATACATTAGAAAGAAGATATAACTATAACAAATTACTATCCCTAATCTCAGTTCCCTACTTATTTTGTGATTGGGCACGAGCAGACGTATGCAGTGTCCATATTTCAGATGCTGGAAGCACCCATAGACAGATATTATGCTACGCTTATCCTGGGAATAGTGCAGATAGTCGGCTCATGTTCTTGTGTGGTGTTAGTTCACTATACAGGGAAGAGGCCGTTAACGATCTTCTCCACTGCTGGAGCAGGCGTATGCTGCATACTTGTGGCCGGCTACGATGGTTACATAACAATGGTGATTGCTATTATATGATTTACATAACCATACCAAATTCTTATCAAATTGTCGTAGTATTATAATAAGTAATAACAAAAACAAAATGCAAGCAACATTTTATTCAAATCAATGGAGCTAATTTTATTCATAAATTTTGATTTGTTACGAAATTCACAGTGTTATATGCTAAGACTCATTTTTTTTCATTTACAGCACAATGTAACAGTGGAGTCTATTGGCGACTCAAATGTTAATGGCACGCTGATGGATGTTGATCTCACGGTAAAATTTACATTAAATTGTCTGAAATAATCATCGCGGTAGCACTTTCTATAGCATCTAAGCTCAGCCCCGGATCTAAGGGGGGCCAAACAGGGGCACTTGCCCCGGGCGGCAGTTTCATGGGGGCGCCAAATCCTTGAGGCAAGAATTCGAAATATCGAACAAGTGAAGGGAGGGAGGGGAGCGCCACCATCAAGTTTTTGCCCCGGTTCGAAAAAATCGTAGATCCGGGGCTGTCTAAGCTAAGACGTGGCCGCTTTGCAAAATCTGTTTACAGTACGAAATCATGAGCTATTTTATGTATAAGTGGAAGGCAAGCAGCTTTTAGGTACCTATATTAATCTTTTCGGAATCACTCCAAATGGCCGTATCGTCAGTAGTGACTTTTGAACGTACACCACAAAACTTAGTTTGTTAAAGTTTACCTACTAAGGTAGGTATACATCTCATCCTACTAGGTAATATTATGAACATAAAGGTTTGTATGGATGGATGGATGTGTGGATGCTTGTTACTCTTTCACGCTTTGACGGATTCTGATAAAATTTAGGACATATATAAGTAGTTTATAACCTGGATTGACATATTATTGGCTACGTGCACGACGGTGGCGCCGCATAGCGTTGACAACATTTCCTCCGAATTTACTTAGTTTCCAATTTTTGCCATGTTGTGCGCTGCGATCGTTTTCTGTACCCCAACCACCCGCTTCGCACATAGCCAATAGGATACTTTTTTGTTTTGTTGTTTTGTATTACTTTTGTGTTTTATGTACAATAAAGTATTTACATACATAGATACATACATACTTTTAATCCCGGAAAATTGCAACAACAACTAGTGAATACATAGTTTTTAAACTTTTAGTGGATAACATGTTTAATATTGGTATTTTTCATTGTTCCTTTGACAATAAGGATACTTAAGAGTTCCCTTTTTATCCTCCGATACAAAAAGAGGGGTGTTATAAGTTTGACCGCTATATGTGTGTGTGTGCGTATGTGTGTGTGTGTGTGTGTGTGTGTGTGTGTGTGTGTGTGTGTGTGTCTGCGTGCGTGCGTGCGTGCGTGCGTGCGTTCGTGCGTGCGTGTGTGTGTGTATTTCTGTGGCATCATAGCTCTGGTGAACCGATTTGAATGCAGGTTTATTGGCGATGGTTCTTAGACATGTTTCATTAAAATTGGTTCAGTCCTTTCAAAGTTATCAGCTCATTTGTTAGCTGCGGAAGTTATCTTTCTTAGGTGGCCTTGCGCGGACCTGGGTTAACTACTTCACTCCGAGTTAATGGCTAACCCAGGGTTAAAAGTGTCAAAATGTATGGAACTGTCATTCTTAACCCAGGGTTAACGATTTAATTTTTTAAACCCGGACCGTGGAAGTGGCCCTTTGACGCATAATGGGCATTTACTTTAATTTCAAAGTTATATGAGACCTATAATACATTGAGGGTTTTCAAATTTTTAAATTAATAGTTATTAATATGTTCTTTCAGAAAAGTTTAGTAAGTGGATACTCGTGGATTCCTACAACTCTTCTTCTGCTTCTTGCCTTTATAACTCATTTGAGCATACGGTTGCTGCCATGGATACTCATTGGCGAGGTAAATATCAACGTAACATTCAATCGCCACAGTTATTTAGGGGAATCTCATTTTTTTTGTAATGGAGATTTGATGGAATCGCTATTTATGGAAAAAGATGTTAATTTAAAGATTTAACCCAAACTACATCAACTTGGAAAGCAGAACATTGTATAATAGGTAGAATTCAAAATTTCACGCAAAACGTTAGGTATAGCAGTTTCCGAGAAATCAATTAAATTAAATATACAATGTGTGAAGTAAAATATACAATGTAAAGACTCACTGTTTGTATTCGTATATAATATATCATAAATTTTTAATTTTCGACGAATTTAATAGGATTTTTAAGACACGGCATGGTGTCGGTCAACGCGTCACTGCAGTAGGTATATTTATTTTCATATATGTATGTACAGTAGTGGGCATAATTAAGGCACTAAGCAAGCAAGTAAGAGAAAGCGACTAGCTATAAAAATCCCGTGTCGGTAAAAGAGAAAGACATATTTTATAGTTGATCGCTGGCTGTTCACACTGCCGGCGAGGACTCTCTCTTCACTAGTTGATCATGGAGATAAAAAAAAACTATCAACGATAAAACTCGCTCAGCGCTCAGCGATGCTTGCTTGGCGGTCAAAAAAACTCACGCTGAGAGACCAACCAGCGATCATTTTACTGTACAGCGTGGAGTCCCGCCCGAGCGAGTGGTGCGGTGCGAGTAATCGCCCGTCGCACTTGAATACTCGCTTATAGCCGAGCGACAAAACCGTCCAAAGTATACTTAGTCAAAATTTTATAAGCTGGAGGTTTAGGACTGCAGACCTCCTCTGGTAAAGATAAAATTGTATTCGTTTGTTCTATTATGGACACACTACAACGCCGACGATCCACCTGAGTACCGCTTACAATGACGAAAGGCCTTTCTTAATGAGTTAAGTTTTTGCAATTTCAACCTTGTAACTTAGAGAAGACGGTAGCTATTTGTTTGCATTTTATGTTACTTGTTCTGATTTGTTATTAGCGGTACGGCACTTTCACACGGGCAACGTCCCGTTTTTTGCGGGTTCGGTTTTTTGCAGGATCCCGTTTAGTAGCATACGTGCTACTGTGGTAACATTCACACGAGCATTCGGTTTGCGGTATCCTGCAAACCGAATGCTCGTGTGAATGTTACCACAGTAGCACGTAGAGCGCGCGCAGACAGAGTGGTCTGGCGTTCCGCGTTCCGAGTTCAGTACCTCTACCATGAGTTTACACTAATTTACAGTGACCGTACTCGCTAGCGACGGCGTAAATAATTTGTATGGAGAATTGTACTTCCGTAAGTGACCGCTAGAGGCGCTGTACAAATAATGTACGCCGTCGCTAGCGAGTACGGTCACGTAAACTAGTGTAAACTCATGGTAGAGGTACCGAGTTCTGCGTTCTTTCGAATGTACTAGGTCCCTTACGATAACGCACACAGCAGGCGGTCGGAACTTTCGAGCGGTCAAAACACAGAACTCTGAACGCGGAACGCGGAGCTCCAGACCGCTCTCTGTCTGCGCGCGCTCTTATGCTACTAAACGGGATCCTGCAAAAAACCGAACCCGCAAAAAACGGGACGTTGCCCGTGTGAAAGTGCCGTTAGGCTTCAACAAACGAGAACAATGTTATCTTTACCAAAATGAGTTCTGCAGTCCTAAACCCCCAGCTTATAAAATTTTAACTATACACACTCGCTTCTCGCTGCTCGCCAACTCTTTTCTAGTTTCTAGCTCTAATCGCTTCTCGCTGATCGTCGGCTGTGGGACGAGTGCCTAAATAAAGGTCTACATACAGCCATCTCGTCAAATACACGTACACCAACCACCACCAGTGGTGTTGTAACACCAACTGTATGATTAGTGCCATAAGTATAGATATTTTTGACGTCTTGGTAACGTATTGATAACATACATACACGGTTATTTTTAATCGGTGATCAGGAATTGATAAATATTAATCCCTAGCCGAAATGGAATTGAATTTAGGCAATTGAGGTTTATTGAGGTTTCAGGCAATTAAATCTCTGTTTAATTAAAAAAAATATTTTTAAAATGTTCCTCCAACCACCGAATGGTCATCCTACATTTGTTGAAGTTGTACTTAAGTAGTTTCGTCAAGTCATCGTTTTGGCGGGGATTTTGACAAATCTAATGTCAAAGTTTGATTCAGAAATTTTAGTCTCATAGATCATAGACTAAACAATGTGTAGGGTGACAATGATTTTAATAAAAAAGTGAGTTCGAAATAATCATTATTAAAAAAATGTTTTAGTTCATGTAAATGCAACTTAAATGTGTTCGCCACCGAATACTGATCTAGAAAAATTGGTTCCTGATCACTGTACTCTTTTGGGCGCTATTTTATATTAAATCGAATGTTTTCGTTTTCTTTACACTTTTGTCATACTAATGATTATCTTTCTCTTGACAGGTGTTCAGTGCGAGAACTCGGTCAGGAGGCGCGGGCTTGGCCAGTGCCGTGGGTTATATCTTCGGTTTTCTTACTAACCGAATGTACATAGCCTTGCTGGACACCATTTCAGTATGGGGAACGTACGGACTTTATGGTGTAGTCTGGTGAGGATATTTTTCTACCATATGTTTATAGGTAGAGTATGCCGATATTTGTATTTAATGGAGGTCATTGTACAGACAGACATTTTTTTAATAGTAGTAGGTACAAAATTATTTGGAATGGAACCCGCAGTTGGAACTAGCTTGTATTCTAGTTAATAAAATAACTAAAAAAAAAATGAACATGAAACTACCGTGAAACTTACTTAATCATAGTGAAAAAATAATATTATTAGGGCAATAGAACTTAAAACAACGATATTTAGAATTATTATCTGGTGGGTCTGTGGTGGTTGTGGTGCATTTGTTTGCGCTAATCTCGGAAAGGGTTTAACCTAGAAGGATGTGGTTTTCACTGATGTGTTAATCTGGTGTGCAATATTTACTTAATACTTAATAAAAAAAATGTATTCATTGTCTGGTCCGGAATTTTTTAGTCAACCCACTGGAGATAGATTTAGCAATGTATTAAATTTGGTCTACTAATATTTTCATCCATTAAACAAATGAGCGATGGTCGCCTCTAGTACAGATCTTAGACTAGGTACTAATGTGTAAATTAGTCGCTCGGTAACTTGACGCATATAAATTTAATGAATGATACTACTTAGCTATTGCTATATACCTTTAAATAATCAACCTAATATTATTTCCAAAATTATAATTTTCAGTATAACTGGATGCATATTATTGTATTTTATACTACCAGAGACAGAGGGCAAGGAACTGAGTGATATCCAAAATCACTTTGCGGGCGTCAGCAAGTTGACCAATGAGGTGTACAAGCCCAAGACGGTACGTAGTTTGCTTGCTATTTACAACATCAAAAGTTTTTATTTTAACATTAAATAAAATAAATTACATTTTCTGGATATATGTTTTTATTGGTTGCAGAAGAAATCTAATGACGTGTCTATGAGGACAGAAATCAAAGGCACCAGCAATCCATCATTTGAAGGTGATGATTCTAGAATGTAATATATTTACTTACCTACATAACTAAGAAAAAAAATTGTTAGTACATAAGAAACTGAAGAGATTACATCAATTGTTACAAAATCAGCCCTATTGTTTAATTTTTTAGTTTAGTGACAGTGATTAAGTAGTAACATACCTACCTACCTATACCTACACAATTTGTGGCACCCTTCGATCAACAGTACCTATCGTCTAGCCTTTGTTAACCAACTTCAAAGATGAGGCGGTGCTCAAGTCTCAATTTACCTGTATGTTCGGAACCAAACAATTTTTTTTTCATCACGAGAATAGGTTGTAAAGGTGTTTTTTAAGGAAATGTGACTCTAAAGTTTGAGTCCACTGTTAAAAAACTGCACTGCACTGTAAGAGCTTAGCTTTTAGATGACTAGGAGATCCACATATTCATCTACCTTACCTGCTGGCGCGCTGAGGGCGGCTTCAAACAAATATAAGTAGAAAGTTATTGTCGTGGTTTTTTGGAGTCGGTTCATTTTTTTTTATTTCTCCCTTTTCAGTGTAAGTAGTTAACTAATCAAAGTTACAATAGAAACCGGCCAAGTGCGAGTCGGAATCGCGCACGAAGGGCTCCGTACCATTACTATAAAAACGGCAAAAAAATCACGTTTGTTGTATGGGAGCCCCCCTTAAATATTTGTTTTATTTTAATATAATTATTTATTTTTAAACTGAATATAGGTACAAGTAAATATTCTGTGAATAACTATTTCAAGCGTCTACCTGTTGCCGTTATCAATATCGAGCAAAAACGAGCAAATAAATTCACGTTTGTTGTACGGGAGCCCCCATAAAATTTTATTCTGTTTTTTAGTATTTTTC
Source organism: Archips crataeganus (assembly GCA_947859365.1). Lineage (NCBI taxonomy): Eukaryota > Metazoa > Arthropoda > Insecta > Lepidoptera > Tortricidae > Archips > Archips crataeganus. The sequence continues at coordinate 14,406,893 of OX402045.1, read as the reverse complement.
GTTATAGGGGCAACTGAAATACATCATCTGTGAAAATTAACAATGTCTAGCTATTATGGTTCATGAGATACAGATTGGTAACAGACGGACAGACAGACAGACAGACAGACGGACGGACAACGGAGTCTCAGTAAAAGGGTCCCGTTTTTACCCTTTGGGTACGGAACCCTAATAAATGTCTACTACTGCTCGTCATCTTTTCTAAATTAATATTTTGAAGTTTCTTTGAGTGGAGCTAAAAGTAATCTTATCATTAGTTGCATACTCTGTTAAAGTAATAATCGAATCGCAATCCGCGAAATACTTAATGTTATTTATTAGTAGGTATAAGTAAGGTAAGCCGCCGGTGGCCACCTGTGTGTAGTCTTCCTCATCAGTTCCATTATTTAATTATACATTGTCATCCTGAAAGGAGGCCTGTGGCCTGCAGTGGGGCGTTTATATGCTAGGATGATGAAATACCCACAATAACATAAATGAGTTTGAGTTTGAAAAATATTTATAACTAGCTTTTGCCCGCGACTCCGTCCGCGTGGAATTAGTAATTTGAGCAGCTTATTTTTTTATCCAATTTGCTTTTTCATCAATTATGGCTCTCCTTAGTTCCTCGATATAAAAAAATTTACCCGCCCCCCCACCACAGAACTCCCCGCACACCCGCGTTCACATTCACGTTACCTCCGTACTCCCAAGTCAAGCGTGCCTATAGAAGTTTTTACTTCAAAAACCCCCGATTTTGAAACATTCTTCCACTCCGCTCCGCTCCTATTGGTGTTAGCGTGATGGATGATATATTATGGCCTATATCCTTTCTCAGGCTCTAGACTATCTGTGTACCAAATTCCATTCAAATCGGTTCAGTACTTTTAGCGTGAAAGCGAGACAGACAGACAGACAGACAGAGTTACTTTCGCATTTATAATATTAGTTAGGATTAGGATGGCTTTTGTAGACGATCAATCTTGATCATTGACAATGTACCAAGCGTACCCACCATCTGGTGGTTCATTTGGGGTTGTCAGGTCAGGTGTCCGTATTTCATACAAATATAAGAAAACCTACACGCCAATCGCAAAATTTTTGCGTTAATAAGGCTTTACACGTAGCAACAAATAATATTGCTTTAACATTTAATTATTATTTATATTTAGAAACATTTTAGAAGTAAATGTTTTTACTTCATTACATTACATCAATCGCATATTGTTCTATTGTTCTACAAAAAACGAAAGGATTGAAATCAACTTAACTCTGGCAACTCTAAGTCACTGTTAGAACGGGGGGGTTACTACGAAATTCGAAGTTCGAAGTTCGGATCGTGCGGTCCCTCTCACTCTCTTAATAAATACCATTAGTGTGAGCGAAACGGCATGAAACGAAGTTCGATTTTCGCGCTTCGTAGTATAGGGCCAGGGGCGCTACTCCGAAATTCGAAAATCGAAGTTCGCATCGTACCGTCTCGCTTGCTCTCGTATTAAATACTATTAGTATGAGCGGAATAGCACGATACGAAGTTCGAATTTTACACTTCGGAGTATAGGCCGAGGACACAGCGTTCAGTGGTTGTCCTCTCACTCGGCTTCAACAAGACAACAAGACCCAACAAGACTCTTACGACGTCAGCATAAGGTTTTATTCCTTTATTTTAGCTGCAAGATGCACAGTTAGAGCTCATTCCCGTTGTACGTAGTACTTATTACTTCCATGTAGTAGTTCCAATCATTTATTTTCTCCATGACAGCTCCCGTAGAATGTAACTGCGTTTAGTTACGCAAAAATTAACTTTTAAATGCGAGATATACAAAATACGACACCTGCCTAATTTTGTTCCTTGATCCCATATAATATTCATCTAAGACAAATTGAGTCCATATATGCAGTATTTTTTTTTAAAGTACGATAAATAATAAAAGTTTTAATAAAGTTACATTCTATGGTAATACAAATGTCATGTTATGATTGCCATAGAATGTAACTTTGTTAAAACGTTTATTTTTTATCGTACTTTAAAAAAATACTGCATATATGGACTCAATTTGTCTTAGATGAATATTATATAGGATCAGGGAACAAAATTAGGCAGTTGTCGTATTTTTTATACCTCGCATTTAAAAGTTAATTTTTGCGTAACTAAACGCAGTTACATTCTACAGGAGCACGGGAGCATTCATCGAGAAAATATGACTGGAAATACTATAAATAAAAAATGCGTGCATATAGAAAAAAAATTCAAGTTTGGGGCTTTGTGTTAAGTACATAATTCAATTTTTCGTCTTAATATTATTTTGTAGTCAGTAAAAAGATAGTGTACCTACTTACTACACATATATTGCAAAACTGAAACTAAAACACATTGAGAAAAAAACAGAAGAGAAAGCCCAGGAATCGAACTATCGCTTTGGGATGGAGACGCTGACATGATATGATTATCATTATAATATTATATAATATTATATACAATGACCGTGAGTCATAATCTGTGACATGTTCTAAATTGTCCTAAAATAATAATAACATCAGAATCGCATAACTTCAAACTCGGATATATATCTCCAATGCTGAGAATTTAAGTTTTTGATATCAAGAAAAGGTAAATAAGATAGATAATCTTCTAAAAGGGTAGTGGTTTTATGTGAATTTTGAATTGAAGTAAGGCCGGCTTGCGCGGACCTGGGTTAGCTACTTAACTCCGAGTTAAGTGCTAACCCAGGGTTAATAAGTGTCAAGTGTGAAGTGTGTTGTATGGAACTGTCATTCTTAACCCAGGGTTACCCTTTGAGGATTATTACCGATTTAATTTTTTTAAGACCTTCTGCTGTATAGGCGTAATTCTTTTCGCCTGACAGTTGACAGAGGGGAGGGATGAATTAAAAAAAAGTGAAGTCATGTGTCATGTCAAACAGAAATTTTCATCGTGACTCTAATTTTCTTTTGCCTTCCTTTTAATTTCGAAAATTATAAAATAAAACTAGTGGCGTTTCTGTCAAATGGGTTAGAGAAGGGTTTGCAGTAATGTGCTCGTACATATGTTTTCTCACAAGTGGTTTCACCAGCCTGTAATGGTTGCTAAAGGTCTCGAAAGTAATTAACTAACACCCCACCACCATGGCTATAGATTGTGAAGTCAGGATTGCGGTAATAAATAAAACGTGTAAATAAGTGAAATAGATGATGAAGTTCGGCTGTGAAGTGTTTACTATGACTTTACGTACATTAAGATTTTAAATATTAAAGTTACACTATGTACGGGTAGAGGAGGGTAGCAAACAATGAGATTCCATAGAAGGTGTGGTGACAGGGTCACGCTATTAAATGATAATACAACGGCTGTGAGGAATTTTGTTGAGTTCAATCATGGCTTGATACTCAGTGCAGAACCCTTGAAGGATGATGTTATGTTTGAAGTGTGTATTGATAGAAAGGTAGGTTTTGCTGTTTCATAATCCCTTCTGCTTGAAATTGTGATGAGATAAGATTGAAGTTCAAAAAGTTAGTCATTTTACATCAGTAGTTAAAATTAGTAGGAAAAATTTGGTTGTGTGACATACATTTAACCATACAGTTGTATGAGTAATTTTTGTGTTACAACAGAAATTTGTCTGGTTAGTTGTTTTTATATGGTTAACTATGCATTAATCCATTTTTTGAACTCCTATCCATGTGGGCTGCTTTGCTAAGAATATTTACAATACAATACAATATAAGTTTTTGTTAAAAAATTCATTTTTAAAGCAAGCTTTTTAGCTGACTGGACTTTTTGTTAGCCATACTTTGATTGTCATCCAACATACATAACTATACCAAATTTCAAGTGAATCCAACCACTGGAAGTGGGTCAAATTCGACTTCCAAGATTTGACCCGTACATACATAGATACATAGGTACATTGCAAGTTCAATGAAAGCTTGTAACAATACAATGACTCTTTATTGTCCACCACAAAGAAAACAATACAGAAAAACAAGTAGGTACATGGAAAAAAGTTTAGTTGTTAATCTAAAAATATTTATTACAGAAAGTGGCATTATCTTTCTTTATTATTTAACTAAAAAATATGTATTTTATGAGATAAGACTGCAGCATTCCATTTTGTAGTTACAAACACTTCCAGCATCGGATAAGTAAATGTAACATAATGCCAGTTTTCATAATCATTTTGTGCCTTTATAGTAGGCATTAAACAATAAACAACATTTATATGTATATTAGGTCAATGTGTGGAATGGAAGCCTTGAAATTGGAGTTACAACATTGGACCCGGAGTTCATGGAACTACCAGCCACAGCCACAAAACTGCGCAACACAGCCTGGGTATAACAGCCTCCATTTTGTACATAATTAGGAGAATTGCAGCATTGTGAACGTTTTCTCATAGTCAGTAGCCAGCCACACAGTGGTGACCTAACAGCGCACACAAAGAACAGGGAAAATGCTTGCCGCCAGCTGCATATCCTGGCCCAGTTGGTATCTTAATGTAAACAGAACTTTGCTGTTAGCTGTGGAAGTATACCATATCATACCATATCATTAATAACATTTTAAACTTTTAATTAACATATTTGCTGTAGTATTGGGTTGACATGATATCACCCAATACATGCTTGGTTAAGTTGAAAGTTAGACTAATTGCCACAGCAAACATGTTAAAATATAAATGATCATGTAAAAGAGTAAATAATGAAAATTCTTTGGTTTGTAACAAATCTTTATCTTATTTCCTTTTTTTTAGATAATGTCTGGCAGTTCAATAGTGAAAGATGGAGTAACTCTAGTAAATTCCTATGGACCAGAATTAGACACACTCAGCGAAGGTGACTGTGTTGGTGTTATGAGAACAGCAAAGGTAATAATTATTTTGTCACTAATCTTATAATCTTATACAGTCTACAAATACGCCTTTACTTTTTATAATACATATGTATTTATGTGTTATTTTTTTCTGTAAGTAATTGTGATGTACCAATTTTTGACAACATATAATAAATCGAAAACCATTTGGAGAAATAGGCTTTATGAAGCGTTTTCAGAAATCAGATTCCAAAAATATGATAAACTTCATTTGACCCCTGCAGTGATTCGTCACAAAGGCAGATATAAAGCAGGTCTACACTCTATAGCAAATTGACAGTTTGAAATGTTGCTGTCCTGCTTATAATAGCAAAGAGTGACAAAGATAACTTTAATCACATGATGCGCACCTGGCTTTAAGCCATTGTCATTTATTGTAAAGACCAAAATGTATATGAGTATATCCAATGTATTTTTACAAGTTTAATTATTAAATTACTATGTTACAAGTAATTATAAAAAAATTTAAATATCAGAATTTAATAAAAAATATCTATTTAGTATCACACCATTAAACAAACAGGAATAATCAAAGCTAAAAGAAGAGAAATAAATAAAACTATTTGTCATGGTTCATTTAGGACCCTAAGCCGTGCTTGTATTATTGACAGTGACAAGACAAATCAGTAGTGCCACAGATTATGTTATGTATGACCTGAATTTTTCTAGACAATGGAACATGGCTCTCTCACTGTGACGTCATCCAGCGTATTTCTTAAAAAAAATATTAAAAACGAAATACTCAACCAAATCCAAAAACGATGAAAATGGTATCTTAAAATATCCTATTCTTCACAAAAAAAAAAACTAAAGGTTATTTTTTTGGTGCATCCCAATTGTTTTGCATGGTAAAGACAGGTGTAAAAATATAGGTGCATAGAACTTGCCCGTTAATATGTCCCATAGCTCTTATGTTGTTGGATTAAGGTATGGATACATAAATATGAGAGGATTAAATCAATACATATTTTAACACTTTTATAAAAACTGTGTGGTAAACATATATAATATTCTTTTGTGGTTTGCAAATACATACAGGGTTATTGGTAAGTCAACCTATTCCCGTTAAGGGGTTATGGGGAGGTCATTTACAATCATTTTTGTCCCATAATTCCCTGCCCTATGCAAAAATTTTAAATAAACCATTTCTGAGATATTGAAATTTAAATTTTTAGCAAAAAATGCCATATACCTACACAACTTCAAAAATTTATTTTAAATAGTTGGCAATTTAAGTCAATTTTTTTATTTGCTTTTTTTATATACAAGACAAAATTGTTGTTCTTATGCAATATTAAAAGTACACGTTTAAGAATGCAAGACCAAAAAGTAAAAAAAAAAATATGATTTTTTATCAGGTTGTTCAACATTAATGGCACAAAAACAGATTTTTTTTCTAATACATTTGGCGTGCAGATTGTACGTAAAAAATGTACGTATTTCTAGCTTTCTAACGAGCTATTAATACTATGATTTTTGTTAATAATTGCTAGAAAAAAATGATCACAAAAAACATAGGAAGAAAATCACGTCCAAACATTTCTTAACTCATTAAATCTATCAATAATAACTTTTATAAATACAACTAACAACAATAACTAATGAAAAATAACAAATTGTTACAAATAACAATTAAGTTTAAAATCCTACAAGGTTTTTATTTTATTTACATTTGATACCCATTCATAAATGTTCCTTATTTGCTGCAGTGGCTGACTACGAAATTTGCAAGCACTTCTATTTTCAAATTATAATAAATAAAGTACCTATTTGAAAATGGAACTCCTTACTTTCATAATCTTATAAAAAAATAATTAACTGTGTATTTTGCGTAATTATTATGATCCCAGACATACGAGGGGCGTTCAATATAAAGTGAGAATGAGATGCAAACTCTTTTAATATTACGAAATTAAATACTGGCCGGTAAAGCTAATCTATCTAGCTGATTGCTATGAAAAAAAAAAACTAACTGTCTTTTGTTTAAAAAAATATACGGTAATTTCTTTGCAATGCTATTGAGTACATTAGCGAAAATGGAGAAAATTGAACTGCGCGCCGTTATCAAATACTTGTATTTGAAAAATTTTTCTACTGACCAAGTCAATTTGGATTTGCGGGACACTTTAGGGTTTAATGCTCCTCCGTATTCGACAGTCGCACGTTGGTGCGCCGAATTTAGACGTGGAAGAACATCGACAATGGACGACCCCCGCTCCGGACGCCCCACTACAGCAGTAACTGAAGAAATTGTGAAAAAAGTCGAAAACTCAGTTTTGGCGGATCGTCGTGTCACAGTTCGTTTTATTGCTGAAAATGTAAAGATTTCAACGGGGAGCGTGCATAATATTTTACATGAACGCTTGGGTATGAAAAAGGTATCTGCGCGTTGGGTACCAAGAATGCTTACTGACACGCAAAAACAAAGTAGACTAGAGATTTGTCAACAAGCTTTGAACCTGATGCAGCAAGACCGGGAACTTTTTTTGGCGCGATTTATAACAATGGACGAAACATGGCTCCATCATTACGACCCTGAAACGAAACTGCAGTCTATGACATGGAAAAGGCCATCATCTCCAACTCCGAAGAAATTCAAGGCGAGCCCATCTGCCGGTAAGGTCATGGGCTCTGTTTTATGGGATGGTAAAGGGGTATTAATGATTGAGTATCTTGAGCATGGAGCCACTATTACGGGCACTTTATACGCCAAACAAATAGCAACATTGCGCAATGAGATCCGCGAAAAACGGCGAGGTAAACTCTCGAAAGTTGTGCTGTTCCACCAGGACAATGCCCCGGCACACAAGTCCGCCGTTGCAATGGCTGCAATTCGTGATGCTGGGTTCGATATCCTTAAGCATCCTCCGTATTCACCAGATCTCGCTTCCAGTGATTTCTACCTATTTCCGAATTGAAACAATACTTGAGATGCCAGAAATTTGAAGACGACGACGCGGTAGTCGCTGCAGTACAAGATTTTTTAAGTACTCAGGATGAGACCTTTTTTAAAAATGGAATTTTAAGTTTAGAAAAAAGATATACTAAGTGTATTATGCTAAAAGGTGACTATGTCGAAAAATAAAACGACATTTAGTAAAAGTTGTTTATAACATACTCATTCTCACTTTTTATTGAACGCCCCTAGTACATAGTAATCTGCTTAGTACAATATGCTGTGCTTAAGTAAACGAAATTGGGGATATCTAATTTTTTGCAATGTATAGTAAATCGAAAACCATTTCGAGGTAAATGCTTTTTAACTCGTTTTCTGTAGTTATTTAATTTTAATATTATGTAATGAATTTATTATATAACTAATAAGCAATGACCTTCATTTGACATTGGTGTAAATTGCGTGACCGGTTCAAGTCGTACTTTGTTCTGTGTGGTTAGAATTCTTCACAATTTACGCGTGCATTATACTACGGAGTTTGATTTGGACCCGCTGTCTGACATCTAGCACTTTGACAGTGCCAGTAAAGTGACACAGTGTATAGTGTACCACTACGCAAATAATAATTAAAGGGGTTGCCTTATCGTACGCATTTAGATAAATTTAGAAATTTGCCATTGTGGGAGCCTTCAATTATAATCTGACGTCATCAACTAAAATAGTTTCAATAATTAATTTGGAAAAAATTAGAGTTCTAAATGACAAAATATTGAAATTAGTTTCTTATAATTGATTTTTCTATACAAAAAAAATATAAAAACCACTGGTAATTTTTTTTAGACATTCCCAATTGCCGCCGATTTTGAAATAAAAAAATACACAATTATTTTTTTAATAAGATTATCAGAGTAAGGAGTTCCATTTTCAAATAGGTACTTTATTTTTTGTAATTTGAAAATGGAAGTGCTTACAAATTTCGTAGTCGGCTAGTGCAGCAAATAAAGAACATGTATGAATGGGTATCAAATGTAAATAAAATAAAAACATCATAGGATTTTAAACTTAACTGTTTTTTAGTTACAATTTGTTCTTTTACATTAGTTATTATTGTTGTTTGTTGTATTTATAAAAGTTATTATTTATAGATTTAATGAGTTAACATTAAGAAATGTTTGGACGTGATTTTCTTCCTACATCCGGTGTGATCATTTTTTCCTAGCAATCAGTAACAAAAATCATAGTATTAATAGCTCGTTAGAAACCTAGAAATACGTACATGTTTTACGTACAATCTGCACGCCAAATATTTTGAAAAAAATTCTGTTTAAATAATAAGTAGTATAAACAGTATAATGCATGTTGTAATATTGTTAAAATACCAACATCAGCTTCTCATTAGCTAGTTTAGCTACTTTGTACTTAGGTTAGGGTGAAAAATACAAATGACTTGAAATTTGATATATAAATTGAGTAGAAATAAATTAATTTAATGTTGTCATCTGAATAAGATTGTATTTAAGATATGATAACTAATTTATTTTCTCTTTTATTCACAGGCAGAGTTAATGTTCTATGTTAACAGTAGATGCCTCGGCGTAGCAGCTAAAGATTTGCCTCCGAAATTATTTGCAGTCATAGATCTGTATGGGCAGTGTGTTCAAGCATCTATTACACATGTGCATGGTATGAGATCAATCATGGAAAGCAGTTTAGATCAGGTATAAATGTATTTTTTTTTAAAGTATGAATAAGGACAAGCATCAATCCAACATAAATAGTGAATTTTGGAATAGCACAATTTTATTGATTTTTGATAAACATTTTCATCATTTTAAGGTATGTATGAAAATTAAAAAATGATCATTATATTCTTTACAGATTGAAGAAGATCCAAACAATGATGATACTGTTATCACAACTGACATAGATGTAGTTGCTGTACCTGCTGAATCATCATTCCCTAAATCTCAAGATGTCTTTGTCCCAATTACTTCTGAAGGTGCCTGTGCTCTAGGTAAACCAAATAAAACTACTATTTTTGCAATATATTTGCATTTCACTATTCTAACCTCATAGAGCGAAAAGCAAAAAGTATTGAAGTAAAAGATACATAGTGCCAAATAAGAAGTAAAAAGTTCTGCAAAATAAATGACAAAGTGAGGCTGTTAAAACTACGCCTCGCCGTCTGCCTAACTACTTACGCACTCAAGTGCAAACAGACCTTGTCAAGGAAACTAGTAGAGGCACGCTCACAACGAGACGAAGCATGATCTTATCCAGCCTCACTTTGTGGTCCATTGAGTTCTGTCTTACTTTATTTGGTCTGAGATTTTGCTTGATTAGTTTAGACCAGTGGTTCTTAACCATTTTAGCAGGCGGCCGAAAGTATAAATATATTTGAATGCCATGGCCATGACCCTACTGCTACATTTTTTTTTAAAAAAAGTATCGTTTTTGTCTTTATTCAAATCAAAAATTAAATTTTCTTTTAATTATTGTATTAAATTGATTCTCGGGACCGATCCCGATATCCCCTCGGGTCGCGACCCGAGGTTTAGAAACGCTGGTCTAGACAGTAAATCTTGTTCATAACTTGCTGGTAGTTAGTTTTTTGAAGCATTTTATTCTTAGGTACTAAATGAAGCTTAAATCCTAAAGTAGTAAATATCTATTTTCTTCTGTATACATTTATTAAGTGATCTTGGCACACCACTGTCTCTCCTTTTAAGGTTCTATTAATATCGTTCCTTTTTACAGTAGTACAGGATCGATTACGCTTCCATCCAAGATGTGGGATACTTGTTAAGTTATCAGCCAACAATAAGTAAGTAACTGACGATCAAGATATGCCTTGTGGTATTTAGAAGAAATTTACTAATAATGTTGCACTATCCCAATAGATCAGCAGAGAGAGCGAGGCCTTTAGATGATTACAACAACGGCGTGGTGATGACTCATCGGCCGCTCTATGACAACGAACTCTTTGAAATTCGCATCGATAGGCTTGTAGACAAATGGAGTGGTAGTATCGAGGTAATAACAAGTTTAAAAAGGTCCAAAAGCCTTACTAGATGCTCTTCAATAATGGTTTACTCATCCACTAAGGCCAACTAAGGCTGTGCAGAGTGCTAGGCGCATAATATCAGGCGATATCATTATGTAACTTTCCCGATTTTTACTAAGTGCACTCACTCTCTCACCCAACTTGCACCTACCTCCATATATTATGGCAGTCAAGTAGTTTACTTGATGACACAAACAGTTTATTTGATGTTACTTTGCTTTATTTTATTATAATTAATAGTTCGTTTTTAAAAATATTCCGGTAAATTCTCTCAGCATTAAGAACTAGGTATATGCTAAGCAAATAAGAAAAATATGCTTGCATGTATATATATATATATTTATACCACTCAAAATAAAATAGGGGCCACTTTATTTTCATCTGTAAAATGATAATAAAAACAAATATGTTTGTTTCCACCATTCTATGTCTAAAATTGCATTTTATTTATTATATAGATATATGGGATGCAAATATGTTTTGCTCGAATTGTTTATTTAAGTAAAAACAAGTGGACCTTATTTTCCTTAGAGTATTATATGTATGTGGGCTAAAGCCAAAACCCTACTGCAGGTTGGTGTGACATCTCATAATCCAGCAACAATAAGGTTTCCATCAACAATGACCAACATGGATTCTGGGACCATCATGATGTCTGGTTGTAAGGTGCTTTTAAACGGACATGGAATGTGTATGGAGTATGGTAACTTCAACCTGGACGAACTGAGAGTATGTACTGGTTTGACTTATTTTAAGGATTCCTTACCTCAAAAGGTAAGCTTAGTATACATAACAAATTTAAACGATTAAATATTTGTCTTCTAAAAAGTAAACGTACATAATTTTGTAGTTAATCGAATATTAATCTGGTTTTCAACGATTAATAGTTGATCAAAACTTAAAATTGAATATTTTATCGCATTTTAGTATGGAACCTTACACTGCACGTGATCTGCCCGTCGCGCAATTGGTTGGTTTTTAGTACAGTATCTGCAATTACCAGACGTAAATCAATGAACAGGGAATTGAGTTTTTCTAACTGAAAAGTCAAGTTGGTCTTTCAGTACGACTTATCTATTTATTGAAGCAATATTTGGTATTTTCATACTTTTTTAATTTGATCAACGTTATATTTTTAGGTACGGAATCCTTTGTGTGCACGTCCGATTCGAGCTTGGACATTTTTGTTCTGATTATTGACGTTCAAAATGTGACTTGTAGGAAGGTGACACGGTTGGTATGATGCGAAAAAGCAATGGGAAACTGCATTATTTTATAAACGGCTTGGACCAAGGAATAGCCACAGATAAAGTTGAGCAACATGTTTGGGGAGTTGTTGATCTGTACGGAATGACTGTGAAGGTTTGTATAGACATACACTTTTATTTTACACCTTTCTTTTTTTTATTATTATTTTATCATTCTAAAATAAGTATTTTAACATGAGAGTTTGTGTCAAAGATAGGTTTTGACCTGATATTAGGGACCGGTTTGTATTAACTCCATTTCGCTAAAATATGGCACAAACGTATTGTCATCCGACGGTATATCAAAAATAATATACAAGACAGGTTTTGTTTGCTTTCAGGTCACGATAGTAGACCCATGCGAAGATATTGATACCAATATCAGCAACGTACCTGTCGAGCACAGTACTCCCGAATTACCTGCTTTAAGTAAGCGATTTCGCCTTATTTAACAGATTTAACGACCTTATTCGACTTAGGTGAGAAACTTAAGGAAAGGACTTGTTGTATGTAGTAGTGCATAGAATTGATATGGATCTTAAGTAATTTTTCTAATTTAGAGCGTTGTTGTTTATATGGACACGTTACTACTACATACAACAGGTCGCTTAAGTTTATACCTACACATATTACACGGCAAGAGCCGCCCGCAGTTTTATATATTTTATTATTTAATTAATTGAATTTATGAACATTTGAAATACTTACTATTTATTTCTCTTATAGGCAGGATAAGACAAAGATTAGACGAAGATAGCCTTTTATTTCATACGCTGCGTGATTCGAATGTTATTATTATTAATGATGGTAAGACTGCTCATAGGCCTAAGTAAGTATCATTTTTGTAATGCCTTTGTATTCTACTCTTACTTATTTGCACACTGAACCTTTTTCAGTTGCTGAAACGGATAACGATTTAAGAACGAAATTTGTTTCAGTGCTTTCGAATACTTCAATAACGGGATAGTGATGACGAATCGCACACTGAGAACCAACGAACTATTTCAAGTGCGTCTCGACTTGGTTATCCCGAAGTGGGCCGGAAGCATTGAAATTGGGGTCACGCAGCATTCTTCAAACGATTTACAATTTCCATTCAAGATGAGCAACGCAAAGTATTACAAATTTTTACCATCGATTTATTTTGGACAGATCCAACATCAAAATGTTTAAAAATAATCGATTATCTTTTTGATAGATCTGGCACTTGGGCAATGACCGGAGAAGATGTTATACAGAACGGAACCATCATAATACCTCAATATGTTAGAAATCTCAACAGACTTGTGGTATGTGTACATTCCTGTTAAATTAATCTGTTTATATTTAATAATAGCGTGCTTATTGGCTTTGTATATGTTCACAGGAAGGGGACAGCGTGGGAGTGATGCGGAAGGACATGGGCATCCTGCATTTTTTTGTCAACGGCGTGGATCAGGGACCGGCGGCATTTAATATACCGGAACATGTTTTCGGCGTTGTCGGTAGATATCACTAATTGGATGTATACTACTAGTGCAAAGCTTGCATTTCGTGGAACGATAAACTAGAGAGTTTACGCTTTTTTTTGCTATGTGTTCGATCACCTGATGCCTTATTATCTAACGCACTCGGAAGCACAATCGCTTTCACCAATACTTTGTGTCACACGGCATAGAATGAGGGTAGAAAGAGATGGTGAATGCGGTCGCGAGTGCCTGCGCGTTAGACAATACGGCCTCTGTGGTCTCTGTTGTAGGTGTACCGCTGTTATGAAACCTCTACTTAACTAGGAGATCTATGATAGCGCAAGCCTCCACTGATTTTTTGTTTCTAGATCTGTACGGGCGCGTGGCGCAAGCGACAATCGTGGAGGCCTATATGCCGCCGGCCGTTTATTCACCCGAGTCGCCTGTGTCCACGGAATCAAACGCCACCATATATCCGTGAGTGTAAACAAGTTTTCCTTTTGCATAGTCGACCAGATGGGTTTTACCACCTTTGTCTGTCAATACATCAGAAAAAAAATCGACGAGGCTAATTGAAGAGTATGATGCCACAGACAGACACACACACACACACGCATAGCGGTCAAATTTATAACACCCCTCTTTTTGTGTTGGGGGTTCAAAATAATCAAGTAAATACTTAGTGTGACATGACACAAATGTGTGTATTATATGTTAGGTAAGATACCCACTGGACCACCTATTTACAGGTAGATAGGGACCACTGGAACCACTGTTTTTATTTTATATTATAAAAACTGGTCATTTACGGTGCTTATGTCGATATTCAATTTTGATTAGGAAGTCAAAACCTACATTATTCCAAAATTTCAGTAAATTTGACTGAAAACCATTTTTTCATACATTCGCTGCGGGCGGGTCCTTTGATTGAAATGATTAAATAAATTGGCAACCATAGTTGCGCAAAGCAAGTGAGTGGCTAATAATAAAGGCCTGGATTCACTTTGATTAGTGATTAGGAGAATACAAGTGTGGACAGCGACTGATTAGTGCAGGTGATTAGTTGGCTGCGCAGTAACGTGATTAGAAGCGTGTTCTATTTTTTGCAAGTGAACTGCGAGTAGCCCCATCACTCGCAGCGTGCCTGCCACTAAACACGTCTGGACAGGCAGTTTGTGTTTTTTACTTAACAGAGCCAGAACAAGAATTGGACACTACTTGCACTACACACCTGCACTAATCATCCTCAATTACACTAATCACTTGCACTCGCACTAATCAAAGTGAATACAGGCCTTAAGTTACATTTGCAGCGAGATGTGCTTCCACCGGTTGCACGGTCGGAACGCGCGTCTCAGCCGCAGCCGGCTGACCGCGTCGCGCGCCACTGTGTACTCGGAGTTCAACGACGCGGTGCTCTTCAGCTCGCGGCCGCTGCGCGAGTGCGACATGTTCGAGCTGCGCATCGACAAAATGGTCGACTGCTGGATAGGAAGCCTCGAGATCGGTGATTGATTGCACATTACAACTAAACGCTCCAACCATAAATTACGTCACACATTTACAGGGGTCAAAATCAAAGTCAAAATATTTTTATTCAATTTAGGCTATGCAACAAGCACTTATGAATGTCGAAGAATCTACCACCGGTTCGGAAAAACTCTGTTGAGAAGAATCTGCACTGTGAGAGTCACTCATAGTGAAATAAAACGGATTACTCACGTCCCAAAACGAGTTTTTAAATCGATATGTTTCGGGCTAGCAGAGCGGTGGCGCGTAGTGCACGTTGGGCAGCAACCGTAGCGTTTTCCTCCAAGAGGAAGGGCTACGGATTAGCCCGAAACATCCGAATTAGGGTGAATAAGCGAGCGTTTTGACCGCGCGGTTAAACGTCATTACGATTTGACGATTATTACCACAACCGAAGGACGAATCGCGCGAAATTTCATCAAACTAGATTCAGCATCGGTACTGTCTTAAGTTTTCATAAAAAGTTAACCCAAAACATCATCCATTTTAATCCTTTCTGCTCAAATGGTAATGACAAAATAAACCGCCGTAAAAACGCTGAATATTTACCCATTATTTCACTATAAAGGTATTTTTTTTTCAAACATATCTACAATGTTATTACTTTACTTATTCAATTATACATACATCTCGCGATTTGTGACACGGAAGGAAAATAATTGCGATTTTCATAGTAACAAATAAGAGTGACCAACTATTAAAATGGGTTTGATGTACTTTATGGATGGCCCCAAAAGACGGCTATAATTCGCGGTGCGAACTGAACTGTAAAAAACCGTAGTCGTCCACGGGGTAACCGTGGAATTTCTTAAAATCTTACATAAGTTGTAGAAATGTACGTTCTGTGTACGGTATCACAAAAGCGGCCTGATTTTATATCGCTCCATTCCTCCAACGTTCTATTCTATAGTAGTAGTTCTATTTTTTCTAAGCTATATCTTTTTTACCAGGCGTCACAGCCATCCGTCCAGACGATCTGGAAGCGAACGGCGGCGTGGGTGCCATAGCGGGCACGGCTACCGACCTTAACTGGGACACGTACATACTGAGCGGCGCCGCCATGATGAAAGACGGCGAGTGCGTGCGAAGCGGGTATCCGCTCGATTTGGACACGCTCACTGTGGGCAGCAGAGTTGGTCAGTACTTATACTACAGTCTACAGGGTGGCCCATTTAGATGGTATCATCATCATCATCATCATCAGCCTATCGCAGTCCACTGCGGGGCATAGGCCTCTTCCATGGCGCGCCACAACACTCTGTCTCAGGACCCTCGCATCCATCCGCCGCCAGCGATCCTCTTAAGGTCATCCGTCCACCGTGCCTCAGGCCGCCCTACACTACGTTTCCCTGTGCGTGGTCTCCATTTAGATGGTATGGGTATGGGTAATTCTGAAACTGTAAGACTTAAAAAGTTTTATTCCAAGGAACCATGTCTTCGATTTTAGTGATAAGGAAAGCTGCATTTATAAGTTTTGTGAAAAATTCCATTCTTAATACAAGCTTTTTGCTGACTGTTGGTACTTTTGTTTACTGTATTTGTATACCGGGTTCGGTTACCGAACCGAGTATGATTTTTTATGAAATGTATGAATGCAGTTTTTCTTGTCACTACATACTTAATGATGATGACATGGTTCCTCAGAACTGATATTTCTATGTTGTTTAGTTTCGGAAATACCCATACTGACCCATCTAAATGGGACACCCGGTATACAGTCAAGACTAAAGTACTTGCAGCCCTTGCAGTCATAAAGTCGAAATCCAGGGTAATAGCGTGTTTCATTCAATATTGCACGGTTATATTCTTTACACTACTGTAGCACTTTGAGAAATTTGCTGCGGTGTATATACGTGGCGACTGGCGAGTTATTTAAATTCCAGTCCGATGTAGTGTGAGCTGCGCCACACACACTGTCCCACTATGTAGTATATATTTAAACTTTACTTTAATAGACACAGTATTTACTCAACTCTTAGTGGTTTCACTACTCCCATCCTTACACCGAATATTTATTTATTTATTAATTCCCTTATATGTCTGGAGTTAAACATTTAAACACCAAAAAAAATATCTTACACGAAAGAAATTTAACCTGATTAATTTTTATTATCAATGAAATAGTAGATTATTCAACAAGGGAGGAAAATAACCAATATCACACGAGGTTACTTGGCAACCGAGCACAGCGAGGGTGCCAATATTCCGAGGGTGATATTGGTGTTTTTCCCGAGTTAAACACTCTGCTTTTCATTTCGACTACAAGGAAAGTAAGATAATATAAGTATAAAAAATAAAAATGTCTAAACTGGTCAATATGATCGTTGTAAAATATTTAAATGGAGTTTATTGTTAAGGAATAATTAATTTAACAAAATTTAGAATGTTCAATATAATAAATAATCAATGAAAACAGTAGATAAAGTAGGTATTTTAGTAAATTTATTTATAAAATATGTAAGTACCCAACCAATTTGAACCAAGGAGTTAAGCTGTATAGAGATAGGCTGTGTGGACAATAACATTGTCGTTTACCGTGTTTTTTTCTTAACATTTTCTAACTTTTCTGGTTTAAGTCACTAAATAAGAAATTGATAATTTAATTATTAATAATATTTCACTGGCATTATAAAATTTGTAATATGACTAATTAAGAAAAAAAACTCAATAGGTACTTAATCCATTCCATGTATATGCCGTAATGCTTGGCTGAATGCGTATGTGTTCCATTGACAGCCAATGCCTTTATATTTTTTAATTCATTTCTACCCTTGGGAAGAAAATAATAGTTATTCTCCCGTATGTCAGATATGATTTGCCTCACTTTCCGAGTATGGGAGATGAAAAGATTTAAATACGGTTAAGTTAAGAAACGTAATATGCGTGTAACAAAACATTACGGAGTCATTTAATATAATGATGGGACACAATCTACCGCATCTTTATCGATACTTATTAATTTGTAATGTAAATAACGAATGTGCTTTAAAAAATGTATTCCATGCCGTGGTATTGTAACAGGTTGGTATGTCCAACAAATACGTAAGTTTATGAGTGACACTTGTCTTATCCACGTGATAAAATGCTTCTATAATTACGACTTATTTTATTCAATAAAATTCTGTTAAAATAAAAGATACGAGTAGGTCATTCATCACATCATCATCATCATTTCAGCCATAGGACGTAGGCCTGCCAGCCACTGCTCGACATAGGCCTCCCTCATTGATACAAACTCATTACGGTTGGAAGCGGCTTGCATCGACCTTTTGCCTTTACCAAATCATCCTTCCACCTCGTTGGTGGACACCCCACGCTGCGCTTGCCAGTCCGTAGTCTCACACTTGAGGACTTTTTGGCCGCAACGGCCACCTGTTCTGTGTGCTATGTGTCCTGCCCATAGCCATTGCAACCAGCTAGAAATGACATTATGTAGACATATCTTTTATGAACACTTTGAAGTTTATCCGACACGCGCTTGACTGTTTTTTTGCATTATAATAGAACTCCGGTACCTACTTAGTTTACTTTATGCGATTTCATTAAATAATCGTAAATTTATATTATTAATCACACAAGTTATAAATTTATAGTTTTATCGATTCGAGTTTTAAAGTTTTCACTTCTCTAGTCTGTGGTTTTGACACTGCTACCCGCACCATGCTACATTGAAAAAAGCACAACCGTTCATTATTGGCTTACGCAGTAGTTGGTCCTACCGACCTTCAGTCAGTGTGCGCCGGTAGTCAGCCGATTGTAGACAGCACGGAGACGAAGGCGTCACAATTGGAAATTATTACCCTCTGGTTGATTTTACTCCGTTGGCAGGTATGATGTGGCACGCGGACCGCAGTCTCCACTATTACCTGGACGGCATGGACATGGGCAAGGCGTGGTACGTGCCCCATCTTAACATCTATGCGGTTGTCGACTTATACGGACAGTGCACGCAGGTAGGTTTATTACTACAGGATCATTCTAAACTCTAAATAGTTCATTACAAATGGGAAATCATGTAAACAAACCAATGTACCTTCATTTTTTCGTAATCACGCACTTTTGAAGAACGGCCATGGTCATATCAGCTACATACACGCATAAACCTTGTAATTACATTCAATTATAGCTAAAATAAATGTTAATTATTCGCATTTTAAATGATTTTGTCTATTTTGTAGAGATGGGATAATAAGTCCTTAAAAATTAATTACTTGTAATTAACTAACAAACAGTTTTATTAACACACTAGTTTTTGCCCGTCCGATCTGTCTGTTATCTTTTCACGCTTAAACCGCTAAACCGATTTAGATGAAATTTGGTAAACAGATAGTTTGAGTCCTGGGAAAGAACATAGGATAGATTTTATCCCAGAAATCACCCTTTAAGGGGGTGAAAGTTTGTACGGAGAATCGATAAACGCTGAACCAATTTACATAAAATTTGGTATTGAGATAGTTTGAGCTGTGAGGAAGGATATTAAAAAAAATAGTGTTTATCCCCCAAATTAGATAATAGGCAGATTGGTGAAAGAAAAAGCAGATTGGATAAAAAATAAGTGACCCAAATTACTAATCCCACGCGGACGAAGTTGCCGGCAAAGGCTAGTCATGTTTATTTGTTTGTTTGTTCCATAAAGGGCTTCAGCTATTACGTAATTGATATGAAACATAATAATGTACCAATAACGATACATATGAGTGTTTTATTTATAAATCAACTAGTTTTACTTAGGTATTATATTTTAGTTACTTGTAGGTATTATTGACACCACTTGTTCTAATTTGGTAAATGTTCAGGAAAGTTAATAATAGCTAAGTAAACTTAATTCCCATCACTTTTTCATAATTAATCCATAGACAATAAATGCAATTGTCAGTCACCCATGTTGGTTTACACGTTTCCCCATTTGTATAAAACTAGAATACAGAAACACGCACAGTTCGTAAGTTAAGATTAAATGAGGCAATGCACAATATACAATTATACATAGTTTTATTATGGTATTTAGTTATGTAAATTTCACATGCTTTCATGTATCCATATATATACGCCACTGACCTGTGTTTAAATAATATACATAATTATATCAATATTTACATTACAGGTTACAATTTTACAAAACGAAGAAAGAGCTTTCAACTACAATGGGTGCACTAATTCGGATAATTCAATGCTGAGCAATTCTAGGGCTCTATCGTCACCGCCGCCGCCGTACTGGTAAGTTCATGTTTAGGGTACCTGTCTTTGAAGTCGACTGTAAGATAACTTGATTCCAACATAAATAACCAAACACGTAAACAAACCAATAAGCATCACTATTATTTTAATATTCACGTATTCATTATAATTTCCATATCTTCTTTAACCTGTCGTTTCCCCTGAGTTCCAAATTAGTATTGATATCTACTGTCTAATTGGCTTTGTAATTATTTGTTAGATTTTGAATAGATCACGGTTTTTACCACACCTCATATTACCTTTAGTGGTAACTAACGAAGTATCTATTTATTATTTATTTATAACTAAAAAGTCAGTTTTTACTTACTTCCAATGTGTCGGTTGCCTCAAAATTTCGAACATGTACATATACTAGGGGCGTTCAATAAAACGTGAGAATGAGTATGTTATAAACAACTTTTACTAAATGTCATTTTATTTTTCGACATAGTCACCTTTTAGCATAATACACTTAGTATATCTTTTTTCTAAACTTAAAATTCCATTTTTAAAAAAGGTCTCATCTTGAGTACTTAATAAATCTTGTACTGCAGCGACTACCGCGTCGTCGTCTTCAAATTTCTGGCCTCAGGTATTGTTTCAATCTCGGAAATAGGTAGAAATCACTGGGAGCGAGATCTGGTGAATACGGAGGATGCTTCAGGATATCGAACCCAGCATCACGAATTGCAGCCATTGCAACGGCGGACTTGTGTGCCGGGGCATTGTCCTGGTGGAACAGCACAACTTTCGAGAGTTTACCTCGCCGTTTTTCGCGGATCTCATTGCGCAATGTTGCTATTTGTTTGGCGTATAATGTGCCCGTAATAGTGGCTCCATGCTCGAGATACTCAATCATTAATACCCCTTTACCATCCCAAAAAACAGAGCCCATGACCTTACCGGCAGATGGGCTCACCTTGAATTTCTTCGGAGTTGGAGATGATGGCCTTTTCCATTTCATAGACTGCAGTTTCGTTTCTGGGTCGTAATGATGGAGCCATGTTTCGTCCATTGTTATAAATCGCGCCAAAAAAAGTTCCCGGTCTTGCTGCATCAGGTTCAAAGCTTCTTGACAAATCTCTAGTCTAGTTTGTTTTTGCGTGTCAGTAAGCATTCTTGGTACCCAACGCGCAGATACCTTTTTCATATCCAAGCTTTCATGTAAAATATTATGCACGCTCCCCGTTGAAATCTTTACATTTTCAGCAATAAAACGAACCGTGACACGACGATCCGCCAAAACTGAGTTTTCGACTTTTTTCACAATTTCTTCAGTTACCGCTGTAGTAGGGCGTCCGGAGCGGGGGTCGTCCACTGTCGATGTTCTTCCACGTCTAAATTCGGCGCACCAACGTGCGACTGTCGAATACGGAGGAGCATTAGACCCTAAAGTGTCCCGCAAATCCAAATTGACTTGGTCCGTAGAAAAATTTTTCAAACATAAGTATTTGATAACGGCGCGCAGTTCAATTTTCTCCATTTTCGCTAACGTACTCAATAGCATTGCAAAGAAATTACCGTATATTTTTTTAAACAAATGACAGTTAGTTTTTTTTTTCATAGCAATCAGCTAGATAGATTAGCTTTACCGGCCAGTATTTAATTTCGTAATATTAAAAGAGTTTGCATCTCATTCTCACTTTATATTGAACGCCCCTCCTAGATCTCCGTGTACAATGCATAATACTCAAGTAACTTCGGCAAAAATGTTTTTAATATTTAATAACTTCTCTATTTTACAAACAAATTAATTATTTTTTGGCAGGAGTTTCTCCGAGTACTGCGGTGAGAACATCTGCATAATGCATGACTATTCGTTCGCGCGGAGACTTACGCCCGACCCTATGGCTGCATTGGTTTTCAGCGCCGCTCACCTGGCTGTAGGAGAAATATTCGAGGTGACGTATCTCTATTGAATACCTACTGCAAGATTTTGTTTAGGTACATTTTATTAACGGCACATGAAAAGTATTTAACTATTATTCCTTGTTATTTTTTGCTTTCAGCTAAAATTGTTGTGTGTGTATTTACAAAATTAGAGATCTAAATAAACCTGTGTAGAAAGAGCAGTGTCTCTTAATGAAAGGGTCAGTTTAGCCCTACTACATTTCAGCAGGTTCATGATAAAATGTCTACCAGCGCTTGAACTAACACAATCGACGATATTCCAGGTTAAAATAGTGGAATGCAAATCCGGCTATGCGGGCAGCTTCCGCATGGGAGTAACGGATGTCAACATTTTGAACGTTCACGTCAACCGCAGCCTGCCGCCTTCCGTGTCTCTCCTCCCGCATTACACTGCCTACATAGACGGTATGAGTACAACTTACACTGATGCTAAGCTAAGAATGACTCAGATTGCAGATAGTAGCTGCACAAATCGTAGGCGAGGCTATTAATATGCAGTCGGATTTTTGCGATATCTGTACAGTCATTTGGGATAATACCTGATCTCTGCACAGAACAAATAATAAGAGGAATAGAAATGCCATGAGAACCATTTTGTTCCAAAACCAGTGTCGCCGGAAATGTTATATGCACATTCATGCACTCTTTGAAATTTTGGCGATTGTTGGTCGTAACATAACATCTAGTCGAAAAAATAAATTCTGAATCCATATTATAATTAGAACTTTACGGCGACGGTATATCATTGAGAGTCTATTGTATAGATATGTAAATCAAAATTGTATACGACGTGGCTATCATCTAGCGATGATTAGATGAAATCATTCATCATCATTATCTCAACCTATATACATCCTACTCCAGGGCACAGGCCTCTCAGAATGAGAAAGCTTGGGCCGTAGTTCCCACTTCTCTTACGGTTCCCTTCACCGTTAAGTCAAATTTAAACCGAGTTGCAAGCCCGGGTCTGAGCTTGAGTCTGCTTGAGAGGCCACAGGTTGAACCACTAGACTACCGCGGCTTTTTTTGCATCATTG
The DNA here is from genome assembly GCA_947859365.1 of Archips crataeganus. Lineage (NCBI taxonomy): Eukaryota > Metazoa > Arthropoda > Insecta > Lepidoptera > Tortricidae > Archips > Archips crataeganus. The sequence goes on along the minus strand of OX402045.1, from coordinate 14,383,694 downwards.
CTGCAGGTAAATACATGAAATACTCCCGCTACTCGGACAAGGAGCACGAGCTGCGTTCGTTCGTGCCGTCCTTCGACTGGCTGCGCGCCGGCGACCGCGTCGGCCTCAAGAAGACAGTTGACGGCCGCGTGCTCGTCTATTACAACTCGGAGCTGCTCGAGTACGCCTTCGAGAATGTTCCCGACGTAAGTTAACGCGTGGTTTAACGCTGGTAAAGCAAACCTTTTTCGCCCGAATAGTGTGAATTAAGAATTGAGCGGCGTTGCGGGGCTTTGGCTGTTGAGGAAAGAGACGTGTTTATGGTTGTCTGTATTGTGGCTGTTATAGTTACAGTTGTACATAGCTTCAGGTTGGCAGAACTTTTTTCTCTTCCACGTCCGCTGCTATGGTAGTCGCAACGTCGCGTTAAGAGGGTTTATACCTGCTGAGCTGGCAACGTTGCATTTTTGTTAGTTTTTCTCGATTATTCCATAAAAATTGAATGAAAATTAAAAATGTTTTGTATACAAATTGTTCTAATATATAAGTTAATGTGTCTACTGCAATAATAATTCGTGATAGACTTTTATTTTCTTTAAAAACGAACAAATTATTACCTAACGGTTTTAAAAAGAAAATAAAATTCTTATCACGAATTATTATTGCAGTAGACACATTAACTTATATATTAGAACAATTTGTATACAAAACATTTTTAATTTTCATTAAATTTTTTGGAATAATCAAGAAAAACTAACAAAAATGCAACGTTGCCAGCTCAGCAGGTATAAACCCTCTTAAACTCGTGTCTAAAATATTCCTCCTTGCTTTATACAGGTTATTTATGGTGCAAATAAATTAAGAAGTGAACAGCAGTTTTCTTATCTAATTGGCTCACAAGAAAAACCACAGTCCACGCTCCAAATAACATGTTAGTGTTTATTTATTTCCAACATATGACACTACAGTTAGGATCAAAATACTTAACATTATGTTAGTTAGGTCGCACATGTAACGATAAAAATGAAAAGTAATAGTATTGATGTACTATTTTTCCGCCCCTTAACGTAGAATCTAGAATTATCTGTGAACACTGAACAGATTTTTTTATGATTTACAGAAAGTATACGTGGTCATGGAGATTTTCGGTCACGTGACAAAAATCCAAGCTATTTCAAAAGGCGTCAACGTCGGAACCACGTTGCCGCAGCACACAATTCCAAATGACGAGTGTATAAAACAACAACTTCCTTTAAGCAATGCCGAAAAGAACGCTAACAACGCCCTAGTAGCTCAGTCGTCTCAGAACAATGTTTCAAACGAATCAGTGGAGACTCGGGTGGAAGTCACAGAGACGGAGGCTAGTGAGCCTTCGAACCATACTAACGAGGTTATCTCAACATCGAACGTTGAGTTCTCGGCGTACTGCGGGAGTGCCCTGACGACAAGCAACGACACTTTGACTGTGCCGACCGAGACTAACTCGACGTCCACGATGACTGTCGTGAGCGCTGACTCGCGCCGCCGCCGGAACCCGCTGCCTTACACATTCCATTACGTTCACGGGAAGAACATTAGGCTCTGTAGTTCAGGTGAGTGGCACGATGAAGTAATTAGACTTTTTTTTACAAACTTTTTATTAATTTGCAATGTATGTTTGTTCGGGTGGAATCTTTCAACTCAATTTTGAAGTAGATAATTATCATCAACTGATCCGGCTGAGCTGATTGATTGCATGCATGTGTAAATCGGATGACAATGCAATATTATTATGACATGGAACTGATCTAATGATGGAGCTGGAAGGTGGCCATATGAACTCTGTAATAAAACGACACGACCGCATCGGGTTTGGGCTCGTTTGATTAGTCTTAACGAGTACTTTGGTAGCCAGGGGCAAAAAGTACAGTCAGCAAAAAAAGCTTGCATTACAAATAGTGTTTTTAACAAAAACTAATTTTACTTCTTATTAATAACTTATTATAATGTTATTGAATTGCAGATACTGTAGCGATGCGCACATCGGGGTACAAAGACGGGATAGCAATAGTCAGCCAGCCGCTCCGAAGGGGACATAATTTCAGGGTAAGTTAACGATCACTATTTTATTCGGAATAGTTGTATAATAAATATGTCAATATGTTAACTCCTACCTTGGGAATTTTCTGTAGATATAAACAATGATTGGGCGAAAGAAATAATAATAAAATATATTGTACTTTTATATGTAAAAAGAGTTTTACAAAGTACAATAAGGAAATGTAAAACTATTTTAATTTGTATATTGGATATTGAAAGGCTTAAGCGATGGATTATTTACAATGTGTATAATTATACTAGTAAATTTTGTATTGCAAGCGTTGTTTTGTGTAAATATGCGATGCTTCGTCAGTTCACTTTGTTTTGTGTCTTTCTGGCTTGTCTAACTGCTGAACTCAATTTATATATATATATTTTATTGTTTTCCAAGGACTGTAATTAATTTTAAATGTTTGTATAATGAAAATCATGTGAGTAATAAATGTTTTTAGATGACCTAAATAATCAAACTGCTAATTTGCAAAATGATTTTGCTTGCCATCATGTAGAGTAATACCTACATTGTAAGTTTGTATGTATGTTTGGTATGACTTCGCTGCTAAATTTCAGATATGCAAATGAGACCTCGCCATAATTTTGTCTGTCACTGTATCCGGCTGAAGCTAAGCTCGTAAAAATGATGTGATGACGTACACGTTAATACGAGTAGTTAGCATCAGTTTATGCTTAAAACTTATGTACCTAAAATGATAATTGTGTAGATTAACAGTTTGTAGTAAGTGCAAATATGCTATTGCTACTAAAAGTAATATTTATCTTAAGATCGCGAGGCGAATCATCTACAACTACGTAAAGTGATTGTTCAATGTTTATTCCGTATAATTTTGATAGTAAAGATGACTTTTTTTTGCAAATGTCATGTTTTATATATGAGTAGCAGTATAACCAAATGCGTAATGCGAAATATCTAGCTTTTAATTTCCGTTTTTGTTCTGCAAATTTACATTGCTCATAAATCTTTTTAGCATAAAGATATTATTATGACCCTATTAATCTGGATGAAGCTGCAAGATGACCTTGGCTGATAATTACATTTCGCTTGGCAACGCCAAAATGTGAAACGCCTCAATAAAATCAATCCTAAAGTTTATCTAGCAAAGGGGTGCGGTAAATTTCGCAAAATTTCGACTTCAATTATTTATTGGAAGTCCGAAGGTGTTATTTTATTAATGACAAGTTTAATCGCGTGTATGTATGAGTCGTTGAAACGCAGGACCATGCGAACATGCTGAATTTTCGCGTGTACGTGAGCTTAGCTGTAATAAACTGCGTAGTGCGAGTGTAAAATAAGTTAACTCAAGAATTGTTATCATTGCTAGCAGTTCGCAACATGGCCGAACCTCACATAATAAAACTCCGGCAATAAACTTATTAAGAATATAATTATTTTAAGCAGTTACGTCCATCTACTGCGTTTCAAGTGTCAGCTAGGTGGGTTGTCACACCAACATATTATGCTTAATAGTAATCCCGTGGAACATGGTTGACAACAAATGGTAAATCATGCATATAGGTACATTTATTTATGCTTTATTTTTTTTAATTTAGCTTTGCCATTGTTGCATTGCGAAGTACTAATTTCGATCTATAATTATTCATAAACGCTCGTTAAACTACTGTTCACTCAGATTTGTTTCATATGAAGCAAATTTAGCTATGACAATGTCTAACTTTTACAAATAACGATCCTTGCATTGCCCTAAATCTTCTCTTTTGCTTGAATAGTCGTAAAAATGCCCAGCAAGCTTTAAGGCGGAGGCTAGAGAGAGTAGGTACGAAGAAAGGCCTGTGCATCGTTACATTTTTACGTAATTAACAAGTTTCTGGTCTAAAACTTCAAATTGTAAAACTGGAATTTCTACTGGAATAAAATAATCCGAGGCAACAATTTAAGTAGAGTTCGATTCTGAGATCCGCTTTTGGTTTGAAATTAAGTGTCAAAGAATGAAATGATAGATTAAATATTTCTTGTTTATGCCTAAAGATACTTGTCACAATTGATGCGTTCTGATTCGTGTAAAAAAATTTGTACTGCAATTGGTGGTTACGCAAGGAGCGGGCTGTGTGCGATTTAACCGCAGGACGGAAAACGGATCCAGTGTGACTCAGTGGCGTGGCGCCGTAGCAACTCATTTGTCACCGGGTTACCTAAATTTTTTTATGTGTAGTCAGCCTTAACTACCACATCAACACTAACTGCGAGGTGTTGCGTCCGAAGCCATACCTAACTCATTCTTCTCTTTCTCGCCCGGTTGCTGGACGCAAATGTTCACGCCACGTCACTGCACAGTAATAGATCGTGTGAAGACCAGAGGCCGTATTGTCTAACGCACGACCGCTAGTAATCGCATTCAACATCTCTTTCTGTCACCATCGTATCCTATTTGACAGAAAGAAATAGTGATTCGTTATCAAGCACCGCGCGTTAGACAATAAGCGCACTCGGAATCACAATCGCTTTCACTTCTTTCTGTCAAAGAAAACAGGATAACCCCTCGTACGCCGTTTCTTATCTCGTTTGTCTCAAATAATACCAATATTACAAATTAAAATAAAACAAGAAAGATAGCCTTAAAAATTGGGATAATCTACGTAACGGCGTCCGAGAGGTTAAGGCTGCGTATCCACCGGAGCTGTGCGAGAATGCGTTGCGAGGGATGTGTCTGTCATGAACCAATAGAAACAATTCATTTAAAAGGTCCTAAGTGAATGAAGTGTTACTATTGGTTCATAACAGACACATCCCTCGCAACGCATCCTCGCACATCTCTGGTGGAAACGCAGCCTTAGGGTATTAAGAGATGGTGAATGTGAAGACCGCTCGCGTGTAGGACAATACGGCGCCAGGTACGATGTAAGCGGTGTTGTTGCAGTTCCGAGTGGACAAAGTGGGCGGCGAGTGGTCGGGTAGCATCTCTCTGGGCGCGGTGGGCGCGCTGCCGGCGGACCTGCCGCCGTGCGCCATGCACTTGGACCCGCCCGTCTGGGCCGTCACCAGCGACTTGCTGCATGACAACGGGACGTTTGTGAGTACACATTGTCCGTTTTAGGTGTGAAGAAGATACGATGGCTGAGAGACTTTTGAGAAATAGGTACTTTAATGAAATGTCGCTGTCTCGCCCGAACCCCTGCGTGTCAGTACAGCGAGAGCGGGACAACTGCAGCTCAGACCGTTAATAGACGCGTAAAATTGATCAAAACAGCATTTCGTAGTCCCATGTTTTCTTCTCGAAAACTGGACCAATAAAATCATTTTTTTCAAAAATAATTAGATGACAGATTTAGCTATGCCCCTATGTTTTTTCTTTTTTTGTTTATCTGAGGGATTCTTTTCTGATGAGTGTGAAATGACGTTGAAATTGGGCAATTTTTTCAGGTTTTGATAGCTCATATTTCTTATGTTAATTGAAATATGAAAAAAAAAAACGAAACATAGGGGCATAGGTGTGGTAGATACAGATTACACAGTAAAAAAAATTTGGCTCTAAAGCCATTATCCAGGGAGGAAACAGGGGACTACGTTTGTATGGAGAAATGTTGCGCATCGTATCCTCTTAAGACTGGTTTTAGTGACGCTCTGATCGCAGTTGAACTGATTGTAATATTTTTATCCCTGAACCGTTATCCGATAGGTTTATAGTTACCCGAGCCACAAATGAGGGTTGATAGTTGTGGATAAAAAGTTTTTGTAAAACACATGTTTTGATCCTGACATTGTAGACCTTTAGTAGTGTAGATGATACCACCAATCAACTGACGTACTTTTGGCAAAACCTAGCTATCGATTAAGTATTTTATATGTCTCAAGCAACTAAAAATCGAATTAAGCAGTTAATTGAAAATTTCTGCTTTTTCGGGCTAAAGTAAAGTTAAAATGTTTTATTAGAATGTCATCGAATTATTGTTTTATGATGTCAACTACCCTAATGAGACGTTTTAACCCGTGGAACGTCCCGCGCGCCGCTCTGGCGCGTAACTTTTTCGGGCCGGTGTAGCGTCCCGCGCGCCGCAGTGGCGCTTAACGAATTGTTCGTGATTGGCCAATTTATTTTATTAGTTTCGTTTAACTTTCAGGCTATTGGCTATATTTTTCCGAGTCTGTTGTCATTTTTGCCTCAAAAAAATTGTTATTGGTCAAAATTCAAGCATCCGTTGATTTTTGGTGAATTAATAAAAATGTAACGGCGAACAAATTTTGCACCAGTCCGATACAATCTGTGACGGGTGCGAGTTGTGCGGATTTGTTTTTGTCGAGTGAAAAGTATTAATATGGTAAACTAATGTGTGTAATCGATTCTTAAACTAATTATGTTCAAAATAGTGTAGTGGAAATGTGGAATGTGTCAGTAAATTTAGCTATGTGGCAAAATGTTTTGAGGTTAGAGTGAAAATAATTGAAACGAAACAATAATACATTATTTTCGTTACTATCAGGTGAGTTAGAAATAACAATGATATTTTAGAAACCTTGTGTGTAATCTCAGCTTTCTAACGATATACACCGTGAAATTTTAGAGGTTGTTTTCCCGAAACGAGGTGATTTAGTATCGATTGTACAATCGATTTATAATTATTATTTTGACTAGAGTCAAAAATCCAATTGTGAAAACGAAAGTCAAAAATGACTGCAAACCAATAGTAACGCTTCGTTGGTACCTAACCTATCGCACGATCGTACGCTACTTGTACCAATGAAGCGTTACTATTGGTTTGCGGTCATTTTCGACTTTCGTTTTTCACAATTGGATTTTTGACTCTAGTCAAAATCGTAATTATAAATCGATTGTACAATCGAAACTAAATCACCTCGTTTCGGGAAAACAACCACTAAAATTTCACGGTGTATAACATTCAGTATATAATTATCGTATAAAAGCACAATTTAGTTTTTTCTAGCATGTAGTACGTAAACAGAATGAACCAAAAATCGTTGGTCGCGTAGGGCATTTTGTGTGAACGGTGGCCGATCGCGCGACGGGTTAACATTAGAAATCGTAATAACTACCACAAATTCTAGCTCTTTCGAATTTTAGTGATACATAATAATCCACGAACCTCTCCGCTGCTAGTAAATATATTAACGCATAAACCGTCCACACTACGATGGGGAGATTCACCCAAAAGACTATCTCCATTCATTTTGTTCTCTGGGGTTTCAGAAAAAGACTCAGATGGCGTCCGCGTTCGACGAGCTGAGCGAGCAATCCGTGCTGACGCTCCACTTCCGGTTCAACGGCGAGTTGGTCGTCGACGTGGACGGCGCGGTGGTCGGCACGGTGGGCGTGGTCCCGCGCGCCTTCAGCCACGTGTTCCCGCTCATCGACCTCTACGGGCGCGTGCACCAGGTCACTGCCCCCACACTCAGACACTAACACACACGTCCACAAGCGAAGTTAGTTGTAGCAATTAACTCGATCTTGTTTTGTTCTACAGGTATCCGTCTTGCTTCATCCGACAGTAGTAGCGAGTGGAGCGTCTCTCGACCTGCCAATAATTGCAGAAAATCTTCGCGAAGAGTCGCTCGCCGAACTCGAGCTGCTCGACGATGACGACGAAGAAGACGATGACGACGACAGAATGCCAAAACTCACCCCCGAAACGCCCGAAAAACAGCCCCGGCGGAAAACCAAAGCCTATAGCCACAACAACCTTTTAGAGGACCCGCAAGACCCCGTTTATTCCCAACCCGGGCCTAGCACCTATCCCGATCCCCCCACAAGTTTTCCAATCGATAATGAAGCAAAGAACAAAGAAATCAAATGCAGAAAAGAAAGTTCTACACGCTCGGTCCTCCACCAGAGCTTAATATTGACGGAAGACTCGTTATCCATTGATAACAACGAGTCGGCAAACCGTTGCATACAGAAGAGTCACTCGACGCACAGTTTCTGTCAACTGCCGGAGGAGCCCGCTCTAGACGTGGAGGCGAAGGAAACGCAAAGTTACGTGTTCGGCAGCGGAGGGCGGTCGGGGGAAGGTGCGGGGGAGCCGGCCGAAGTATCACCTGAGCTCGACCAATGTTACGACACCAACATTCGGCACAATGATCGCTACCCGGAGGCTAGTGAAGTGGACAGCCTCGACAATGAAATAATGGACGCGCTTGCACTCGAAACCGGCAACCTCCCAGACCTTACCGAAGAGCACTCGTCATCTATCGACGATTCCACGCGCCGTGACGACTTCTGGACCGAGTCTTTGTCTGCTGAGAATCTCAACTACTTGAATCGAATACTATGTCTGGAGCAGGAGGGGGAGGGGCAGAGCTTGGAGGAGTGGGAGGCGTGGGGCGAGAACTGCGAGCACCTACACCTGGTGCTGAAGTACTGGCACTTCCTGGTGTTGCCGTACCCGGAGCTGCGCGCGGCGGCGTGGGCGCAGGTCCGCTGCTACTGCCGCTCGTGCCAACCCGACGCGCGCCCGCCGCTCTCTGGTAAGCTCGAGAGTACATTTAAAGCGACGCGATCGCGACATGAGGCAGGGGACGGATGAAGTTTGTTGTTTTCAAAAGATAACTTTAAGGGGTTGTTTCACCACTTTTCTTAAAGTTCGGATTAGCTTAATCATAACCTTATTTGACAGATGGAATTAAAATTTCCGTTTCACCAGTCTCGATTAGCGCTAAGTGACGGAGAAACTGTTTCTTAATTTGACCATCAGATCAGGAGGCATTTAGCATTTTTATCCGTCACATAAAGTTAGTTTATTTTTTTGTGGCCATGGTTGGAGAGCCCTTCAGCCGGTTTCAGAAAAATAAATTAATTATTTTTTATTTTTTAAAGAAAGAGGTCATGCTAAATTGCCTAAAATCATTTAAATATCAAGATTTGAATAAAAAAATGTAGGTACACTTTTAGTATTTAAAAATAAATCCAAAATTTCGTAATATTTTTTAATAACAAACTTTTTTTCAGCGGCTCAATCGTTTGTTCTACCTGAACTTGTATGTCGCTATTAAAAAAAAGTTTATCTGTCAAATGGTTTGGCGCCACTTTTCGATTCGTTTTACGTGATTTTATTTTTCTTTGTTATTGTTAACAAAGTATCGTAAATAAATACCGTTTTTGGATCAATTATAATGTTACACATTTGTTTATGCAAAAAAATAGATGTATTTAAAAATTACATAGTTTACGATTTCTTTTGCTTTAACAATGAGCGACTCTTTGAACGAAAGTGTGCGAACAGGAACGCGTGATCGTGAAATGTGACGTTGCCATTCCCCCTCTATGTTAAACCGACGATTAGTTAAGTGTTACTTAGTTTGCACAGGACCGGAGTGGTGAAACTGAAAAAAAACTAGCCGACAGATTTGTCCAGTACTTAGTTTATTCATTGGTTACGTGACCAGTAGTTTGACAATAAGGTGGTGAAACACCCCCTAAATAAAGGGAGGAGGGGCGATTGTGACTTTGGGGCAACTCGAACTATCCTTAATAACTTCGGTGTTTTTTTTTAATACAATATAGGCTTGCGTTCGACCACAATCACGCCTACTGGTAAATGGGCGAATCACCTTTTTAGTGCCATCAGTTCCTATGGTTACAAAAATTTTGTCCCTTGGACAACAAAAGCATTTTTCTAAGAAACAGTGTGAAGTGTCACTTGGACAACCGGGGACAGAGTAAAATACACAAAAGAGTTGATTCACCCAAATGCTCATTCACCCTAGACTTGAATTTAGGGGGGAATAAGCAGAAAGAAGGCAGTTGAGCGAGGTGTTGCAGCGCGTCCTAGCAGTGCGAACCGTGCACCAAATACGGGGCACTGTAACACAACTGCTCAAAACCTTCCTTCAGAGTGACTTCTGTTATTTTTAAGGATAGCCTGAACTGCTCCACAGTTGCAACAGCCTCTCCCCGCAGGGCCATTGCAACTGTAGGCCAATTTAAAGTAACTTCGGTGTTGTGTATTTAAGATCATTTTAATTTACCCCACAGTTGCAAAAGCCCCCTCTGCGCCACTTGACGTGACGCCATTTTATAACTTTAAAACCTACCTTAATGTCGACTGTCAAGAACGATAACTTTCTCACGTATTGCAGTTATTGCTCGGACCTCGAGCCTGAAAACGCGACACGCGTCCACTAGTTCAAAAGCGGTCGCATCGATGCCATCGCTGTTGTTTGTCGCGGACGCTTGCCTCTGTTGCGCGCCTGGTTAATTATACAATGTGGTTCTCCTATTGTAGCCCGAAAAATTTTAATCCTATTTTCACTACCATTACTTTCACTGGCCCTAAAATAAAAATATGGTGATTGGTGGATTATAGTTATTTATGTGACTGACGCGTAATGAGAGGGATTAAAACACAAGTGTGGTTTTCAGAAAGGAACCGAAGGAGAGTTTCGTAATAAGTTCACGCGAGTGTTTAAAGTTTTTAATGCTAATTATGCGCAGTCGCATACATGATTTTATCTACATGCACAAGTCTCTGTTATTTTTTCACCAGATATTTCACATCACAAAATACGGTAACTTCATTTATGTTAATTGACAGTTCGAATTCCAATCTGACATTTATAATATTTTTTGCATTGATAAACAATCTAGACTTGAGTGGATTCCGATTTGGAGTTGGAGCTAATATTATTGTGGTCAGTGTAACATGTTGTTAGTTAACTAATTATTATTAGGTAACAATTTATGACGAAAGTTTTTAGCCAGATATGTTCCCATGGATAGCAAATGGTGGAGCATCAAATCTATCCCGCTAAATAATCCGGCGCTAATTTGGCTTAGGTACTATTTCTTTGAGAACAATAAAACCTATTCCTCCAGTGTTTTGAAATAAGTAAATCGGTGGAAAACGAGTTCTATGAACACCCCCCGTTACTGACTAAAAAGATAACCGTCTTGGTTTAACATTGCATATCAAAACTTTTTTGCAGTATAAGCCTAGCGAGACTTGCATCTTTTTACATGTAATGTTTTTGATGAGTTAAACGTTTCTTAATACAGGTCATTATCGATTGATGATTATCGGTCGCAGGTCATTGTTGATTATCGCTTCTGAACATATTGTAGGGAAGTTATTAAAGATTTAAAGATTTTTATTGAACATAATAACATGCGTATTTTGAAACAATTAGATCGTAAGCAGCTGCATTAGTATAAACTGTGTCGCAGCTGTTTATGCCCACCTCGGGACATGGAAGCAGTTATGTTCTAAAATGATACGTAATAGGTTAGTCTTCTTCTTCTTCTTCTTCAAGTGCCTCTCCATTACTGAAGGTTGGCAGTCAGCTCCTTGTCTCTATTCTTGTCAAGCGCCAATCTGAACAGTTGCTCGACGGTCTTGATCCCTGACAACTCCCTGATATTACGGAGCCAAGACATCTTACGTCTACCTGGCTTTCGCTTCCCGGGCACATTCCCCATCATGATGGTCTGCAGGAGGGAATACCGATCATGCCGCAGTACATGCCCGAGGTAGGCAATCTTTCTCTGCTTGACTGTCCGGACATTTTCTAGGTTTTTTCTCATACGAAGCAAAACTAAAAAACTACTACTACTAATAGGTTAGTAAGTGTACTTAATTAAGTATTAAAAACTATATTAGAATAAAAGTAGAATATTGTACGAGTTATGATATGGATGTAGATAAGTTTTGTTGTGATTTAAAAGCGAAAAAGTTTTCCGGGTGCGCCGGTGGGATTCGAACCCACGTCTCCTGGGTATGCGCCCCAACACAGGTGTTCTACCAATTGAACCACGTCGCTCCCAACCGACCTGAACAGGTGTTCACACAGGTGTGTTGGGGCGCATACCCAGGAGACGTGGGTTCGAATCCCACCGGCGCACCCGGAAAACTTTTTCGCTTTTAAATCTTAGTTTCGGTGAGCAGACGTAACTGCTAATAAAAATAAATAAGTTTTGTTGTGGTTATTGCAGGGTGGGTTCGCATCGAGCGCGCGGAGGTGGCGGGGGCGGTGGCGGTGGCGGTGGCGGGGGCGGGGGCGGGGGCGGGCGCGGCGCGGCGCGCGTACTGGCACGTGGCGCGCGCGGCGCTGGGCTCGGCGCGCGCCGGGGACGCGGTGGGACGCGCGCGCCGCCCGCGCACGCTCGCGCCCGCTCCGCGACCCGCGCACTCCAACGCTGACATGTGAGTCGTTTACCTATAAACAAACAGCGGTGACTCGTGCTCGTGCCAGTGGCGTGCCTATACCTTGACAAGCTCGTGCGCGGCGCTCGGCGGAACCCTGTCGCAGGGAGCCTCTGCTAATAATAAGTAGTAATTTTAATAAGTGCGGCAAACGCTGACTGCGACAGAGTCCCGCGGAGGGTCGCGCACGAGCTTGTCGGACTATAGGGTATCAGCAAGGAGCGTAACTTTGGTGCCGATGACAGACGTATGACGACAAGCCACATACAGAATGTTTATATCTAGACCTCTTTAGTTTACTCATAATAATCAATGTCAAATATACCGTAGTCAATTTTCATGGATGGGTTTGGGATTTGGAATTGCTTTTGCCATCAAAAGGAATTGATTTAGATGAAGAAAGGTTGACCTTCAACAATATTTGCGGTTATGAGGGTTATGACCAGTACGACGCCAATTTTATTAACTGGCGGGAGATTCGAGAGTTATATTGCCCTGAATGTAGGTACACGTCAAATGTATATACCTACATATGCTAAAAATGCGACATTATATTTCAATTTTAAGCATTCTGCATAGGTACGTCGTCATTTAATGAAACATTAAATTAAATTTTGTTGTGTTGTTTCATTCACTCGAGGAAAAATATATTTATGTTAGAATTAGATTACTTATGTACTCAATAAAATATTTTATTCATATCGTATTTTTTAATTTACATCACCACTAAATTATTAAGAAATATTCGAGGGGCAATTTTGTTTTAAAAACATCCTGTATGCGACTTCACGTCATAATGACGTCACCCGCACCAAAGTTTCGCTCCCTGGGTATCAGGCTATGGCAAGCCGACAGATATGTTTTAGTATTTTTATCATTTTAATGTACGTAAATCCATCTTGTTGACGCTTTACTCTTCAATCGTCAGCTTGGACAAGCTTACCAAAGCGCACTGAAGGCATGCTATTACTAGACAGATTTTTTCAGACACATGTCTCACACGCGCCGCACTGTACACCGCACTAAAACAAGAATACCTTTTTATTTTTCGAGATGTAATTTCATCAAATCATGCATTTTACAACGCCATGGCCAAACAATCATGAAGTTATTCATCTCGCCCGCGCACTCGCGTTCCGAACCAAACGCAACAAACTTCACATCATAAGCCAGATTCAAAATTGCAAAGAAAGTGCTATATGTATATGCAGCTATACATAGATATTTGCAAAACTACAATGTTTTCCTAAGTATGAAGAGAGCGTTTGGAAGCCCCGTAAAAGCCCACAAGAGCGAGGGACATGTCATGCTATTTCTAAAGTACGCTACTATCGCTGCGTCGAATAGACTCGCCGCCGTTCAGCGCCGCTGCCGATCAGCGGATTATTTATGCAATTCTTGGTATTTTACGTAAAATAAAGCGCGCTATTATGAAAGTGATTTCATTGGAACTTTTTTTTTGTTTGGACGATGTTTGGTTTTAATTTTTAATCTTGATTTGAGATTTATAAGGCAAGCCCGGCTTTTGAGCTTCTATGTAAAGATCGCCACAGACTCGTGGCAATTATCCCCTCGCATGCGTTCACAAGCGAGCGTTAATGTCAGCGAGACAGCAACCCGAACGGACACACACACGCCCACGTGACACCTGATTGTTTGGCACCGGCTCAAAATTACTTGGATACTCGTATATGTACTTACATTGGTTTATGAACTTAGTTATTAAATTTTTTGCTTTTTTAGTTATTCCGACGGTTTATTTTTATTTTTAACTAGCTTTTGTCCGCGACTCCGTCCGCGTGGAATTAGTAATTTGGGCAGCTTAATTTTTATCAAATTTGCTTTTTCATCAATTATGGCTCTCCTTAGTTCCTCGATATAAAAAAATACCCCCCCCGCAATCCCCCCTCACCCCCCTCCCAACCGCACCCCCCCACCGAACCCCCCCGCACACCCGCGTTCACATTAACCACCGTACTCCCAAGTCAAGCGTGCCTATAGAAGTTTTACTTCAAAAACCCCTGATTTTGAAACATTCTTCCGCTCCGCACCGCTCCTATTGGTGTTAGCGTGATGATATAATATATTATAGGCTATAGCCTTCCTCGATAAATGGGCTATCTAACACTGAAAGAATTTTTCAAATCGGAGCAGTAGTTCCTGACATTAGCGCGTTCAAACAACAAACAAACAAACTCAACAGTTTATTAATTCTTCTAAAAACTGTTCGATAAATTCTTAAAATAGACGTATCTTTCTTATTTGTGAACCGATTGAAATTAAACAAACACTAAATGTTAATCAAAGAAAATACCAACATATCAGTGAAAACCGCATCCGTCTATGTTAAGCCGTTTCTGAGATTAGCGCGCACAAACGCACATACAAACAGACAATAATTCTAAAAATCATTGTTTCGGGTTCTATTGTGCTATCTTCAATGTACAGACACCGACTTGTTACAGATTTATTATATGTATAGATAGATATAGATTCCTTGATATATTACCTCCGGAAAGTAATATCTCATTCAACAAATTAGGATCTAGCGAAGCTATCCGCCCGCTCAAAATTTTAACCTCAGTATCCTAAAACCCTTTTGAAGATTTATCACTCGTTTCCCACTTCACAAGAATAAAATTTTACTTCTTGTTTCAGATGGTTTGACGAAGAGGGAAAGCCACATCACACTGTATTAGCCATAGAAATAGACGTAGAGTAAGTAATACACGTATGTTTCAAATACAAACATCTTAGGGCCGTTTGCACGGTCTAGGGTTAAAAAAATCGTAGTCCAATAAAATTTGAGACTACTTTCTGCCATATTTGCAAAGTATACATATAGCTCCAGTGGGTAAGGCTGTGCCTTGTATGTCAGTAAGTCTAGCTATATTATATTCTAGATTATGCGATTGTGGTGCACCTGTTCAGTCCATCCACCACATCATTCGTGACTGCCCCAAGAGGAGATATGCTGGAAACACCCTGAACCTGTTCTCTCCTGATGCGAACGCAGCCCTATGGGCAAAGAACTTAGATATTCGTTTGTAGTATAGCTTTTTTAGTAGTATTAAGTGATTGTTGTTAAGCGACTCTGTATATCATAAATTGCATGCCATACGATTAAATAAATATTCTAGTCTCTATTCTTTGATAACGAGTTTTATCAATGGGCACAGAAACGAAATTATAACATTTATTTTGTGAGCGTGTTGCAATATCAGTGTAATAATAATAAATAAAGTGTAGGTAATTGTATACATATTATACAATACAATAAAATATTTTTCTTGTGTTGTGTCTTTCTTTTTTACTAAGTTGTTAAAGCATATGGTTGATTATGTTTATGTCTTTAAGAGCGCACTCAGACAGAGAGCGGTCTGGAGTTCAGAGTCCCGCTTTCCGAGGTCTGCGTTCTTTCGAATGTACTGAGTCTCTTACGATAACGCACACAGCAGGCGACTGGAACTCAAGCGGTCAAAACACAGAACTCTGAACCCCGAACTCGGAATTCCAGACCACTCTCTATCTGAGTGCGCTCTAACTATTCTTTCCTTTATTTATTTCAATAAAAATGCAGCTGTTATTGTAGATGAACGTCCTGTTTCAGAACTTCCGACGCAGCGAGAGACCGCCTATTGGCGTTCTTGATATTCCTGAAGTCCCACTCGGTGCTGCACAGTGACGACAACCCGCCCAGCCTCGACGAGTAGGCGTTCATCCTCCAATCTCAAATTATCAACTCATTGAGTACGTTACATGCGATATTAAATATGTATTAATTTTAAGGGGCACAAAATGGCTGTCTAATAAGTATTAAATGATATTTAAACGTATCGAAGAACATCGGCCGTCTATTGGCTTTGTGACGTGCGTGTTTACTGTTTAGGTATTTACTACAAAATTCTCCATCTAAAGATTCATTGTACACGTGCTTAACTAGTCTTATTATTTTATAAGCACCGTTGTGATCTCAAGACTACTGGCTAAGTTATCTTTTTATTTTATATGTTTTATTTATTCGTTTCGGTGGCTGTATAATCATTTTATTGCGCCTTTTATAGCATATCTGATATAAATGTTATTCTAAATGTAAGAAAAAAGCAAGGCTCGCTCGAGACGAAGTTGCGTTCATAGGACGGAATGGAATTGAATGTGATATTATTATATTATATAACGCATCCCTTGCCACCCGTGGCTGCCGTCCTGTCCTTTTGCTACCAACAAGTCTCCTGTGAATCTATTTTCTCTCTAACTAGTGTATTTCCGCAGATCTTTAGAAGCACCAGCAGAAATGGAGTTGGGTTATTAAAGCTTATTCATTTCATATAAATATCCCAATACCATTTTTACCCGCTGGTCTTAGTATGATATTAGTTTAGGTAACTCTATTAGTACTTGGATTTTTTTTAATGAAGCAGATTATCGCATCCAGAGTCATCTTATCGTCATATTCATAATCTTTACAAGCATTATTTATTCCTAGAGACTATGTTTTGTGATTAAGTAAAGTAATAAGTAAAAGATGTTGTGAATCACGCTGCAGATTAAAAATACAAACGGTTTAAGTATTTATTGGTTTGTAGATATAACACATCATACCCTTTGTCTTGTACTTGTAAATTTTAATGATGACAGCATTTAAATGTGTTTCCAGTCAGTAAATATTGAAATCTGCGTAGTCCATGCCGCGAGTTTTCCCCTTTCAAAATAATATTAAACTTTCGCGTACTCAGTCATGCTCTCATGTTTCTGTTAAAGTTCTGGGGTTAGGTATACGTAGAAATTACTATTTTTAGATTTCCTGTACCATAAAACAACCTAGCTTTGACCTGCTTACATTAAATTACATTTATTTATAGTGAAATCTTTCAACATCGAAATATATTTTTGACATCTGTGAACATACTCTATTTTCTAATGATCCATATTGTTAAACTTATTTGTGTAAGATTTTCACTTCAGAACTTTTTATACTTTAGAAAAAGTATTTTTTTCTGAAAAATTACTTAAATTGACGTTTTATGGCGCATTTTATCGTAAGATGAGGCCCCTATTGCATAAACGTTACATGCTCAGGTGACACTGATAACAGTAACACGGAACTCCTCAAGTCCGCAATATATTTGGAACCGTCACATGACCATTTATTGTCATCTATTTGCCTGCCTGCCTGTTACGTTTATAAATAAAATACGGGTCTGGAACCTGTGCTTATTAAAATAATAAATCAATTTAAAGATATTCATTCTAAAATTTAACAATTGTGTGTGAAATTGTAGCACTCTTTGCGGTATGAAGGGGGGCCGTTCTTGGAGTTGCTACTGTTAACCCAGTGGTGAATCGGATCAAGAGACGAATATTCCTTTCCATTAGTTTAAAGATGATTTCTTGCCTGTAATAAAAACATCACCGTTCACAACATTACCTTAATAATAAGGTAGTACTCACATCAAAACAAAATAGGAATCATTTTATGAATTAAACTGAACGTAATACCGATTCTAAGCCAATTATTATCTTTAACTACTACCGTACATGTTATTTGTACCTTTTTTTCAGTGATTATTGGTTAACATACCTATGATGCAAATGATATCTATAACTACCTGTAATCAATAATTAATTAAAGTTACATAGCAACAAAGTATGATTTGCCTTTTGCTGAAACATGCATGAGTTAATAAAATAATTGTGAGAAACTATATTTATTCGCCATTAAATCGTAATTAAATTATTTTGAAATGTGGTCAACTTGTTTGTTTACTCGTTTACACATGCTATTTGCAGCAAGATTTAGTCCAAATGCTTTTAGAACTATCGCTTCTGCAGTCGATGTCAGCTTAAGAATAGTCACATTCGGCGGAGTTATAATTCGTTGTTTATGTTTATTCGTACAGCACACATACGAATACGAAGGTTTAGTATTCAATTTTCCGGCTATAGTGAGCTGTTTTTAGTATGTATCATTTACGGAACAAATAAACGAATCTTGAAATATATTACTTATGTCTATATTTCACTCCTACCAATTAAAACCCTTCATCAAACCGTAACAAGTAGAATACATTAGTTTATCCATTATAAAAAAAATAAAATTCAATCAAAATCTTGGAAAAGTAAAATAAAATTGTATCTGCATGTAAAAAAAAAACTTGGCAGCGGTGGGATTCGAACCCACGCCTCCGAAGAGACTGGTGCCTTAAACCAGCGCCTTAGACCGCTCGGCCACGCTACCGCACTAAAATTTGTTGTATATTCGATACACACCAGGGCAGTCGTAGTAAATCCTGAACTTTGAGATGCGAGGCTTAGGCTGCGTATCCACCGGAGCTGTGCGAGGATGCGTTGCGAGGGATGTGTTTGTCATGAATCAATAGAAACACTTCATTTACCTATCCTTGCTCAGCTCAGCTCTGGTGGAAACATCTCAGCGGAGCGAGGTTTTTGTACATACAAAAGAAGGGAAAGATGTGTGCGAGGAATGTGTTGCTAGGCGGCGTTGCTCCGCTCCCGCCTCACCGCACCCCAAATCAAAAATCAAATCAAATCAAATCAAAAATTTTATTCACTAAGAACACGGTAGGTAACAAGATATTATAACAGCAGGAGGTATCACATGTTCTGCCGTTATTGCAGCGTGTAAATATTAAAAACAGTAAAACTATAAATATAAGAAAGGACAAACAAAATCAATTATCATGCATAATCAGAACAAATATCTACTCTAACAATAATAACAAACTAAACAAATTTACCCCAGCTATAACCATTCACTGCAAAAATGTCACAAAATAAATATTAGACAATAATAACAAATAAAATTAATAAATCAATGTAAGTACGATAATTTTTCATGAAATCATTACAAATTAAAATCTAAAAGTATATTATTATGTCAGTAGTAATAAATCAGGCCAAATAATTAACAACAATAATAATAATGAACTAAAACAATTACTTTGCTCACCCGCGACCTTACAATAGTTACGTTTATGCAAGAAATGTGCGTTCATGCAGTTCCTCCACCTCCACACTGTACGAACACACACAAATCACATAAACCCAACCATCACCACCACCAAGCTACACTGACGCGTTTCGAACTCAACCAGAGCTCATCTTCAGAGTTACCACAACCGTATGCTATGCTACCAAATGTTAAACTAACAAACCAAAACAAATGTTTTAACTTGTCACTGTAACTTCTCAAGTACCCACTTTATTTTTCTTATTCTCAAACTACCCCACAAAAATTAACTTTTATTGACATATTTAAAACTACCTTGATTTTTTTTGTTTATTTATTTATAAGGCATATTTAATTAATACTAACTGTTCAAATTCGACCCAAGCCGCAGTAAAGGAGAAGATACTAAATTTACCTGTTCATTAATAATAGACCCCATAGTGTTGTACCTAATTATTTCCATGCATTCCAGAGCATCCAGACGAGTGAGTGACGGTGGAGGAACTGCATGAACGCACATTTCTTGCATAAACGTAACTATTGTAAGGTCGCGGGTGAGCAAAGTAATTGTTTTAGTTCATTAATATGGACCTCCGCAAAGTAACGCCTGATTCAATAAATTACAATAATAATAATATATACACCGTGAAATTTTAGTGGTTGTTTTCCCGAAACGAGGTGATTTAGTATCGATTGTACAATCGATTTATAATTACTATTTTGACTAGAGTCAAAAATCCAATTCTGAAAAACGAAAGTCGAAAATGACCGCAAACCAATAGTAACGCTTCGTTGGTACCTAACCTATCGTACGATCGTACGCTACTTGTACCAACGAAGCGTTACTATTGGTTTGCGGTCATTTTCGACTTTCGTTTTTCACAATTGGATTTTTGACTCTAGTCAAAATAGTAATTACTTATAAATCGACTGTACAATCGAAACTAAATCACCTCGTTTCGGGAAAACAACCACTAAAATTTCACGGTGTACATAAAAAAAAATTAAGTACATTAAAATCATTACATTACATTAGTACCTTTATTGCCTATCAAACTCCATAAATTCCTTCAATGAGTAAAAACATTTTTCCTTAAGCCACCTAAACAACTTCTGTTTAAGTCTTGTAAGTGGTAGATCTTGAAGCTGTTTAGGTAAATTATTAAATACGTGGATCGCCATAGGAAAGCAACTGTGTTTAAACAGCTTAGTGTTTACTCTAGGCAGTGATAGTTTATTTGGGTATCTAGTCGTATAACCCCATGTGTCACTTGTTTTTTTAAACAACTCTGAATGTGTTTTAACAAATATACACAGCTCGAATATGTACAGTAATGGCACCGTTAGCAGTCCTAAATCTTTAAATAGTGGCCTGCAAGAAGTGAATCGCGGAACATTGCAGATGCCACGAATACCTACATTGCTTTTGTGCAAAAAAAACTCTATTCACGTGAGCCGAATTCCCCCATATTAGAATCCCGTATCTGAGTATCGAGCATATATAGCCGTGGTAGGCTTGAATTGCGGTTTGTTTACTAGTAACTTTGCACAAACGCCACAAAGCATACGCAAAACTGTTCAACCTACCGCACATTCTATCAATGTGTGGTTTCCAGGAGCAAATATCATCAATCACTATTCCCAGAAAAGTTGTCTGACTGGCTTCTGCTAATACATTGCTATCGTATTTCAATATCAATGGTTTCTTTAGGCCTCTGTTAGTATGAAATTGTATATATGTCGTTTTTTAGGGTTCCGTAGTCAACTAGGAACCCTTATAGTTTCGCCATGTCTGTCCGTCTGTCTGTCTGTCCGCGGCTAAGCTCAGAGATCGTTAGTACTAGAAAGCTGTAATTTGGCATGAATATACATATCTGTCACGCCAACAAAGTGGTAAAATAAAAAATAAAAAAATATTTTTTTTTAGGGTACCTCCCATAGAAGTAAGGGGGGGGTGATTTTTTTTTCTCGACTAATCCTATAGTGTGGGGTATCGTTGGATAGGTCTTTTAAAACCATTGCGGAGTTGGTAGCATGATTTTTCTATTCAGCGATGTATTTGCGAAATATTCAACTTTAAAGTGAAAATTTTCATTAAAATCGAGCGTCCCCCCCCCTCTAAAATCTAAACTGTTAGGTGGAAAAATTTGAAAAAATTCAGAATGGTAGTAAATATATCAAATTTACTAGGAAAATTATAGCGGCTAAGATTGCTTGGAAATTATTTGTAGTTTAAGAGTAAATAGTAGCCTAAGGTATAAAACATACCTAAACTTGGATGATTCCGTACATATACGAAATCCTTAGAAAAATATTACTTGATTTTTTTGTAATGGCTACGGAACCTACCTTGTGCGTGTCCGACACGCTCTTGGCCGGTTTTATTTATTTACCTTCAGATTATTACCCCGCCCGCTTATTTGAAAAGAGCCCGCTGCACAACCACGCTACGCATCCTCAAACCGCTCAGCTACCTC
Organism: Archips crataeganus; assembly: GCA_947859365.1. NCBI lineage: Eukaryota > Metazoa > Arthropoda > Insecta > Lepidoptera > Tortricidae > Archips > Archips crataeganus. The sequence goes on along the minus strand of OX402045.1, from coordinate 14,362,064 downwards.
GCACATCTTTGGTGGAAACATTCACACCGTTACACATCCTCGTTACACAGCCTCGCACCGCTTAGCTACCTCTCACATCTCTGGTGGAAACGCAGCCTAATGCTAAAAATAAAATACAGTCGCAAAGAAAATTAGGCAACGCAATATCAGCGCCAAAGTCTAGTCATGGATAGAGACAGTTGAGATACTTACTTAAATTTTGCAAGTCTTAAATCTTGAGATTCGGTTTCTCCGATTACATTGCTAATCCCTGATGGGTGAACACAACATTAGCTTTCCTACATCTGGCAAAAGATTCACACTTTTATATGCGATTCAGTTTACTGTAAACTCGACTTTTTTTGTCTACAATGCATCTTTTTAACTACTCAATTTGAACGACTGATCATCAAATCAAATTTTTGTATTATTTGTTATGTTTGCAACATGTCGCCTCAGGGACAGGATCTCTCTTGCCTTTTAATCATGTTTTACTGTTACTTTTTGTTGATCACCCATTATCACGGGGGGAGTAGGTAGTAGTAGTAGGTATTAAAAAAAAAAACAAAATTGAAAACACACTTAGTTAAAAATGTTCTTTTATTTGTATTTAAAGACTCACAACAATACGTTTGTATCCAAAAGTGTCATACTTATCTACTTACGCTAAAAATTAAATTATCAGTGTTTATCCCTTACCAACCTCTCGAAAATGAGATTCTATATAGTAGGTATACATAAATAAAGGCCACTCGAACTGTAACTGCATATTCTTACAATTCGATCGCCACATCCTCCATCTTTATGGTGATTTTAAAAGAAAACAATGCTAAATTTTAATTTTGCTAAATGCAGCATGTACTGCTTGCTGGCTGGCGGCCTTACAGAATTATATAAGAACCTTAATTTTATTAACAACCACTGGAACCGAAATGGGTACTAAGTCGTTAATCATTTTGTACTTATAATGCACAAACTTAGCTAGTATTTTCTCACACACATACCCGTCGATGGACGTTCTCGTGTCCAGTGAAACATTTGATCCTATTTGATAAACATACAATTTGATTAAACGTCATCAGACATCGAGTTATTTACAAATATTTAACTAAATTATTGAATACTCAGGTCTCCTTACCAATTTGACATGCATGCATACCACACTACAACCGTTTGCACTTACAGCGGTCCGACCTCGGCCATCGACCTACCAATAGATACGTTTTGACGCGCACTCAGACCGCCCGAAACGTATTACAAAACACGTGCAAATAATATTGAAGACACTTCACTGTGCGATACGAAATTGTGCAATTTTTAATAGTTAAAAGATTAGAAATCTGCTTGTGGGTAAGTGTAGTTTTCAAAGTGATAAAGGTCTGCACGTGTATTTTCATAATCATCCATGATCCGGTCAGCCCAATGCCGATTTAGCAACCTGAGTGCCTGTGAGCACTACCAAACTTTGCATTTGTTAACTGGATTCATGGGGGAGCCGAGGGGGCAGTTGAAGTCTTCGGCAAACTCCTCCATGTTGGACATGGGCCCGACGACACGGTAGCGGCCCGGCGCGTGGAAGCCGGTCGTGATGCGGACTTTGATCGCCTCGTTGCGATATACCGCGCACCACGTGTTGGCTGCGCTCAGCCAGAAAAGCTGCCGACAACAGTACACGTTACAACCAACGTACAATCTACATCGCCTTACATCCTCCTCATTATCGTCTATCTACCTACATTCATGTGCAGAAGCTATTATCTATCCTCCGAGCGGCAGATTTCACTTAAGTATTTTTTACTCGTGTAAATTGTAAAATGCAGACAGTTGTTGATATTTATGGGCGGCGGTGAACATTTTCCATCAGATGACCCGCTTGCTCGTTTGCATCCTTCTCACAATAAAAAAATAACATCTTTTGTTGAACTTCAAAATAGTCGGCTTTCAAAAATACAGACAAATTGAAATTATTAAAGCGGCCTCTATCGAAACACCCGAACTACCATTTAAAGCCGCTTAAACCAGTCTAAGAGGTCTAAGTCTACGAGACAATGCATCGTACAGATCAATTAACAAAAGAGTTGGCACGAATGGACTGAACGAAAGCAATGTCACTTTGACATATTTGTAGGAAAATGACTGATGCATGACATTTTCATATTTGTGTGAAGTGTATTCAAATAGGTAACACATAGATACTTTCATTCACTCATTCGATCCATTCGTGCCAACTCTTGTGAAACGGCTTGTACATGAAACTACGAGCATATAACCCCTATAGACGTAGTGAAAGGCGACACTAATCTGTCGACTAGTCAGTGATTTATCAATAATGTATTTCCCGACTCCTTGGTTTACCGTCAGTTTCAACCATAAAGTATGACCGATGAGACAGCTGACATTTACGACGTAAAACAGCTTCAATATACGGCATCATGTCTTGTTGTGCAGTTAAATGGTGCGGAAACAACAGTAAAAAATGTAATGAAACAAAAAACAATGTTACTTTTCATCGGCAAGTCCATTTGTTTATTTTATCAAAATATTTACGAAAATTTGATTAGTTGCAACGCGGGTCAAGTTGGATTGGACTGGTCCGTCCCCCATCTTTTTCTTTCTCACTGCAATCGTGTATATCTATCTCTTATTATCGTAATTAGTCTCGTGTCGCCAATGACTAGTGTGGTGCGATGCATTTATTTTGTATTGTCGATAATTATCCACTAAATGATTATTGTATCTATTGATATCGGATTTTTTTTTCGTGGTTTATTACTATTAGACTTTGTGATATTAATTATAATTCTTATTTTCGTGTACGGTCGAACAAATTGAATCATGACACAGGATAGAACCTTTTAATAATCAATTTCACTATGATTTCCATGACAAAAGTATGAGATGTCAACATAACATTAGTAGCAAAAAGGTCCACCCTGGGTCATGATTCAATTTGTTCGACTGTACCTGTATTGGATAGGTATAACGTAATTTTATTTGAACTATACCTATTATGATAATATTTTAGTACTTACTTAAGTTCAATAAACCATTAAAAGTACTTTTCAACTTGTTTAGTTTAAGCTTAAAATAAATTAAAAGTTGGCATTTAAATTTTACCAGAGTGTACTGCTTGAAAATCCTTTTTGCACAACCTTTTATCGATATCGATAGAAAGCATAGTCATTACGATGCACGCCCTAGCGATCGGGTTCGGAATACTTCGGAACACTTCGAACCGATCGCAACTCCCCCCGCACCTCAGCTAGTTGACAGAATCGTTTCCTTTTAAATTCGCAGGCATTACGTCTCCAGGGGTTATATGCTCGTAGACATGAAATCAAGGATGATATTTCATATCACTGCAAATGTATTATTACGCAATATTTTTGAAAAATAATACATTTGTAGTAATATGAAACATCTGCAGTCTTATTGTTTTGCCTTCAAAGCCTCTGGCTATATTTCAGCGCCATCTAGATTTAATAATTGAACTACAAAAACCGTGGCCGATCCGTACTATGGCGACTGCCAATCCAGTCTACATCATCCTTGATGAAATGAATAACGCTAATTCAGTTCTTAATATAAAAAGCCACCCCCCCCCCCTAAATATTTGTTTTATTTTCTGAACCCTCTCCCCGAGACTGAAACCTGGTTACGCCCGTGTAAAAAGCTATGTACCCAATTTACTTAGATTTAAAAATATTAAAATGCTGACTTGAACAGCAAAAGTGGATATTTGACTTATAATTGAACTTACCTGTCTCGGAGTGTATTTCTCAAGGCCTGGCAGACGTTTCTCTTCCCCGTGGCGGTGGGTCCAAGCCTGGTATGCGTAATATGCCTCCTTGATGCCTCCATTGTCGGCGATGTTCTCTCCTTGAGTATTGACGCCGTTAAGCTGAAAATAATTACAAGTTTAAAATCAATTTTTGTTAAAAAAAATCGAATAAAAGCTTTTTTCCAACTTTACTTTTTTTGACTGCAAGTACTTCAATTGTCATCCAACAACAAATTTAAAGCAAGTCCGACTACTGGAAGTGGGTTAAATTCGACTTCCAAGACTTGACACTTATACATTGTATACTAACAAGGCTTGTTTAATAAAAGCTTGTAATTATATTAATGTGCCTAGCTAGACCAATAATCCTATTGTACTCGTAACTAAGTCATAGTCAGTAGATAATTACCTTCATGCCAACTTCCTTAACCGTGTAGTTGGAATACTGATCAATGATGCACTTGGCTTTCTCCAGATATTCCTGTTTGGTTGTCTCCTGCCACCAGTCAATCAAGTTGCCGTTCTTGTCAAATTGGCGTCCCTGTTAAACGGATGTTATTAATGTGACACTCGTAGATAATAAGAGTATAGTCGGCATCATAAACATCGGAACATTACCCTTTCAACGCCAACGACACTTATAGGTGTCACAAAGTACAGTGTCAAAGTGATCTTGGCACGACGACATATTCAAAGCAGGTTTACGTTTTGTCGAGGCGTGGCGTTGAAAGGGTTAAAAATATCTCAACACGACCGTAGGTATAATTGAGATAAAGTGATATTTACCTGATCGTCAAATCCGTGAGTGATTTCGTGCCCTATCACAAACCCGATGGCTCCATAGTTCATGTAGGCGGGTCGTTTTGCCGAGAAGAAGGCGCCTTGCAGAATTCCGGCCGGGAACTCTGCGCGAACACATTTCCGCCAATTAGATACACAATAATTATTTACTCTAATAATAGGTATCATAATTATCTCACAAAAACGAGTATCATATAAATACATATAAGTAGATTTCTATCAATCATCCCAGCCTATATGCCTACGTCCTACTGCAGGGTACAGGCCTCCTCTCAGATTGAAAGGGCTCGGGCCGTAGTTCACACGCGGGCCCAGTGCAGATTAGGAACTTCACACACCATTGAATTTCTTCGCAGGTGTATGCAGGTTTCCTCACGATGTTTTCCTTCACAGTGAAGCTGGTAAATTACAAATGTAATTTCGCACATAAATTCCGAAAAACTCAGAGGTGCGAGCCGGGATTTGAACCCACGACCCTCTACTTGAGAGGCCATAGGTCAAACCACTAGGCCACCACGGCTTTTTAAAGCCGATATGGATATGATATGATATTTCAATATGAATTCCTAATCAAAATAAGGAATTTGATTACGATTGTGATACGTATTAAGGAGCAGAAGTCTAGATGCTATTGTACGGTTTATCTACTTAGGTATGGTAGTGTGCTTTACCATTTTGTATGACATTTCCTACAGCAGAATAGGTACTTATAAATAAATAAATAATAAATAAATATCATGGGACAATTCACACCAATTGACCTAGTCCCAAAGTAAGCTTAGCAAAGCTTGTGTTATGGGTACTAAGCAACGGATAAACATACTAGATAAATAAATACTTAAATACATAGAAAACATCCATAACTCAGGAACAAATATTCGTGCTCATCACACAAATAAATGCCCTTACCGGGATTTGAACCCAGGACCTCTTGCTTCGTAGGCAGGGTCACTACCAATTAGGCTAAAGCTAAACAATAAGGTTGACTTTCACATTGACTTGTAAGTTAAAATAGCCTTTATTGTTTTAAGCCGTACAACATACAACTGACAATGAACCATAGAGTGGTAAAGGAATTTCTTGGTCGACTATACCTAATAAATTACTGCATACCTACTTTAGAAAAGTGATTAAAATTATAAGAACTCCTTTAAGTATCGGTATCTATTATTTCTTTGGTTATGTGTATTTCAATACGAAGTGTTTAGTTTTCCCCAAAATATTTTCCATCTTGGCTCAGTCATCATCATCGCCCCAGCCTATATACGTCCCACTGCAGGGCACAGCTGCTTCCTCTCAGAATTCGTAGGGCTGACGCGGGCTCGTTGCGGATTGACGACATCACACACTCACCATTGAATTTCTTTGCAGGTGTGTGCATTTCCTCACGACGTTTTCCTTCACCGTCAAGCTCATAATAAATTACAAATGTAATTTCGCACATTAACTCCGAAAACACATCTGGAATCGAACTCATGACCCTCTGCCTGAGAAACAGGTCGAACTACTAGGTCATCACGTCTTCAATAACGCTCTAGAAAATCCAAGTGCACCGATGAACTGAATAGAACTTACGGATGCTGTTCTCGATGGAGGAGTAGAATGCGTTGACGATGGCGGGGCGGCCGTGGGTGACCCAGTCGGTTTTATTGACGGGCTCGCGCAGCTTGCCAAACAGATACTCCGTGCCGAACAGCGTGAGGTTCAGCACCGATTCCATTAGCTTGTCCGGCGACATTTCCAACTACAAATATAAACGTGCTTAATATAGTCTTACACCGAGCACTGTTAGATCAGGGCTTCTTTCAAAGTATTTTGCAATGAACAGATAGCTTTCTTTGTTTATCCACTACCTGCGAGTATAATTACTTAAGTCAGCATCCCACTTTATAGGACACATTCTAATGGTACCGGGGAAATTACGTTTTCTTAGTATTACCTGATTGAAAATCTTTACCTAGGAAACAAGGCAAGGCAAAATCCATGGTATTAGGTACTTACTCCATGGTAGAACTCAATAAGCTTGGCATTATCCAGCATCTCGTTAGGGTAGGCTATATGTGAAGCCATGGCATCAGCTTTCTCCAGGGCCTCCTTCCGTGTCATCTCGTCCATCCATTCCACCTCTTCCAATGTCTTTCGGAACTGTTGTCTGTCAAATAGAAGTACGTTTTATTATTTCACGAAAATTCGTGTTTTGTTGTACTTAATTGTATTTGCAATTACAACAGAGTGTGGACAATAAGCCGCGAGCCAGCGACAGATTTCTCTGAATTCTATAATCAGGCGTTATTAATAATAAAACCGGCCAAAAGCTGACCGAACCCTATCGGGTTCCGCAGCCGTTAGGTACTCCGTTACCGTTAGCCGTAATAGTTGTTCTTGTTAATTTGACATATTTACTCTCATCCTGATTTTTTTCAAAATTTGTATACCAACAGTTTAGCATTTAGCACGCTCGATTAAAAAAATGCATTTTGAAGTTGAATATTTCACAAACGAATCACAATATCGAAAAATCGTCTTCACAACCTAGGAATTATTTTAAAACACCTATCCAACGATATCCCACACTATAAGGTTAGACGAGAAAGGAAATCACCCCCTCTTGAGGTACCTACCCTAAAAAATTTTTCTTTTTGTTTTTAATTTTTTGACTTTATCCGGATAATTGCTGTGTAGCAATGTCCACACAAAATTACAGCTTTCTAGCCCTAATAGTCTCTAAGCTAAGCCGTGGACGTTCGGACGGACAGACAGACATGGCGAAAATATAATATCTATGGCGCAGGGCTAATAATATTAAACTACTAACACCTGCTAACATAGCTTCTAAGTTAATTGTTACTAACACTAAGACTATGAATGATTCTAAGTTATTCGAAATAAATTTTATTATTATTATAAGGGTTCTGTTTTTGCCATTTTGGCTCTGGATCCCTAAAAAAGGGAGAGATGTTGCGAAATTAATGTAGAATATTTTGGGTGGTATATTAGGTAGGTTAGTAAGACTGAATCACGTCTACTGTGTTTCCTTAAATATCAGTAATCTTCTTATAAAATAACCTTTTAAAATAAGGATAATAAAACCTTTCTACTAACCTCGTACTAAATGTTTGGGAGTGTTTATGTCAACATTTTGGATATTTATAACAAGTTATTGATATCATTTTACTCATTAATTAGGTAACGTACTTTCGATATCAGTTTATTGTTTTCTGATACTTATATGTTATATTTACGGAATAGCCGCCTGGAGGTATACACCCGGTACAAACAAAATTCTGAAAAACTTTGACAGGGGTGTTTAGTCTAACTTGTTTAACGATAACCTTCAACAACAACACCTACTATATACATAAAATCTGATGCCTGAAGGTCGAACTGTCGACGGCCAATGAAATGCATATATTTTTACGACAAAGTTATTTGGACCATGGACACTTTTCACCTCATGCCACTCCATCGGAATCAGGTGAAAAAGATAAATAAGTATATAACGACCGCTTTGCCTAGTTGGTAGTGACCCTGCCTACGAAGCAAGAGGTCCTGGGTTCGCATCCCGGTAAGGGCATTTATTTGTGTGATGAGCACGAATATTTGTTCCTGAGACATGGATGTTTTCTATGTATTTAAGTATTTATTTATCTATATAAGTATGTTTATTGTAGTAGCAAAGCTTGTACTATGGGTACTAACCCATAGTACAAGCTTCGCTTAGTTTGGGACTTGGTCGATTTGTGTAAGATTGTCCCCTTATATATTTTTTTTTATTTATTATATTTATATTAATATGTATATATTTGCTGACTGTATAAGGTCGTTAAAAATACTTAATTTAATAACGTGCAGTCCGGATGCAATGTTAAATTCTTGCAGCAGTGTCTAGCGTCCGATAGGTAACGTTGTTCAATATGTATTTCTACCATAGATCGTAAGCACTTGATTAGTAAAACGTCTCAAAGGATACGAGTACAGCTAATCATTCAATCAGTAACGGCGATGGTTATCGTATCGGAAACAGCGATAATAACAAATGCAATTAAGTGACTCCCTAACTTCCCCTTTTTAAAACTAAATAACACTTTAACAGTAGGTATAATATTTGGTGACTTACCTGATATCATTCACCATTTCCAGAGCGTTGGCCTTTGAATTTTCGTTGAAATATTTGCGGATGTAAAGGGCTCCGACGGCAATAGACATGCTGAAAAATATTCATTTTATGTTGTTTTATAAGACCCAATGTAACACCTAAGCACGAGTAGATTAAGAGCATTACAGGTTAGGATCGTTTCATCGATTCAAGCATGAAAAAATATGGCATTGCACATGACTGTGTTTTGTAATTTTTTTTTTTTATACTATATAGGCTTGCGTTTGGCCACAATCACGCCTGATGGAAAGCGAAGATGAAGCCTACGATGGAGCACGCTTGACTAGTAAATGCTCATTCACCCTAGACTTGAAAGCGGCCAAATTGTAGTGTTCAGGGAACACAGTCGCAGGCAGGGAATTCCACTCCTTAGCTGTGCGGTTGATGAAGGAAGAGCGAAAACGCTTTGTGAAGAATTTGAGAATACTGACAACGTAAGGGTGGAGACCCCGCCTACTCCTGGTCGACCTGTGGAAGAAAGGAGCAGGCGGAATAAGGTCGTGCAGTAGCACTACGAGGGTTTTATTAAAACTGTTTATTTATTGCCATTATTATCATCAGCCAAAGACGTCCTCTGCTGGAAATAGGCCTCCCCAAACATCGGACTCCTGTGACCTTCAAGTTATCAGTCCATCTTGCGGGGGGCCTACCAACACTGTGTCTACGTGGTAGCCAGTCAAAAACACGGCCATAATTTCTTTAAGCATTTTTTCTGTACTTATCTAATATTTTTGTAAAATTGACGGCAACGCCCAAATTTTCCTGACCATAATATCTAGTTCTTTTTATGTCGTACCTGACACTAGTGGTGTCCGCGCATTCCTTCCAGCGGCTCTCTCGCTCAGTCTTCCCGGATAGCGCAGTGACGTAACTCAGCTGCCGCCGGCGCAGCGCCTCCGTCAAGTAAGATACCGACGCTCCCGCTACTCTCCACATCACGTAGTTTGCCTGCACACGCTTAGGAGTCTTCTCTAACAGGATCTACAAAAATTAAATAATAATTTAGAAAGTACATTACAAACGACCTGTTTCATACTCAGAAGCGGATTAAAGTTAAACCTGCAATTCCGATATGTATTTGGGCACGTTGACGATGGCGATTTCTTCCAGACCGACTTCAATGTGGGGCGCCAGAAGACGGTTGATGTACTCTAGCCAGGGGATCCTGTCCAGAAAGGTATGTTGTAAGTCACTTTAAATTTTTATGTAAGTGTCTATCTATATAAATCATTATTTTGTTTGAGTATGTATAGTTAAATCAGCGTCCACCGATGGTACTTACTTCGGGAACTTAGCTTGCAACTGAGCAATGGTCATGGGATTGTACAGGCTAGTGGCATTTCGGCGTTTTTCAAGCGGCAAAGATATCTGCAAGAGCATTAATTAAGATCAAGAAACTGAGAAGTTAATTTATTCCTCTGGTTGATTGAATCGAGCCTGAAACAACTTTAGCACAATTGCAATATTGAATGTTATTAATTTGTCAGTGATGCCATTCGATTGACATTATTTATCCAAGGTTTACTGTAAAATGAGGTCACGCATTAAGAGCAGACCTTGTGCAGACCGCAATGGGACTCTTTTATCTTTTATAGTCTTACATTTTTAGCACGGCATAAATTGTTGTGTTTTGGCAACCTCCGAGAAAGGTACTAGGCTCATAAAGTATTCTGTAAGTGATAAAGTGGTCTTATGGGACGCGAGAGCTTACGTTGGCAAGTTTCATCTCGAAGTCTAAGGAGTCTTTGAGTTCGGTCCGCGCGCGCGCGCGCTCTGCGCCCAGCAGCACGGCGATGTCCACCATGTACTCGTAATAGGCCTGCACCAGCTTGTCGCTCAGGCCGCGGTTCAGGTACTCGCGGCTCAGGCCCAGCGACGCCTGATCCAACTGTTGATAAACATCCACACGGAATATGTTATAGGAATCCATTCGATTGTTTTGACTTTATCGTTCGTACAAAACATATTATCGTCAATTCATTCGCTATAACACCAATAACAATGGCACTCGCGAGGCAATAACGAATTCGCATAAAGCAACCGGTGGCTATTACATTGAGAAGTCGTTTAGAAACATAATAAAATACCCAATGGAGTATAATAAAAAGCGGTATTCGGTCTTGCATTAACGCGGGGCCGGTCGACCGCGACACGCAATGCTATGTTTTTATCAAGTCTAAGGTGAACGCGAGCGAGGGGTCTTACATCGATGATTCTCTTAGTGGAGTTCTTGACGTCGACTCCGATGGAGAAGTCGAGGAAGTAGTCGACGGAGTAACCAGCGGAGCGGAACTTGTAGACGGACTTCTCCCAGGAGAAGGAGGCCTCATCCCAGGAGGCACCGTCGAGCACGGGCCAGCCGCCCAGCCGGCGCAGCATGTCCAGCAGCGGCGCCGTGCCGCGAGCCTCGATCGCACCTGCACACCGCACTCATTACTCATCAATGCCAAATTACTGACAAAAAATGCGTTCATAAAATTAAAATTAAAGTTTTATGGGAAAATTTCATTTTTAATACAAGTTTTTTTCTGACTTGTACTTTCGTTAGCCATATTCGTATAGATACATCCAATCTTCATATATGTAGGTATTTGAAGTCAATCCGACCACGAGAAGTTGGTTAAATTTAACTTTTTAGATAGGTACAGGGACTGGAATGTAAATATTTTTCTTCAAAAAGACCGGGATTCGATTCCCAAACCAAGTATTTTTTTAATCTAATGCAGTTTTACTTGTCACTGAAATCGATAACATGGTTCCATAGATATCTTTCTATGTGTTACATGCAGTTGCAGACTTGTTCATGCTGATCGATCTAAAATGTGCCACCCGACATAATATTATGTAGGTACAGTCAAGGTCATAAATATCTATACAACTCTATGTCATTAAACATAAGGTTGATGTTTACATATAGTTGAAGCGATGGCTGTCTGGATATCATTGCTGGCAAGAAGATGTCTACTTACTTATTTATGCGCTTGACAGTACATTATAAGTATATAAATAATATATTCTTCTAATATATAAAAATCTCGTGTCACGGTGTTTGTTACCGAACTCCTCCGAAACGGCTCGACCGATTTTTATGAAACTTTTTTCTCTGTACTCGGTAGGTCTGAGAATAGGTCGTAGGCTACTATTCTTCGCGGACGGAGTCGCGGGCAACAGCTAGTATTTACATACAAATATTACTCGCTTAATGGTATAGGATTACAAACATATTTTTACAAATGTAAAGTAGGTAAGGATAAAATGAATATTTATTCGGCAGTCATAATCACAGAGATAGTTACAATCAATATTTGTTATTCAAAACACTAACATTGCAGTGTTATTGGTTTGTTTGCAAATAAACGATCAACCACCCAGCTTCGTTGTTTTAAATTTTTGTCTTTCATTATTTCATAAAAAAAAGCACTCGAAAACAATAAAAACTGGTACGATTCTATTCGATTACTTTTTTATCGTTTTTGATCATGTTCCGTGCATAATGCAATGAAACAAAATCACATACATAATACCCATTTACATAACTACACCGTTTCTGCTTTGCAAAAAGCCAAATGTAACAGAGAGCAAGAGATAGCAAGTAAATATTATACCAACCGAATTCGTTGATCCGACTCTTTTTTGGGCATTCTGAGATGGAACTATCTGTGGGTATGGGTGGGGGTGGGATCAGGTGATGGATGAGCGCGGATGACGTAAAATGACTTGTCTTGTAATGAGGAGAGGGCATACAAATGTATCCGTTCCAGTGTTTGTTCATCCATCACTTACGTCACTCGGTTGTGCAAAATTGCGGAAGCAGCTACGATTTATTTTCACTTTCACTCACAATTATGGAACAAACTAACTAAATTAAGTAACGTTAAGTAATTGGACTAACAGTTTGGGTACTCAGTATAAGTAGGTTTTACTTAAATAAGGAAAGAGCTGCATTGTGCTATTTTTAAACATTCAAATTTTATGTCATAGGTCATAGAGAAATTAATCAATAGAGTGGAAAAACGACGTACCTACAATTTGTTTGGAAATAAGTAGTCACTACACCACTGCGGCGAGTGCTGCTCTCTTAATGCCCAAGGTTAAGTATGACACTAGAGTTTTTTTTTTTTAAATCTTTATTTTAAGGAACTTTGATCAAGTGGATTGAACATGTCAGTTCCAATAGGCCTTAACTAGATAAAAAACTACCAACCTTACAATTAAACACAATGGCTCAAGCCAAGAGGGATACGACACGACCCCCAAATCACAACGCCGAAGCCCCTGACACAGACCACCAAACCCGTACACGGGTTCTCTGCTAAATAAACGTAACGCATTACGATCGATATTATAATTGTTTCGCCACTGTGTGCCACCCACTTTTTTTATAAGAAAGAATACATATTTATCAAGTCATCATTAGCTAAAATGGTTAATTTATTCCACGTAAATAGGTAGAGGATGAAGAAAATACCGTGACCAAAAGATAGTGTTACGGTATTAATGACAAATCACTAAACAGCTTTAGATTCGATAGCCCGTATTACCACACTGCTCTATTGGTTTATTCATCTATGTCATAGGTAGACACTTAAGCAAAACAGAAACAATATGTAGGTCAAACTATTCGCTGCAGTTTAAAACAACACCGCTTGTGTCGCGGCGGTACCTGACTCGAGTCGCTTAATAGTTTAATGAAGTGGTAAAATGTGTGTGGCTCAGCTACGAAGCTGTATCACATCTCTTTCAAACAAAAAAATACCTAGCAATATTATCTCTTGGTCCCTGAATATTTTTATCTTATTACATAAAAAGGAAAACCCCGAATGATTGATTCATTAACACCTTTATGATGTAAGTAGACTAGGAATAAGGACGGGTTGCTCGAAATTCGCATGGGATAGGGAATTGACAACATTTCATATTTCTAAGACTATAATTTGATTCGTTCTCTGTATTCTGTTGGGAAGGTGAAAGACGCTGATAGTTTTAAATTTTCACTAGGATTATTAATTAATTACTTACAATATTTAAAGATTTGCTTATTCTAAAAGACCGTAACGATAGAATAGAGCCATTACTTTTGTCTAGTCTCTATTTAAAAAAGTGGTGACGTAAATTTGACGTTAAGGTTGTTATCAAATTGTTATCAAATTTAAAATTATGACAGCTCTTTGTTCTAGTCAAAAGGGTAAAGGAAACATATCTATTCTGTGGACATATTTGTAAGTAGGTACATATATGTTTTTAAATTTGTTGTATTTTTTTAAATATGGAGAAATAAATTATAATAAATATTTTTCCGTGTTCAGGAGGCGAAACTCTTTCGATTCCTGCAGTAATTTTCAGGTGTTAAAAAAATGAAAGGTTGTCAATTGTAAAACTTTGAAACGGGGGCAAAGTTGCGGCCATATTACTATAAAACTATTTCGTTATTAACATTGATTAAGGTATGAAGACAAAGTTAATTTTCATGACGACGTCTTATTTAATTCCATGCAGCCTTTAATTATTTCTTCAAAGATAATGTAAACACTATTGTAGTGTTTTGTATTAAAGCTGATTGGAATATTGATTAGGTAATGAAATTTTCGCTTAGGTTGAATGGATGAATCGTACACGTGTTGTATATTGAAAAATTTATCACGCATAAGTACTATAAAAGGATCGTAGTGACGTGTATCATGAAAGTGCGACTCCATGCATGAGTAGGTACGTGTCAGGAAGGTTCAGTCGAGCAATCTGATTTTTGGGTCACTAGAATCTATAACCGGTGGACAAAGGTACCTGTGGACGGTGTCAAATGGGTCACACACACTCCAAAGATTGGTCAAGATCCAGGCGGAACTGGGATATCCAAAAATGCCGTCAAAATCTACGTGGCGAGACGCTAAACGTTAGACGGAAACTACTTAGAACCAGTAGCTGACGATTAAAGATGGAATTGTCCGGAAATCGCCAAACGGGATTATTCCAAATAGTAATTGATGTCTTTCACAATTTATTCGTCGACGGCGAACCGAACGACGACGAACTACGACTACTACTTAATTTGGTATATTTCGCCCGTCTGATGCGCCGGATGACTCGGTACAAACTTCGTACTAAATGTGCGGTTGCAAGGCGCACAGAATAGGTAGGTCTCCTGAAGAGTTTTCGTAACTGGTGCTAATTTAAATCGAGAAAGTGTGCAAGAGTCCTATATTTTTACTTAGGAATGAGATAAAAATAATGATAATAATCAATGTAAAAAGTAGCTATCCAATAGTTATTTGTTATACAAGGGGGGAAAGTTGTATTTTAACTGCGAGTGTTCATTTTGAAACACGAGCTATCGAAAGGATTCTATGATTGACCACGAGCGAAGCGAGTGGTTCAAAAATAGAATTCTTTCGATAGCGAGTGCTTCAACACACGAGACGTAAAATAACTTTTCACCCGTGTATAACACAAAACTTTTCACCTCACTACAGCGAGGAAAATAAGAAAAAGGGTTTGTACTATCAATTATTATTTATTTACCTCTTTGTCAATACAATAATTTTGAAGTACTTATAGAAATATTGGTAAAATCAAAAATAATGCAAAATAGCCTAAGCAAATCCAGTGTTTATGGAACTATTCCAATACCGACATATCGTCACTACTTTGAAAAAACTCGTATCTCCAATCAATGAATAAACCAAACTGAACTTTATTGCACATCGAGTAAAGTTCAATTAGCCAGATTATCGATTTTGAGATACGAGCAAACTGTATTACTGTTAAATTGTATACCGTTTTGACTTAAGTTTTTTTTTATTATTTCGGATGCGTTTTGTTCGCACATCGACTTACTTGGACTGTCAGAACATTTTATCCGTTTTTACAACAAGAATGAAGGTTAATGTTGAATGCTGATATTTATGAATTAAAATAAAGTTGTAAGACTGTATTTAGTGTTTTTTACTCGATGCAATTCATTAATTGTGATGTTAAAAAATCAGCACTTTTAACGTTTTACGTTTTGTTAGCTGTCAAATATCACTTAAGCTGCCTTCAAATGTCAAAACTCTTTCTTCACTTGTGGATAAAAAGCGATTTTCTCAATAGATGTCAAACAAACAAAAAGGGCTTTCCGAGCTAGTGAGGTGAAAAATAAATGTCATGTCATTAAAGTCAACACCTACCTAACCTACCACTGTATACCTAAGTTATACAGTGGCTTATAACCTTATAAGTTTTAAGACCGACAGTTATTTGACTGACTGTAAGAATGGGAATCTAAAGAAATGTGACAATTAATTAATTAATTTTATAACTAAAAATGTTCCATTTACTTTTCTCGATATCAGCTATTATACTCGAAGTCGTATTAAAATTAAGTATATTACCGATTTAAGGATTTTCTCCGTTTTCGACGAATATTTCAGAGAGCTCGAGCTCAAAAAAGACCCAATATTTGTAAATATTTGTTGTTTGCTTCTCCTATTTCGTGGAAAAGCAAATTTATGAAAACAAATAAAATACAACCCCGTTTCTCTTTCGGTGAAAAAGTAATTATTTACGAGTACTTAATTTTCAATGAGTCGTTCGCTTTCGCTTAACGTGTTAGTTAAAATTAGTAACTGATCACGTACCCCGTTTCTCCTCATTACATGCAGTAGGATTTCCACTGTACGTAATCGATATCGTTTTGATTAGCTATTTTGTATTGAAATTCACTAATACTATTTGCTTGTATTTTGTTATGCAATTTGGCTCTGGTATCATTATCTTTGTTTTAAACACATAGTCAATATGAACTCTTGCGTGTTTCAGTTTGTGATTGCATAAAACGAACGACTATGGTTTAAATTGTCGAGCCGTGGCAAAGTATAAACTGGACATTAGATTCTATGAATAACTCTAGTAGATTCGCGAGACTTACTTCTGTTCATGCAGGCCTGATACAGCGTCTTGGCGAGCGCGAATGGACGCGGCTCTTCAGGCGCGACGGGCTCATCTAGCAGTGCTCGGATTTGCTCCTGCAGCTGGTCCGTGATGATGGAGAAAGTGTTGACGGAAGTCTTGTCGTCAGGGATGCGCGTGTTGCGGAGGAACGAGCCGCAAGAGAACTCGTAGAAGTCGTCACACGGGTCCACCTTTTCGTCCATGTTCAGCAGCAGTTTCGACGCTGCAACATAATCCACATTACAGAAGACGCTCATAAATTCCGAAACACTCAAAGGTGCGAACCTGGGCTCGAACCCTCGACCCTCTGCATGAAAGAGATTCAGAGTCTGGTAATAAAGCAGGTACTGGAACTCCGAGATAGAATGTAACTTAGATGTGTTTGGGCTTGTTAGAATAATCTTCGAGTGATTTTGACCAAGAATTGTAGCAAGGTCTGAGGTTGGGGCAGTCAGGCCGGTTCACCAATCGGTTTTTTAGTGTTTTAAAGCATGGTTATTAAAAATTAAAAGTACTTTATTGCCTAGGCCTCCTGGAAGTAGACAGTGCTGTTCCAGCCGAGGCGAATAAAGGGAAGCATGAAGGATTAATAAAACAATCAGCCGCCTTTTTCGTCCATGTTATTTGAAAAGGTGTATTTTTCTAGCCAAAACACCTAAAGCTATTTTAGACACATAAAAACGTTGTGTAGGTAGATATAAAATCTTGTGCCCTCATTTTAAATTGGTGTTTTTGCATTTTTAAAAAGCTGTTAACTGGACAACAATGGAATTTGTATGCAACATTGCTAGAGCGTTTAGCGCTCCAGCAATGTTTATTTTTTAATTTTATATTGACCGTCAACAATGCACTTCACCTTTTGATATGTAGTTAACAATGACGATTTTTACGGTCATTGAGAAAAAAACATTTTCGTTCGTGAATTGCGTATACCCAAGTACTTAAGTTTTAGACCGCTTTTGACAGAGACAGGGAGACCCATCCAGAAATCCCCTCGACTTCTGGTTTCACATGCGAGGATGCAGTAAAAGATAAAGATGGATTGTGTCTTTTAATATAAATTATCCCTGCAAACCGCATGCAAGACTAGCAAAGTAAACCGTAATGGGTACAGCCATTAGCGTACACGCTTCTGTGTATTAAGAATAACCTTAATACATGCAAATACATGTTACCTTTATTAACCAGGATAATTCAAATATAACTTATAATTGTGTAAATTTTTCTCACCTGTGTGGACGCACCCCGGCAGGCTGCAGATCTTCTCTTGGGGCCCTTTGGAACGGACGTCAGGCGGCATGGATGAAGAAAGTCTCAGTTCACTAGTTTGTGGCATGTCTAAAATGCAGATATATTTATG
This sequence comes from Archips crataeganus, assembly GCA_947859365.1. Lineage (NCBI taxonomy): Eukaryota > Metazoa > Arthropoda > Insecta > Lepidoptera > Tortricidae > Archips > Archips crataeganus. The sequence continues at coordinate 14,344,061 of OX402045.1, read as the reverse complement.
ACAAATGAATGAAAGAGTGCATGCTGAATGAACATAAACGTCAAGGAAAAATCAATAATGATATGTGACTGCATAACTCAATACATTATACACATTGTCTTCTCTTGAAACAATGCCTTTAGTTTTAGTTATTTTAAGTATTTTCCACTGCAATAATGCATCACGTGTGTTCTTGAGGTAAGCATTGCCGCTGGACAGGTACTTAAATCAAGTAAATATCTGCATATAAGTGTATTAAAGGCCTTAAAATAACTTGTATTTTATTGGTCAAGTTTAAGGAACGAAGAATTCACTGCAATTTTCAAACTACTATTATGCTATAGATATGCCTGCATTTTATTTAAACTTTCCATTATTGCATGTTCATATGAAAACCCACGTATGTATGTTTAATATTTGAATCGGTGATGTTTTTTATTGTATCAAGTAGCACTGGCACCAGGCGCGTAAAAGGACGACAGGGAAAGTGTTTTCGTCTTTAGCACGTCATGCACCTTGCTTGCATGTGCAAAGTATACTTTTACAAATAAGCGTTTAGGTATACTTACTATACGGAACGAACATTACTAAGGGATTTAATATAAATTTTTCTAACAATACCTACTTCATAATATGTATATCATTTTAAAGTTACAGATTTTAAAAACCAACCTATCTATGAATTGCCCGTATGTTATATGTATATTGAACGTCAAAGGAGAGTGGACAGTGTTCGGCCGTTTTCGGTCAGTCTGTTTTGTTACGTAACGATAATAACTATTCGATGTCGAGCATGTGGTTTCTTTCTTGGCCGCTTTACGCATTTCCTTGTGATGTGAGGCTTGTGACGTGAATTTTATGTGTTTGCCTTGTGGATGTTGTTGTTAGTGCCCGCATTTTGCTCAAGGGTTAGCCTCATTGACAACATTCAATAAAATAAATAAGACTTACGGACGTTTTTATGAGGCGTTGGTCCTTTTAATCGGTCTGACTACATCTTTAGGTTTCTAAACCACTGACGCTCTTAACGCTCTGAAGCGATTGTGATTGTGAATGTGTTTTCTGTATTGATTACTTTGTAGTAGTGTTCAATAATGAGTCGTTGCATTGTATCGTAAATTTGGTTAAACGTAAAAGGGGCTTATAATTGACTATTTATTCCTGGTGCAAGAATATTCACCTACGTACTCGTACTTAAATTAACCGTCCTATTAAAGGTAAACCATCATTATTGAAATCTATTTCGCACAGATTGGCGAATTATCAGTAATACTTAGTGCAGCTACCAATATAAAATTTCCTAGAAGATTACGTGGTTGCATTGCATTTCGCGTGTCTCAACAGTCTGTGTTGGTGCGTTAGAATAGCCGGCAATTACTGTACAGACGGCTCGGGAACACTAGCGTGCGCCACAAGCAAATTATGCGCTCTACTGGTCAATGGTTACATTTTAAATTGTCATGTACTCACTTAGATACAATTTCATTAGACTATTGTTGTCGCTTTCTCGGTGTTTCTTAACAGTTTCCAAATTGAGTGAGACTGGATCTCTATTGTCAGGTGCTTGTTTCTATGGTAATGGAATAGCATTTTGGCACGGAACAGCGCCGTCCGTGCGCGCCACTCGTGTCGTTTCGCCATATTCCGTGATCTGGCTACGTGTTTAGATACCGATTCGGCCGTAAAATAAATTAGATGGACATTCCTTAAACAGACTTGCACAATTTTGGTTTAAAAACGAGGCTGGCAAAGATTGACTATTAAATTGTTAATATTTGTTAAATGTATATTAAATATAAGTCTGGTATAGGTAGTCAAGTTTTGAAAGATTTCGTTGTCATAATTTAATTTAGCACGTGACTACAACATAAAGTACTGATGGACGAAGTGAATTCGCACAGCATCGTGATCGTTCGTACCTAAGGTACCTACTCGCTGTGCATCGTTGTGCAAATTTCAATCACGTTGTCGCTTTGCGCGTTTCCGCACTAGTTTCCGCTTCAGTCTACGACGAGCAAAATCATTTAATTCCTCATTATTTATATATATGTACGTAGATCGTAGAAAACATTGATGACAATTTTATTCCGTGACAGAAAGTAATGAAAGTGAATACAAATATAACCTAACAGAAAAATTTGCAAAGCTAAGCGACGATTTACGCGCTTAGGATCGCGTTATTATTTTCCATATTTAAAAGGCGTGGCTAGGAGACGACATTGAACCACACCCTGACATAGTACGCCGTGATTGTAACGTGATCACAGATCATATAGGAGCTGGCTGGGTTAATTGTGCGCAAAATTGTAATAAAATTTAAATGTATTCGTGACCCTTCGTTCCGGATAGGCAAGGCACTCCTCACAGCCTAATTTAGTCAACATAACACAAAGGTCAGTTAATGTGTGCTAATATGGACACTAAACAAAAATTCGCGAGTATGTTGTTCAACGAATTCGTTTTTACATGTGATAATTAAAGAATGTTGATGCAAAAACATAGATTCTAACAGTCTACGTTTGTACCTAAGTTACTTCGTTGCCGCGCATTACGCACGTTCACGAGACTACTAAGAAATCAGAATATGTGCGATAATTTAAAAACAAATCGATTTTAAGTAAGTATCGTCGTGCTCATTTCAGCGACCGCGTAACATTATTCGAACCAATAAACACCAGGTACCTAATATCACACTTAGTTCTGTGTACCTACAGCACTTCTTTAATTGACGTTGTTATTTTGTAGAACGAGTTTTTATTCTATATACCCACATAAGAGATGCCCTTAAAACCAAACCTCAAACCGGCGAGGGCTGATATGGGCAGCTAACTACCAGATTAAGCAATTTTCACGGTTCTTTTTTTAATAATACTAAAAATCGCGTGTTGCACTTAGAAATCTGAAACTCGTTTTTATGACTTTTTACGGCAAAAATACTTATGTTATGAGTATTGAAAGAGTTTTAGATGAATACGAAAACAAACTACGATGTAACTTACGCTTTAGCGAGAGATTTATTCAGAAAATATTTATTTATCTCCCTCAATAAAATTACAATTTTGACTAAACTCGTAGGTATCAGTCGAGAGACTTTGATATTTTTATTAAGATCAATATGAGTTAATTAATACGGCAACTTAGAAGTTGCTTGTATGTACCATCATTTCTCGTCGCTTCTAAATTGGTTTTAGGACCATCCTTATAAACTCGTAATACCTATATAACATTGACTTGACTTATTCTATAACTCAGATTATTATTTGCGCGTAATTTAGCAGTGTCAAAAATGGCCACATCCCGCCATGGATTCTTAAGCTGGGTGTTGGAGGCCGCTCTAACAATTTTATGTTAACCCTGCTCAAGATGCCGGGTGGCTGACACGTTAACCCCCGCATACCGGTATAATGTGGTGTTTGCGGGTACTTTATTGGACATAGTCGCCATGGAAAGCCCCCGCTCCGCCCGATGTAGCCGGATATGAGGAAGTTTCCGCAATAAACCACCGCGGATGAACTAAGACGCCTTACAGCGCCAATATTTAAGCCAACTATGCAACTATAAGTAATTATACGGAAATTATGGCACGAACGATAAGGTTGAAAAGTATTTTTAAAAAGTAAAAAAATATCCATATTGATCGGATGTGCCTACTTGTAACTGTTCCTGAGTGCAGGTAGGTAGATGTTTAATTATGGAATCTTAAAAAACAGAGTATAGAATAAAATATATCACGAGGACAATAGTTTTCTAATTAATTACGTATTACTTACTTAATATCTCGTTAATTTTGAAAGAAATTTTATATCATTGATATTTTACCGATCGTGGGCATTTAATGTTTATAAGTAGGTAAGTATTAGTTTATTGTTTCCTAACACAAATTTTTGAGCGGTGGAAATTATTCCATCAAGTTAAAATGAAAAGGAAAGAAAAAATGTCGAAAGTCCCTAAAGTAGAATCTGATCCGATTAACTAAAAGCCTTTTAAGGTGAAATGTTAATTGAATTATTTACTATGAAAGTGTTTCCGGGTCACTCCAGTCCGTCACTGGAAGCGTCTGTTGATGCCAATTAGGCAATTTTATTTGACGTTTTGTACCTAATTTACCTACATCGGTACCTAACAAAAACGGCACTTACACTAAGTAAGTACCTGCGGATAAACTCAACGATAAATGGCCAATTATATGAGTTCTTCATTAACCGATACCTTTACTTTTACAAGGAAAACGAAAACAACCAAGCAAGTCACCGTACGTCGCCAAGGGCCTATAGAAAGCCATCTCTTCTTGTGCTCGTAATTTCCTCGGCTATCCTACTCCCCATACTAGTAATAATATACATATATGTTGGTCGGAGCGATCCGGATGGACAGTGCACAAGCTCTTACAAGTATTTTCTGATTTAGTACCTATCTTATTCGCCCATTAAAGGATCTACTTTACTACTAGATAATTTAATCTCTCTGTCTACTCCTGTAATTCATCTCATCACTTATAGCGACACTAAAAAAAATTGTAAAATAGCGCTGGCGCCTCGTGCTTTGCTTTTGATTGAAACCTATTTACTTGGCGTAAGTGAAAAGTGAAAATCCATGCTTTTTTTGCAGGCGCATTACAACAGTCGATTAATAGCAGAAAAATGCAGTTAAATGGTAAAATCCAGGATGATGTGATGTGTGTTCGCTCACCATCGGCCTGGGCGGCGGGGCGCGCCAGCAGCGTCACCACGAAGGCGACGAGGAAAGCCACTGCCAGCACGCTGGTCACGCCAGCCACCAGCAGTAGTCGCTTCTCCAGCCTACTCCTTTGACCCCAAAATGTTGGCCTGAGCAAAAAAAAATACTCGTTTAAGTATTATAATTATAATTAGCCATCTGAAAGTATGCTATATAGTAAAATGAAAAAGCCAACTTCGTTCGAGCCACGTCAAGTGTAAGATTTCCTAGTATAAATAGTAGGAAATCTTAAAATATTAAACATTAAAATATGAAGCAAATATTCAATATTAAGTTTTAGTCGACTGTTACAATAGGGATGTTGACACCACCAATCAACTGACGTACTTTTTATGAGCTGTGTAACCACATTTCTCCCATAGAGTTTGAATGGCAATAGCAACATATGACGTCACTTGTTCGCATACTCAATTAACTAACTATTTATTTGTTTTAAAGCAACAAAAAATCTAATTTTGCAGTTAATCGAAAATTAATCTGGGTTTCAGGGCTAAAATAAAGCGTTTTTTTACTGGAGTCGTGTCTTCGAATTATTTTTTAATGGTGTCAACATCCCTATTGTTAAGCGGCAAAGCCTTACAGAGCTGTAATAGTTTTTCTTTTAATCTCATTATAATTATCGCCGATTCGAGTAACATCATAACTAAATTCGAGTGCTAATTAGATTTTTATGCCCAGACATATTACACGATAGATCCTACGGGTTGAAAAGTGTATCCGCAATGACCCCTAATATTAGATACCTAGACATAATAGTTCAGTCGCCCGTAGAACATTAAAATTACCAATAAAATAACCGTCCGTCTGTATGAAATTCTTATAGACTTCACCATTTTATGTAATAAAACCAAAGTCTTACAAATCCTAACCCGCCGTAACTATATAAAGTATAAAGTCAAAAATCGCCACTTTTACCTAAATGTACTTATTTACATTTCGAGGCAACCGTACCGTTTCACTACTGTCATGTTATACAGCTTTGTGCCATTACGAAACGTCATAGTAAGACCGCCCAATATGGCCGAACACAATTTTAAGATAATCCCTGCCATTTTGACAAAAAATTTCATTTCTGAGGTACCGGTCCAAATGAATACATCTGATAATAGGCCCTCTGAATAAACCGCATACTTACCTATTTTAAGACCGTTTCTGTGGCCGGCTTAGATTTTAAGATTGATTTAGTCCCTGATGAAGAAATGCGATAAGTACAATTTTAGGACTGAATTCGAATTTGATCAAACTGAAAACTTATATCTAGTTCATTAAATTGTTGTATTCAGTCCCTAAGGCTCCATCACGTTGCTACCTACCAATTGTTTTCAATAAATCTATCACTACATATACTTAATAAATCTTAATAAAGAAGAGCCATGCTGTAATGCGAATTGTACCACCTATAAATTTAGTCTACCTTCGTCTTTACTTAGGGGAACCTGCGACTGTCTGCCGAAAGAATTAGGAAGGGAAAAATAAAGACTACATAACGTCTCATAAAAAGTCGCAATACTTCTCACTATCAGTCTAGAGAACAGTCACTCCTTATAGGGGTAGCTACTTACTCGAATCGACCTCACACTCACCTCACACTCGTATCATCGTGAAGCCGCGACCCGATCCTTCTCCCAGATCTCTTTTATCGTCGAATACACAATAAAGTTATTTATGCCGCTTAATATTGGATCACCAGTTATGTCGCTTTTATAAAATAACTTTAAACTGCCATTTAGCGTTCTGATGTACGCATAATAAGGTTAACAATTAACCTCAAAAGCAGGTACAGGAAAAGAATAGGTAGGTAATGAATTGGAGGTTGTTTTTTTTTGCATGCTTAATCGTAATTTAGGCCAAGCCTGTGACGCCTACACCACTCCAACCAAATCTAAACTTATAAAGTATTATTACTTTTAAAATAAAGAAAATAAATTAAAACAAAGATAAAAAAAATACATTTCAATTTTCAAGTTTTAACCATGAGAAAAGGAATCGCGAAGCGTTGAAGCTAAAAGCCTGTAAAAAGAGCGTGTGATTTCTATGATATAAATGTAGGTTATTCTTTGGAGGAGAAAATTGCTTCCAAATTCGCTTTGGTAACCCGATTTCGTATACCTGCAATTTTCCTTAGTGTTAAACGAAAATAGTCGCTAGGGAGGCTTCATCCATTCTTACGTGAGCTTAAAAGAAAACCTTTTTATTACAAAACGCGTAGACAGGCCTGCCTACCCGTGTATCTACCATCAGAGAGTAGAAACCTTTTTAAAGACGATTACTTATTATGTTATATTTCGTCATACTATTGTAATACTGCTTAGCTGTAGTGCGCTTTGGATCACACGAAATTCTATTATTGTCATTTTACCTTCTGATAAATAAGAATAAGCTATAAGTATTCAGAAAGCTTTTTGCCCGCAATTATAGAAATAATCTAGTATATTTAGTAAATAATAATACTCAGTAAATACCAGCTTCTCTGGTTTACATTTTATAAGTATAGTCTTACTGGTTATTTTTAAGGTTTAAGAGAAGTAGTTTTAATTACATACCTACTGATAACGTAGTATAGTGTACCTACTCGTATTAATGAAAGTCAGTCAGTCAGTGTTAAATCAGTTGGCAATCATACAAAGATTTTGATTGAAATAAATAAAAATCAAGCTGCAACACTTTTGCAATAAATAAAAATCAAGCTGTAACAGACAGACACACTTTCGCATTTATAATATTAGTATGGATATGTACGAATATTTTATTAATCGCTTAATTATACTCAATTTTTTATTAATTTTGCGACTTAACTTAAATCTCAATCAAAATGAATCGAAACATTCAAGAAAAATACATAAACGGCGGCCGAAGACCTATTGTTCCGATTTGACATCGTGAAATCCGTACAAATTCTTTCCTAACCCAGTGTTGTATTTCTCGGCAAACGTACGTGGGTAACTGTTTTATAACACCACAGTAAAGTTTATGACTGTAGCAAAGTTACTGTCAGATCTATATAATTATTACAGCAATATTTTATACTAAGTACATATTTCGTTTTTAATCTAGTCAACAGAGAAATGTGCGTGTCTAGACGTGTTTTTAACATTCTTTATTCTTAAAAATGTAACAATGAAATTTAATTGGATGGAAGCCAAGTCGTTGACGCCGCACCGCACCGGTGTGCATATTAAGATAAATAAAAGACAACAACAACTTTTCCCCTTACATCCGTAAAGCCTCGATTGAATTGAAAAAATAACTTACCTAAATACATCGTTGCTGCATTTTGCAGGACTGCAGCCAAAAGTTTAACCCCCTTTATTCCTACCTATGTTAAACTTATGTTAACTTGAAACATAAGTACATTTTGTGTTAACGGTTGGCACCGTTTTATGACGAAAACGGTGAGACTGGAAATTATGACAGCTATACATTACAAATTTCCTTCTTTTAAGTATTTGTTCATTGTAATCATATTATTTATTAGTATTTCCTAATTAGTGGTCATTCTTAAATTACGTCAGATGTTTAGGGAGAGGGGTATTACTATTCGTGACACGCGAAGAAGAGAATAATTGCGATTATCTATTAGTACTAATTAAAAACGATGAAAATTGGTGTAAAGTAATTTCTGGACTTTGTGAGTTACTGTCAAATATACCTAAGTAATTTTAGAGTTCGAATAGTTTGGGAAATGGCTATATGGTGCAGTTTAATGAATCGAACTTACTTTTACAATCGTACATGTCCGCCAATGTCTAAGCGGCATAAAAATAGTAGAAAACGAGGTAACTATAAAATCGAACGCGATAAAGACCCACAATTCAATTTCCTAGACTGTTTCAAACAGTTACCTTACCTTTTGCTTTTTTTTAGAAAAATACCGGATGAGACGTCGGCGCGGTGGCGTTTATCTATTTGTAGATTCTGCATTTATACCTATGCAGAATCCGATAGAGCTTCATAAATAGTAAAATTAATAATGTCAATGAACTAAAACAATTACTTTGCTCACCCGCGACCTTACAATAGTTACGTTTATGCAAGAAATGTGCGTTCATGCAGTTCCTCCACCTCCACACTGTACGAACACACACAAATCACATAAACCCAACCATCACCACCACCAAGCTACACTGACGCGTTTCGAACTCAACCAGAGCTCATCTTCAGAGTTACCACAACCGTATGCTATGCTACCAAACGTTAAACTAACAACGTGTGGAGGTGGAGGAACTGCATGAACGCACATTTCTTGCATAAACGTAACTATTGTAAGGTCGCGGGTGAGCAAAGTAATTGTTTTAGTTCATTAATATGGACCTCCGCAAAGTAACGCCTGATTCAATAAATTATTTAATAATGTCAATTCGAAAGCTCAAGTACTAAAAGTTGCAACAGTCTAAGATCCGTACTAGAGGCGACCATCACCCATCTGTTTAATGGATGAAAATAATTTTATATCAAAACATTGCAAAACATATATCTACAGTGGGTTAGCTAAAATCTTCTATACAGGGTGGAAAGATAGAACGCCACATAGAGGGGAACTACCTTACATAGATATTGGAAATAGGACATTCTATACAAATGAGACATTCCCTTATTTTAAAAACAAAAAATACTGCATTTATGGGTATTTAAAAAATAGCTTGTCTTAGTCGGGACTCGGGACTCGAACCAGGTCAAGTGCGACAAAAATAAAATTCCGTATTTTATGATGCAGATCGAAAGGGTTACTGATTAGGTCCATATATCTCTATATAATAAACACAATCTAAATAACCGGAGGCCATGAAAACTAACAATTATGTGTTCATATATTTCATACTAAATACAAACTGAAATATGGATGCACAGAAAAAACCCCAGAAAAATTACCCCAGAATTATGTGTTCATTTCGGTTTTACCTGTCATGACAAATAGATATTGGAGTAGGTACCTTAAATGTTGGAAATAACAATTTATACGCAATGAAGATTTACTTTTATTTTATTTTTAAAGTAGAACATTTTTCAAAAACCGCAAAATAAAATTATACATTATTTTCAAAACATTCCCGTAACGGTTGATAATAAAATTAACAACGTACCTAATTGTTAGTTTTCATGGCTTTTTCTTATTTTGATTGTGTACTTTATTTAGAGATAAATGAAACTTATCAATAACCCTATCGATTACCATTAATAATCATTTTTTTTTGTCGCATTTGACCGGGTACAAGTCAGAGGCGATTTTTCAAAAATCCATAAACACAGTATTTTTGTTTTAACAATAAAAGGCATGTCTTCTTTGTATGGAATGTGCTATTTCCAATATTTAAGGTAGTTGCCCTTCATGTGGCGTTCGATCTTTACAACCTGTATATAAGTTTTCTTTCATGCCAGTACCTTGAAAAGATCCCTTTTAGGGATAAGTTCGCCTTTGTACTCTTTTTGTTTTGTTGTTTTGTATTATTTTTGTGTTTTATGTACAATAAAGTGTTTACATACATACATACATACATAAGTACAAATCATAAATCTGTAACAACTCGATGTCTGTGCATTGAAAATATTTGACTAAAACTGTTACTAAGGCTATTATTAGCGTAATAGAGCTCTAAACAATTTCGTTTATAATTATTGTTTGTTTGTCTGTGCGTTTGTTTCTGCTAATCTCAGAAAGTGATGTGGTTTCCACTGATCGGTTAATCTGACGACTGCAAAATAAAAAATAAAAACAATTTTTAATAACCCACTGTGTATGTTTAGCAATGTGTTAAATTGCCTTTGGTTAAATATAATTTTTAAATGTTTTATCATTGAGCAATAATGTTATACAACCATTTTCTGTAGTCGGACTTAAAAATAAACAGCTAATAGCGGAGACATTCCATAAAAACTGATGTCTTTCATTTGATCTTCAAATGACGTCATCAAAGGTTCAAAGGCATTTTTCTTTTACCTTTGCTCTAACGCTTCACTTAAAAAAACAATGTCAATGTCTGTCATAATGTCATTTAAATTTAACTGATGCCAATAGGATAGGATAGGCATCTTAGCCCCCCTTATTTCGGCAATATTGTGCATATCGCTGGTAGCAATGTACTCCAAAATAGACACATTTCGCAATTTGGGTAGATTGAGCGTGTCAGCCTTGACAAATTTTTCACCGGAGTTTTCACTGGTAAGCATTTTTTCAAAAAATATCGTGGAAAATAGACTTTCAGAACCAGAAGGTTAGAAACTTATTGACGACATGACGACGTACGAATGACAGATGACAGTATTTTTTCTCTAAGCAGATGGGCAAAGGAAATCAAGAGTTTCGTGCCACTGATGACGTATATCCGGTCACCATATCCGGTAAGTATTTAACAAATTAAATTAAAAAAAAAATACGCGACCAAATTTTAAAATATTCAAATTAGTTTCTTAAATTGGCCTAATCTGTGAGAAAAAAATATAAAAAATACATTTTTTTTCTAACCAAAGGCAATTAGATATTAATTATTTTCATCCGTTAAACAGATTATATATCCATTAGACTACAAGTGTAGGTACTGATTTCCACTTATGGGTAGGATTTATTTAGTGTAAAGCTCAGTTTATAGGTATTGAAATGCATGTAACTGTTAACCTGGTTTAGGTATAAAGCTAAATCTTTCAGAAGATCAAAGAACCGCTCGGAATGTAAAAAAATAATAAATTGCTGAAATAACTAGCCGAACTATTCCTAGGTATGACAATACGCGGTTTAAGAAAATGGCAGATACTGTCGAGACCGGATTTTTTTATGAGGTTTTAAGGCAAACTCAAATGCTATAGGTTCAAACAACGATTCAATAACAAATAAATTACTAGAATTTATTGGTGTCAGCGCGTAAACAATAACACATTGACACCGCTAAATCGCAAAATATAAGTAGGAGCACACAGGGACTTCCGACTGGAATGTCTATCAATCAAATACTTTTTACAATTTGTTTCAGCAACTGACTAGGAATGCGCAATTATTTGTGTATGTAGATACAATATGATTGAACTCCTGCGGCCGATACAAAACAAGAAGAAGGTATTAAGCAATTTTAGAAAATCTTTTGTTATTTGTGAAGGGAAACGCGAAGGGCGCGCGACGCCAGTTATTAGCTTCAGTCCGCAACGCGCTCGCTCTCTGTTTACGTAAAGACCCACTTTATTTACATTATTTACATAGACAATTTGTCTATTTGTTCTTTAATAAAAATATCTTTGGCGACATTGAATAGAATGGTAATTTTCTTTTTCGTTTACTATGTAGCTATGGGTTCGAGACATTTCGGGTATTTTGCTAGAATTGCGGTGTTTACTTGTAGTATTAACTAGAAAAAGTTATTTGAGTAAGTAATAGCCATAGACATTACGCTTTCGTATTTTATCATAATCTGTTTACAGTGTTTACTAATCCATTAACTTTAGGTGTAGAACTTTTATGCTGTCAATTAAACGTATTCTAATTAGTGCAACATGCACCCCACGTGCAACGTTCCATCCTAATTAAGGGAACATGATGAAATCACATTATTGATTATTTTTGTCGTACACGTTCGTTATATCAGTCACGGCTAAAGGATATTTTCCAATAAAATTTTATTAAAATGCATTTTAAACATTGACAAGCCAATTATGTTGTCTTAACTTAAGTGACTTGGCAGATTGCATTGTGACCGGCATTAAATTGGCAAAATGACGCTTATTCGAATTATCTAAGGTTAGCTGCACTATGGCTGCTAATCAGGTCCTCTATTCGCGACAAGCCAAGCAATATGCCAAGCACTAACGATATTACTTTCGTTAACGTGTAGGTATTTTACTCTTTCTCCAGAAGAGCATAGACACACTTGTTGCAAATAAAATGGTTGTCGAAGCAAAAAATACCGATCACACTCTATCATCATTTCTAACGGTTGAGCTTGAAAAGGTCAGTAGGTATATCCCTTTCGTAGTTATTATGATAATGTTATGTCAATATCAATAAAATCAGAAAAACACTGTAGAAAGGACTTGTACGTAACATACATATGCTTCAGCTAGGTATACACTCCGAAAGAACGCTCTATTGAACAACAATAAAGACAGTAATTTTGAAAATGTTAGTATCTAAAATTAGGCAACGGTTAACAAAGCCGTTACAGTTTATGTGCAAGAAGGCAGACAGCACCTAATAGACTATATCGTTACGATGTTGCGTCTCGAATAAACGCCCAGTTTGTGCTAGCAAGTTGAATTACGTCAAGTCGTCAACTTAATTACTTAGCTTCTACCTCGACAGAGATGAAATATTATTATAGGTACTGCAAGTAGAAACAGATTACTGATCATTACCAGTGGCACGTGCACATGAACGTAGATGCAAGGATTTAGCATAAGTCGCACTTCTTGTGGCATGTGCGAATACCTATGTCCAATATACTTATGTATACAAGAGTAGGTACACAGTTTTTACACAATTAAAAATTATGAAGATTTATGCAGCCAATTTAAATCAGCCTTCATCGGGACGGCTGGCATGTTTGCGGCCACGACTTGCTCTGTGTCTTTTTTCAAGGTAACAGAAAATTCGTTAAAAATGCATAAGATGGAAAAAGGGTCCTTGTGGGAAAATTGATGCTAGTAATAGTTCCAAAATTGTTAGTACCTATATAATGAAATTTAAAAGTCCCAATGAACTCACTCTTTAGTTCTCCATTGGTTGAGATGAGATCATCCTTTATTTCAAACATCATTATTGCTTTCCGTCTTACGCATACCTAATAAACATTTTTTTTAGTGAAAGGGTGTTACCAATAACAATTAAGTTGGTAACTACGAATAGGTAGCTGTAGTATTGACTTGTAAGTGAAGTAAGTCTTTTCTGTTTTAACTCTACAAATGATATTACACCTTAGGGTGGAAAACATCGATCAACAATAAATACGTAGAAAAGAGCTTTCTTATACGACTACTACTTAAAATGGACTATACCGAATATACATATGATCATCAAAAGATGTTTGTTTAAAGAATATTTTACTAATTATCCAATATTGGTTATCTCTGCAGGCGAATGAAGAAATAGATGAGAAGAAGAGAGTTATGACATTCATGCCAGCCGTGACGATGCTGGACGACATTTATATAACTTACCAGTCGTGATTAAGAGCGCAATATAAAACTAAAATAAAATAAAATGTAATCCGTTGTCGGCTACAGTCGTAAAAAGAAACTTACTGATTCGCGCACCTCTATGGAACCGTTGAAAAATCAATTTCATAGTGACTTTTTTGGCAGGTAGCTACCTACTTTTATCTATAGTTACTAGCTTTTTCTCGCGACTTCGTCCGTGCACGTAACGTGTTTCCCGTGGGAATGAGATATTTTCCGGTGGTAAAAAGTAGCATATGTCACTCTTAGATTATTTAAACACTAGATAGTGTCAGTAGCAAACATTGCGATACAAAACGTCCAAAAATCCATTTGACAGCTTCATATTACGATCGCGTTACTTCATTCCTCAGATCAAATAAAAAGTAAAGATAGAGCGCTGCAAACAACGAAGTGAGGCCGGTCAAACTACACCAAACCGTGTGCTTACACAATGGCACGCACACACTTGCATCCAAACTGCACCAAATTTTGCTTAGAACCCAAAACGTCAACACTAGTGTTGCCATTATAATGTTGTAGTTACCCTGTTATTGCAACCTTTTCTTTTTTCATTTTAAATTCTATTCTTTATTAGCACGGCTTAAAACGTGAGAACGTGACACGCAACGTAAAGTTGTTTGTTTATTGTAAAAGTTTATCAACGTTTTTTACTGTAGTAACGGTATCAACGGTATTAAGAATTATTATGGCAACACCGGCCTACGCACACATGTTTATAAAACCGGCCTCACTCGGCTGTTCGCAGCGCTCTATCTTTACTTTTTATTTGATCTGAGCTTCATTCAAACTGAAGGGAGGCAAATGACATATAAGCCAACTGTTGGCTTATATTTTTCGAGATGTTTTCATGCCGCCTAAGCTCTATCTAGTATATAAATAATCTAAGATGTCACTCCCCAGCCCTTCAACTATGTCCATACAAAAAATCACTGCGATCCGTCGCTCATTGCAGTTGCGACGTTAAAAGACGGACAAACAAACAAACACACCTTCACATTTATATATTATTTAGTTTAATATTAGTATTAGTAAGTATGAAAGTATGGATATTATCAGTATGGATATTGCATTGCGGCATTAATTGCGCATGTCGTCCAGTTGGAAAATAAGTCATTGAAAATAGCATGGTCAAACCGACAATTTGATTTCTATTTACGTGGTGGCCTCCCTCAGAAGAGTAGAAATGAAATGAGAGCTCCAATTCCCCTTAACTGACACATTTTTGAGGGCCATTGTTTAAATATGGCAAATATTTTTTATGGCAATATTTAATCCCTGTTTCGTCTATTTTCTACTCTTTTATATGGGAGTCTAATAATTGTACCATCATGGATATTTTAAATGGAATGTTTTCATGTTTTTTCTTTTGCAAGAAACATGTACCTATACCTAATAAGCGACCGTGAGAATAAGTCATCTTTACAATTCTCTCCATCATATAAACTGCACGCACAGGCTCCTTTTCCTACCTACACAATTTGATTATACCTATTATCAAATTCTTTTGCGTGTTTCTATATTTAGCTATATTATTAAGATAACATAGAAGACTTATTGATTTTCTGTGATTGTAGCATTTTGGGTACTTTTTATGTAAGTACGATAATTGTCATTTTATCCCGCGAAAGTCCACAGAAGAAAAATACATATTTCCAACTAGCTTTTGCCCGCGACCTCGTCCGCGCACAAATAAACTTTATAGTCGACTCCCGACCTCTATCCCGCAGAAAATTCCAAAAACCCCTTTTTACTGCACCTCTATAATCCTTAAGGAATGGTTACGTGGTATCCCGTGGGAACTTCGAAATATCCTAAAAACGATTTTTAGTTGTTACTATTTACCTACTTGCATAATAAATTTGAAATCTCTAATAATTATAGTTACGGAGATAGGGTCACTTTGAAGCGAAAATATTAACCCCATTTATTCCCTATCCGGTGGGAATTTCAGAAAATCAGGACTTTGAATTTTATATATTATAGATGTCGTGTGAGCGACGAATGTAGAAGCAAAATTATATAAAAAATAAACTAGCGGACCCGACAGACGTTGTCCTGCATGAACCTAGATACCGACTGCAAGGCCATCTGCATGGCTGATTTGTGAATCTAAACCATCCAGGGCACCACCCAAACGCATACAAAGAAAATCTTTCAAATCGGTCCAGCCGTTTAGGAGGAGTTCAGTGACATACACACGTACAGTAGAATTATTCCCATCATTACCAGACTACAATTTAATTCGTGTATTTATATTTAATTATAACAATTTTTTTGGATTACTTATAGGTTATTTCTGTACATTCCACTCATTTTATGGGCTTTCTTTCATAATCGATGTCACTTTCATAATTAACGTCCCAAAAAACCATAAAAACGACACTCATATTGGTATTTCGACATTTAAACCCCATCGCACCCCAGCAAGGGAGATGGTTTAATTCACGTCCGCCACATTGGATTTTAAAATAGTTGTTGTTTTCGTAATCAGCGATCCGATAAACCGTAACAACAATACCCATGTTGATTCTCAGAAATTGTCTCCCTTTTAGGGGTTGAATTCTCGAAAAACCTGATACACGTGTTTACTCATTTATCATTAAGAGCACTCTTCTGAAGTCTCGAATAAAATACTTAGTCTAACTAATCTTGTTTCCCCACACAAACTTTGGACCCCCATTTCACCTCCTTAGGGGGTGAATTTTGAAAAATCATTTCTTAGTGCACGCCACAACCTTGTAAGGAACCTACGTTAGTGCCCGATTTGGAATCTCTAGAACCAGCGATTTAGGCTGTACGTTGATATGTCAGTCAGTCAGTCAGTTTCTTTTTTAACACGCTTTTATTATTTGTATATTTAGATAGAAGATAGATATTTAAGACGTGAGGTAATTGAAACTAATCAAAAGGGAAAATACTCCGAATAATAATTTTAGATCGAAGGAAAATATTGCTCATATTATAGAAAATACTAGCTGTTGCCCGCGACTCCGTCTGCGAAGAAAATTAGCCTACGACCTATTCTCAGACCTACGGAATGTGGAGAAAAAGTTTCATAAAAATCGTTCCAGCCGTTTCGGAGGAGTTCGGTAACAAATATCGTTCTGACACGAGATTTTTATATTTTAGCCTAGCTATTGCCCGCGACTCCGTCAGCGAAGAATAAAAATAGCCTACCACCTATTCTCAGACCTACCGAAAGCAGTAAAAAAAGTTTCATAAACATCGGGCAAGCCGTTTCGGAGGAGTTCGATAACAAACACCGTGACACGAGATTTTTATATATTAGACTAGATGTTGCCCGCGACTCCGTCCGCGAAGAATAGGGGTAGGTATAAAAAATAGCCTACGACCTATTCTCAGACCTACCGAATACAATGAAAAAAGTTTCATAAAAATCTTTCAAGCCGTTTCGGAGGAGTTCTATAAACAAACACCGTGACACGAGATTTTTATATATTAGAGACTAGCTGACCCGGCAAAAGTACCTAGTTTTGCCGTATAAATTATAGCCTACGACCTATTCTCAGACCTACCGAATATAGAGAAAAAAGTTTCATAAAAATCGATCAAGCCGTTTCGGAGGAGTTCGTTAACAAACACCGTGACACGAGATTTATTTTATATATATTAGAAGAAGATTAGATTATAAAGCTAGCAATTCAATACGCTCACGCTGTCGAGGAGAGTATCTCTTCTTGTAAAACCAGTTAGTTAATGAGGGACAGGGTGCCGCCTGTAGTTTCATAATTTTACTCCACCTTGAAAGAGCTAAATCATCACAACTGCCCGAGCCTACGCGATTCCAATATTAATGAATGATAATGGCATTGTAACATCTTTAAGGAATTTCGAATCAGTGGACTCACGTTAAAATACTGTCCAGTACAAATTGCCGTTAGGGATAAGTGCATATTTTTTCTCATACTTAGTATCGCTTGTATCTTGTGCTTGTATCTTCAAGTGGTGAGTTGAGTTATCATGATACTGAAGCGGTATAGAAAATTAAGACACTAGGAAGCTCTTGTCGAATGTTATTTGGAATTAAAGATGATGATGATGAGTAAACAAAAACAAACGAGTGTCAACCTTGCGTTTGCGCGTGCGTTGGGGCTGTAACCCGTCACGCAGCTCCCATGCAGGCGTTGTGCAACGAGAATCCTCCGCTTCGGATATTGTCGACTAATACTTTAATGTCATTCGACCGGTTTGACACCAGGTTCAATGTCTCCTAAGGGTCAGCGAACCATTTTGACCGTCTCACACTAATAAAACTAATATCAAATTAATAATAGAGGTGAAGAAAATGGTTTTTACTTTACACGTCGTATAGGTACGTCATTTGTAAGAAGAATTTTTACTATTTATTTATAGGTACGAATGAACTAATGAAAACAATTAATTTCAAACTAAATACAAACTGAAATATAGATGCACAGAAAAAACCCCAGAAAAAAGACCAATGCTGGGAATCGAACCCAGGTCCTCAGCGTTCCGTGCTGCGTGCTTACCCCTACACCATCACTGGTCTAGAAGTTAGCGACGAATCTTTCCCATACATCGTACACTTCAGTCTGTTATAATCACATTAAGCAGTGATAAACACGCAGCACGGAACGCTGAGGACCTGGGTTCGATTCCCAGCATTGGTCTTTTTCTGGGGTTTTTTCTGTGCATCTATATTTCAGTTTGTATTTAGTTTGAAATATATGGTTTCACGGGATGACCGTAAAAGTAATAAAAAAATGAAGTTGAAAAAATAAAAAATAAATAGAAAAAGATGCTTCATACATAACTTGAAAACAATTAACACATTAACCCTCTGCGACTGATGTGGGGTCTATCAGACACCGAGAAAAAAACTTAAAGTTGGCATTTTGTCGTATGACTTTATATAGCTCTGTCTCGCTCAGTACCTTCCTTGAATGACTCGCGGCGTCGGCCAGTGACGCCCGAGTGGCGACGCGGTGCACACGTTTGAAGATACGAGCTACTGGAGTCCCACAGACGTGAGCACAGTAACAAGTCCTGGGTCTGACAGACCTCACCTCAAAAATATTATCTACATGTTCATAGTGTCTGTCAGACGTCGCCTCAGTTAAATATTAATGCTTCTATAGTGTCTCAGAGACCTAACCACATAAATAAATTATATTTTAGATAGCCAAATGCGGCCCCAGGTGCCCAGACCAACAAAAAGGAATCACAGCAGGTTTCTGGTGATTGCCAGTGATCAACAAATCAGGGAATAGCTGGAAGAATTAAACGAAGAAAGAATTTAGCGATGTGGACGACTCAATTGGGATTCTCTAAAAAATACCAATTTTTGTATAGAAAAGTCAACTAAATTAAACTAATTTTAATATTTTTAAATTTACTTCACTTTAAAATTAAATTAAATTCACCATCATCGTCATTATTTCAGCCCTAGGATGCTCACTGCTAGACATAGGCCTTAATCTCAATGATAACCAATCATTGCGGTTGGAAGCGGCTTGCACTCTAAATAATTTTATTCCACACAGATTAAAGTACATACAACTAATATTTCACGACATATATTTCAATGTCAAATGAAGGTCATTGCTTATGTGATATGTAATAAATGCATTAACCACATTATTTAAAAAATTAAAACAATTTAGAGAGCATTTATCTCGAAATTGTTTCCGATTTACTATAAATTACAAAAAAATAGACAACCCCAATTGGAGACCCTGTCTCCCTGTCTTGCCGACGATGACTGACGACATGCCTCCACCTCAACCTGCACCAGGTCCATCTTGACACCAAACATGCACCAAGAGGAAGACAAGATTCGCCTGCTGTGCTTGCAACAAATCAATTTGTCTTCAATGTTCGGCCCATATAAATGAAATAAACCTCTAAAATAAGTGCCAACTTTAAGACTGAATTGTGCCTTATTGTACCTTTAGATTTTGTAGTTTATTTTTTTAACAATTACGAATAATATTCAAAAGAAGATATATTGTTTAGTTTACCGAAGTTGTTGATTTTTTATTTTTTTATTATATTTTAGAGTAAACCTAAGTACAAAATGTCTGAAATTGTGATCTCATTAAAGATAATTGTAACAACTTATTTATTTTATTCAAAACCAAATTTATATTCATTATAAGCAATTACGAATGAAATAATCGTTTAAGATAATAATAATTACTAATTTCGAAATAGTTATTTTTTTATGAATTTTCAATAATGACGTCTGACAGACTCCACATCAGTCGAATCTTTCTAAAAAAGTCACCTCAGTTGCAGAGGGTTAATACTGAAATTAAAACTAAATACATAAATAAAAAAATAAAAAAACTTAAATCTTAAAAACACCCCGTGGTATATTTGAAATTTAAAAAAAGATCTGAAAAGAACAGGAAATTTCTTTAAAAAAAGTCCTTACTCCCGGAACTGTATCTCTAATATTTATAATTTTTACAGAGCCCTGAACATAGCGACTAAAGCGGGTAGTCTGGCTTCCGCGCGCGATTCATCACTCGGACTCGGTAACAAAAAAAAAACATTTTAACTTAATATGTTATGTTGAATATTAAGAAATAAAAAAATCCAGTACTATTGGGATACGTAAATAAACAATAATCCGCCGGCAAAAAAAATTTATCCCCATTTTTCCATTAGTTATGCATTTGTTACTAACAACTTTTTCTGAATTGAATGTTAACATAAAAAACCGGCCAAGAGCGTGTCGGACACACCCAAGGTAGGGTTCCGTAGCCATTACGAAAAAAACAAGTAATATTTTTCTAAGGATTTCGCATGTGTACGGAATCATCTAAGTTTAGGTATGTTTTATACCTTAGGCTACTATTTACTCTAAAACTACAAATAATTTCCAAGCAATCTTAGCCGCTATAATTTTCCTAGTAAATTTGATATATTTACTACCATTCTGATTTTTTTTTCAAATTTTTCCGCCCAACAGTTTAGATTTTAGAGGGGGGGGGGACGGTCGATTTTAATGAAAATTTTCACTTTACAGTTGAATATTTCGCAAACAGATAACTGAATAGAAAAATCATGTTAGCAACCCCACAATGGTTTTCAAAGACCTATCCAACGATACCCCACACTATAGGGTTAGTCGAGAAAAAAAAATCACCCCCACTTTACGTCTATGGGAGGTACCCTAAAAAAAATTGTTTTAGTTTTTTTTATGTAATCACTTTGTCGGCGTGACTGACATATATGCTAAATTACAGCTTTCTAGTACTGACAGTCTCTGAGCTTAGCCGCGGACGGACAGACAGACGGACAGACATGGCGAAACTATAAGGGTTCCTAGTTGACTACGGAACTCTAAAAACCTGATTATTATTGAACTATTAGGATTTTTTTAACTTCGTGGAGCTATTCTTAAGTGGTATAAAAATAGATCCCCATCGGAAAAATTTAAAAATGTTAATTTTCTACTTTTTTATTAACAATTAAAAATATTAAAAAAATAAAAAGTGTTAATAAAAATTATTTTTTTAAATATCTCAAATGATTTGATTTCTAACAGTTAAAGTTACATAAAAATATATTTTTTTATTTTTTACCATCATTGTTTAAATAATTAATTATTATAAACAAATGCATTATTTATAAGATAATCAAAATTTTTTTCTTAATCTTTTTGTTGATATACAGGGTTATTTGTAATTCACTGACATCCTCTTAACCCTGAATTCCTATCACTCAAACAAATGTTTTTTGTTTTACGACTTTTTAAAATGAAGCACTTTTTTCCCATACATACACAGAGTATCGTAAAAATAAGAGGTAATCTCAAATTTTCAAAACGTTATTACACCAAATATATTAAGTTATGACAAAAGCTGTAAAACAAAAAACATTTGTTTAAGTGGTAGGAGTTTAGGGTTAAAAGGATGCTAGTGAATTACAAATAACCCTGTATATTATGATTTTAAGAAAAAAAAATTCCCTATTAAAATTATTTACCTATTGCTAAAAACGCATTTATTAATTAACAATCGTTGTTACCACTAAATATGAATATTAAGGAACCGTTTTTTCTCTAAAAATCATAAATTGTATTGCTCCTAAAGATTCGGAAAAAAAACATTTTGTAATTTTTTATTTGTTTATTTTATAAAGAATTTGTTATAAACATTTTTTATTTTTTTATTCTTAATTTTATCCTAAAAACAGATATGTATATCTATGAATTTTTTTTTTCTATTTTTTATATAACTTTTAATATTTTTATGTCCTAAAACTTGTCTTTTTATCTCGCTCTTTTGCTTTTATAATTAAAATAACTTTTAATCTATTGTAGATACAACAATAATACATCAAGTAAATTTTATTCACAAAAAAAAAATTCAAAAAAGCAATACAATTTATGATTTTTAGAGAAAAAACGGTTCCTTAATATTCGTATTTAGTGGTAAAAACGACTGTTAAATTAATAAATGCGATTTTTAGCAATAAAATCTTTTTTAAGGAAAAATTGCGTCCGTCTCAAAAAATCCGTCTTCATAAAAATCGGTCAAGCCGTTTCGGAGGAGTTCGATAACAAACACCGTGACACGAGATTTTTATATATTAGACTAGCTGTTGCCCGCGACTCCGTCTGCGAAGAATAGTAGCCTACGACCTATTCTCAGACCTACCAAATACAGAGAAAAAAGTTTCATAAAAATCGGTCAAGCCGTCTCGGAGGATTTCGATAACAAACACCGTGACACGAGATTTTTATAAAATAGATCAATAAGTTTTGCATGGATTTTTTCGTAACAGCTGTGGAACCTTATCCCGGGCGTGTCCGACACCCTCTTAGCCGGGCTTTTAACGAGTTTTCGTCATTAGAAGACATGCCTGTCGATGATTGAACTGGACAACATCATGACATAATTTTATAATTTGTTGTAATCCGGAAAAAAATGCAAAACAATTAATTTTAACGCAAATTTCAGCGGTAGAGGAAGAGGACATACATATTTTAGTAAAAAAAATATAATCTAACTGTTCTATTACCTGCTACCTTGTATGCGTTAAGCGGGAAGTTTGCACTTTCCCGGAATAAAAAATAGCTAGCTAGTAAGTCAACTAGTTAATCAATATCAAATAAACAAACGAGTAAAGGCTTACTCTATTATCATTTTTGAAAGCATAAGAATCATTTAAAATTGGTGAAAATCTGTGTACTTAACACGAAACTACCTACAGCTAAGTAATCATTAACAATTTACAATGAAAGGACTTTAATTTCCAAATTCAATACAATTTTGAGTGATGTTTTCACAGATGTGATTTTAATAATCGGCCCCCACTACAATTTCTACCCCGATCATAGCGCTGATAAACAGATTTGCTTTCCTTTCGTTGTCCTCAAGTTGTTCTCTTATATAAACGTATTTGTTGATTTGGATAATTAAATATCTAACCTAATTTTTTTTTCTAATATTTATTTATTAAGTCATGTACATATAGAAACAAGGTGTTATAATATTCGGTCA